>JAWWQZ010000132.1:0-600000 GCA_033815515.1 Cryptocheilus praepositus | reverse complement strand
AGAGACGCAGATAACAAATTTTCATTTTTTAATCTACTACACTCATCTCTCTGCATTGAATAGAACACGTGACATGAGAGAATTGGCATAGACGGCTAGTACCGATACCTATATAAATATCAGTCAATTTTTAGGCAAAATATCATCGTTTAAAGTAGTAAAAGACAACTGTTGACTAATATGTATAATACATATTATAAAAGACTGAAAATTTTCTCCTATATTTCACTCTATTTTCAGTTTGAGTTACATGAATTTTAAAAAACATCTGCATATCTATTATCTGTGTAAGAGTAGAAGAGATCGTTAAGTTAGCCGTAGTACGTAAAAGCAAAAAAATAATTAATTTTATTCGACCGTGACAGGACTCGAACCTGCAATCTTCGGATCCGAAGTCCGACGCCTTATCCATTAGGCCACACGGTCACTTGACAAACTCTCTTCCAACAAAGTATTTTAGGATATTTTTAACCAATATACCCATTAATTATTAGATTTGTATTCAACACATAAACTATAAATTAGCATATCCACATATTACATATGGCCATCTGTAAATCTTTCCTTGTAACGCGATGCTTTGATTCCTTCTGGTTGTCAGAAATAAGTACAAAATATAAACGGAAAAGCATACGTTAACTTGTACTTTTTAATACATGTTTTTTTCAAATCATCATTTAGGTTTTTAATAAATTGGACAAAAATGAATGGTAAACTAACGCAACACTAGTAGAATCTTGATATTATTAGAATTGTGCCAAATCACCGATATCACTCCCTTCATCTACCTACCATTGAGTATTTATATGCATAAGCTAGCCTATGGAAAATAAAAAAGCACATTATGTGCGAAGAAAGGCACTCTCTGAAAGGAATTTAAAGAGAAATAGGCAATTCAAAATTAATTTTCCGCCATTTTATCCTTAATATTTTAACTAAGCGCATGCGCGCATACCGTTTCCCCTAACTTCCCAGACAGCACACAGATATCTAAAATACGTCTAAAAGATAACCTTTTTTCAGGAAAGATATCTTTCAATAGTGACGTAAAGGCATCAGAAAGATGACGAAAAGTTGTCTTATGACCCGTTTTTCGTTGCCTAAAAGATGACGTTCAGACAAGTCTGAAAGACAACATCCAGGCATCATTAAAAGACGGCATTTAGACACAGTCGAAGGACAACATTTAGGCATGCCCAAAAAAAAATAATTTTGGCTGATATATCTTATATTATATGAGCCGTTTATTTTGAAAGTGGCCTAAGTCCAATTGTGAATTTTTTTTGTTGACTGTTTTTATGACAGCTAATCGAAAATTATAAACGTTATTTCAGTCAACCAAAAAGAAATTGTTCAAAAATGGACTTAGGTCACTTTCAAAATAAACGGCTCATATAATATAAAGATATATCAGCGAAAATTATTTTTTCTTGGGCATGCCTAAATACTCTTTTATGTTTTATATTAAAATTATCGCAAGGGTATTTATTTGTGTTCCATTTTTATTTTTTATTACGGATATTGTTCGTTTACAATAATAAATATTATAAGTTTCATCCGTAAATAGATAGGATAAATACAGGATATGTTCGAAATAAAGGATATACGTTGCACGCAACTACACAAATTGTTTAAATATTATTTCTATTTTTCAGTTCTTAATTAATAAAAAAAATTATGCTTCAAAGCAATCAACGCTGTTGCCAACAAGATTTCTTCTAAATTCATTAGAATTTTTCTCCTGTATCAATTGTCTTTTGTCCCAAATGCCGGAAATCTTTTCGTTTTGGCATCTTGTCCGAACTTATTCGACCTTCGGCATAAATTAACACTACAAAATGTTATAATACTGAAAATAGCATCAATCACATTCAAAAAGGAAGCTCGCATTATTTATTTACATGCATCTTAAAAGATTTAGAAAAAATAAAAATAAAAATGTAAACTAGAAAAATAGAAAAAGTAAGGTTAACTGGACTTTAGGTATAAAGAATTGAATCTAAATGACCTCGTTTTTCTAATTTATTTATTTTTTTCATCCTACTATAAAATCAATGTAATTTATGCCAATCGAATACTATTCTTTTTACTTATAACTAAATGAATGTATAATAAACACACCGTTAAATTATTGTTGTTTCACCGAACCACACCGAACTAATTTTCACAATAGTAATTCACAATGGTGGCGCCAACTAGTGTTTAGCACAAAAACATCTTTAATATTTTGGCATCTTTTAGATGTCCATAAGGCATCATTAGATTATACCGAAAAGACATCTTTCAAAAGTCGTCATATGGACATCTTTTAGTAATATGTGCTGTCTGGGTTATATCTAATTGTAAAACATGTTTAAAAGCGAAAAGCTCTAACCCTTTGCGGACGGAGCTGCTCGACAGACGAGCGTCGCTGTGGACGACAGATATTGGAGCGCGCAATAAAGAAAATATTCACATCGCGCGTTTGCGTTATAAAAACTAAATCTTAATTCAAATAAGTTTTTCATAAAATCTAACAAAATCATAAACAAACAAATTGAATTGTGTTTACATATGAGACGTTTTATATTCTCCCTTTGTATGGTATAGTTCAAAACAATCACCTATGTGCAAGGTCGGTTTAGCCGAACAAGTAGCACAATAGTACATCGACTCTCTCCTTCCATGTTTTACCTTCCGATTCGAGCATACGACACAATCTTTACTACTTCCTGTTTCATTTCGCTGAATAATATGTAGAAGACCGTTGAGCCTTTCTGCTGTTCCAGAAGTCGAAGGAGGCTTGGGATCACCATCTCGAAAATTTCCAATCAATTGATCAGTCAAGCGACGTATAAATTGCAAATGATTTAACTTTTTTATATTATCTTTCCTGTGATGTTCTTGAGGTACCTAATAGATAGGAATTTATTACTGAAAAATCCCCCAAAAAATAATTTTCGCCACCATTTTTTATAGACAGACGTACGCCAGCCGCAGCGCTAGAGTTGGGCGGATATATCCGACACTCGTCCGCAACGGTAAAAAGGCTTAGGCGGATATATCCGACACTCGTCCGCAAAGGGCTAATGTCATGTTCATTTATTTTCTCTATCGCATGTATCCGTGTTTGCCATTAAAGTTCCTCTTTTTCCGATCACACGCGTGTGTGATCTACTGAACTAAAAAACAGTAATGAATATTCGCTTCTTTACATTTCGAACGGAAATAGTTTCCTTTTTTTTCGTGAAAATTGTATCTCAGTTTGTTGTATCGAGTAATCATGATGTTACTGATCTATATAGATTAACCAACGTTTCGACTAACTTTAATGTCAGTGCATTCTAGAAGCATTTTTCCGCATTTTCCCGCATTTTTAATATACAACGAAAGGTTTCCCGGCAGATACGTAAAACGTAAGTTTCTCAGCGAACTAGCGAAGCATCGTGCATAGATAATCATAATGTAAAAGGAAATATTGGAAAAACTTTGACAGCAGGTGTAATAAGCCGCCAGATACATAACCCTCCTCATTCTCGACGACAAAAGTTATTACTAAGATGTCAGCATCCTTTCAGGCACAACTTTCTAACCTTTTGGGAAATAGAATAAAATATTTGCCTGAGTTAAAAAAGGCATTTATTCGACCTTTGATACAAAGTGAGTTAATATTTCCAACTTACGCGAACTGTGCGTAACGTTGATGGAATTACTTTTTTCCTTACAGTCGTAATCAAAACTATAGAACAAGAATGTCTAGAAGAAGGTATTTTGGACAGGCTAAGTAAGAAGTGTAACATATCGGAAGAATTGATGGGTGAATATTATGCAATGATCTTGGCTATTTTCTCACTAAATCTGAGATCGTCGTCACAGAATGTAAGCCCAGGAGAATTCAAACGTTCGCTCGAAGAGTTAAAGTATGAATCTGAATCCATAATGTCTCATTAATAATACCTTTTCCTTCCTTGCTTTCACACGTATCAATTGTACAGAGTACCTCTTGACAGCATAGAAGATTTAGTTACCGTCGTCTATGGACAGAAGCGGATAGAGTTAATCATTGCGGTACAGGAAAAAACAAGGTTCTATCCGCACATATTATTGTTTAAATGGCGTGTAGATATTACTATTTCCTCAAGGTAAGATCATTTTCTGAAAATATGTGCAGCGAATTAAATGGAAACAATACAGAACACTTTTTTTTCTCATATATTTTCAGCATATTAAACAGAGTCCTTGAGCCACACATTACTATAGAATGGACCTTTAACACAGGAGAGAGCAGAACATTTGAATTATCTTTATCAAAATTCCACCGATTGAGGCATGCAATTGCAAGTATTCTTGTAGAAATGCAAGCGCTAGAACAACAAAATGTGTCAAAAAGTATCTATTATACTTGATCAATCGATAATAGTCATTTTTTTGCACTCCTGCAAAACTCATTAAACTTATGTTAACTACTTAAGCTAAAAAATGTTACGCAAACTTTGATGTATTTGAAAGATGTCTTATGTATTTTATATTTCTATTATATGTGCCCATAATTATGAAAGTGGTCTAAGTCATATATTTCTTGTTTCGAGATATTTAATGAATTGCATTTGAATAAATTAAAAAATATTTTTACATTATGCGACATTTTAATTTATAATTTTATTAGTCTTAATTAATGGAAATTTACTATGAATATGAAATTTTGTGTGAATTTTATACGATAATATTATTTTTAAAGATTGAATTGACTTAGACCATTTTCAAAATTAACTGAATGTCCTATAAATGACTTAAAGCAATAAAGAACTTTGAGTTTTATTTGAAACAATAATTTGATTGAAATAATTCGTGAACATTTATTACATTTATTAATTATTTTTAAACAGTAATCCATTTTTATCATTATTTCGAGTATTTAAGATTCTTAAAATGTTCCTGAAAAACTGGAGGGATGTACGGTAGTAAACTCATAATATCTTTATGTTTTTCTTCCGATACTGGTCTAATGGTGGTGTATAATGGAAGCAATTTAATATTTCCGTATATTTTTGGTCTTCCTTTTTTAGGTGAAAGATCCAAAACGTGAAATTTAGAATCATCTAAAGATGTTTTATAGAACATTTTATAAGGTTCATTTTTTAAGAATCTCATCCATTGAATTTGTAGCCAAGAGACAGATTCACCCGCGGTATTTTTTACTCTTCTTGTTATTGATTCTTCTAGTGATTTCGTAATGAAGTTGTCGTTATTATTAAAATTTGATTGTCATTTATTTTATTATGTAGTTCAGAAACGCGTCAAAGAAGGCCACGTGCCATTTTCAAGTTGTTTATATAATTTATTTAAATTTTTGACTTAGACCACTTTCATAATTAAAACTAAATGAATTCCATATAATGTTGAAATTACAACCACTATCTAATGGTTCATTTTTGACAATTTCGTAAAAATTACATTGAATAAATTTAGTTAAAAATAATGTGGTATGAAATAACTGATAAACTCATTTTTTTTAAATTTTGACTTAGACCACTTTCATAATTATGGGCACATATATTTGAAAGATCTACATAATGGCGTTGGTCTAGTAAAAAATGCCCCGCTACGATCGTCCTCTACTCGTGGAATAAAATGAATTTTCCGAAAGATTTATCCTCCTAGAAAGTTACGAAGAAATGAAGCTTTAAGGAAGCTGATAAGCATCAGATCGCTAAGTATTTCAAATAGATCCGTGTAGAGGTAATTTGAAAAAAGTGGCAATGTTTTCGTCGATCCAATTATGCACCACTACAGAAAATTCGTCGAATTCAACCCCGCACGTCTCATTTTCCACTTTGATCAGTTTTCAATTTTACTTTTCATCCAAAATATTGCGTTCTTTATTTTCATTTTTCTCTGACATCTAACAAATATTATGTCTAGGGAATTTTAAATGAATACAAGCACTTTCGTTACGTCATGCCTATATGCATGGCACCTTATTTTGTGCACTGTGCACGATCCGTACTTGAAGAAGCAAACTTCTGAATAAAATGACATCTTTACTCAGAGGTTGTTGGAAATTAAGGCAGAGTGCACCAACTTTAACATGGAAACGTAATAAATCTGCACTTAACGAAATTAACAGTTTTAAGGTACGTGAAATTATATAACAAAGTATTTTTCACTTTATAGGTTATTTCAGTGTTATGCCCACACTAAAAACCGAAGTTACAGAACAAGCGGAAAAAACTGAAGTCAGACGTACGTAAACATTCAAATTTGCCAATGTTTCGTCGCTCTTTAAGAATTTATGACAGTCAAATGATATATTAAGAGTAGTCAATATTTCATTCTACTATTCTTGCAGAATCTAACATGTATAGGTATTCAAACATAATTAGATTTGTAACGTAATCATATGTAATATTATACATGAGAATGGAATCATTAGGAGATTGTAAACTGTTGCAGCTACAATACGTAAATCAAGCCATGTAGACGTAAATCAATTAGTACAATTTGGTGATTATGTCGCCGAATGCTTACCCAAATATGTACAGAAGGTACAATTAGTGTCCGGAGATGAAGTTGAAATTATGATTCCCCCCGAGGGTATTATTCCGACAATCTCATTTTTACGAGGTCATCAACACGCGCAATTCGTTAGTATAGCAGATATTACGGCAATGGATGTCCCTAGTCGGAAATACAGATTTGAGGTAAGCGTAATGATTATTATTCGTTAAATATCCTAATCTACAAATTTGCCAAGTGCAAAACATTTTGCTGTATTTTTTGAATTTTATTCGACTTGCGGTCAGTGTTTTCTTACTGCCAGAACTGTTCTTCCAAAATACCAGTAAACTTTCAATTTTTTGGTATTTTACTCTGCATTATTGAGTGCATTGTACTGACATATTTCTGTAAATACTAAACTAAGAGAATAATGAATATATTTGTAATTTTGAAATATTATCTTTACGTATAGCTTATCTACAACCTATTATCTCTGAGGTTTAACACACGTATCCGAGTAAAAACTTATACAGACGAATTAACGCCGGTTGAGTCAATTACAAGTTTATTCTTGGGAGCTGAATGGTATGAAAGGGAAATCTGGGATATGTACGGTATCTTCTTTAATAATCACCCTGATCTCCGGAGGATCCTCACAGATTACGGTTTTGAAGGACATCCGTTGAGAAAAGATTTCCCACTTAGCGGATATGTCGAGGTAAAAGCTATTTTATAATATTAAATGATTTTCTGAGAATCTTAAGGTACACGTGTTATAGTCAACTATCCTTGCGCTCTTACATCTGTCAATGTAACATGTTATTAGGTCCGCTATGACGAAGAGGAAAAGAGGGTTGTAATTGAGCCTTTAGAGCTAGCACAAGAGTTTCGTAAGTTCGACTTGTCTGCGCCATGGGAACAATTTCCTAAGTTTCGAGATGTACCGCCGGCGATTGGAGATGCGCCGCCATCGAAAAAGTAGATGTCTCTTTGAAATAGCTGGAAAATCTAGTGAACCGCGTGATTGCTATTGAAACATGTCACAATTTGTACGATATGTCACCCAGTGTTTAGAATGTATGATACAGAGAACCGCGGAAGGGCGCTGTGACAAAAAATACATAAAAGTACCTGTACCGACTCTCCGAAATAAGTGGGTTATTTCTTCACAATTTCGTAGCACACCGATCGGTGCAAATTATTGCTACCCAACACGCTGCAATGACAAAAGGAAAAATTCATGAAAAGTGATATTTCTAACTTATAATAAGTAGATGGCTTTGTTACATAAATTTTATTTATATTACATATTATACAGAATTATAAACTTAATATAGTAAATTGAAAATGCTTATGTCCTACATTTCTTTAAGGCATAGTTTTAATAGATTGCAGAAAGAAGTAGTCTCGATAAAAAGTACGGATACAGAAAAATTGTTAAGTTGAACACATGAAAATTAAATGGAGTTCAAACATATTTACCCTTTGAAAGGAATACGTAGAACGATACACACTCGCTTCATCAAAGAATCATTCATCGTGAAGACATTGTCTAAGCATAAACTTTCACTCGTCCACCTTTTTCTTTAATATAAATAATCCTGACCGCATAGAATGTGTATTAACCTAAGTACTGAACGGAAAAGTACTGAACGGAAAAGTACATAATTATTAAGTGCTTAAGGGCATGATACTTTCAAGATATAGAATCTTTTTACACTTAAGGCAAGAGATTTTCATCGATCGATCGATACTTTCGTGAAGAAAATCCTGGATACTTTATTACAAAGGTATGTTTTAAAAAATTGTGTCCCTAATGTCTTACAATTGAGTGTGCGTGTAATTACACGATCACAGTGCCACGTCATTTATGTTAACATCACAGAAAGTTCATATCTGAAATTTCACATGCCACTAGACATGGTAGTGTAGTCGTATCTATGATGACAGTACTAGACGCGTGTACGCTTATGTAGAGATAAAAACCTATTATTGCAATGGCTCGTGACATGTGAAATTCTTACGGATTTCTACGAAAATATTCGAATAATTTATATTTTATCGATAGGATCGCATTGATCGAGTGAACGTTGCTGTTTTCTTCGAATAAATGGAACGAGAGCCCAAAGTGAAGCACCTACGACTAAGATAATACCGAGAATGCTAAAAATGGGCCCATAGCTGCCGATTTGTTCGTATACAACGCCGCAAATCGGCGGTCCAATCAATTGTATGATACCGTTGACGAACAAAGAGATGCCGTAAGAAGACGTCAGTTTCTCGGTACCCAGCATATCGGCCATAATGACTGCTGTGATGCCGACGTAGATTCCCGAAGCTAGTCCAAAGATGCCGCAGTAAACCGAGAGGACCGTGTAACTGCTCGTTACCGGGAGAATTGCTAAGGAGATGCCGGACACGATGAGACCACCGACGAAGTACCAATGCTTCGGCATTATCTTTATGTCGGACAGGGCTGACCCGCCTATGCGACCAACCAGGTCCAGTATAGAAACTGTCGATAGCAGAAGGGATCCCATGCTCTTATCGAATTGCAGCGTCTTCGCGTAGGCAGGAAGCAAAATGACAAAGTTCGTATAACTGATGGCATTCGTTGAGTTCGAGATAAGGATGATCAGATAAATAGGATCTTTGAGCAAACTGAAATCGAAGAATTTGTTTTGCGACGGTGAAGAGGACTGGCCGTCGTCGTCGTCGTCGTCGTCGCCGCCGTCGCCGCCGCCGCCTTCGTCTTCGTCTTCCTTTCTTGTCTCGCGGGTCGAAGCCCTTTTCGTAAAGGTGCTCGATATGGCATTCAAGGTGAGCGTAGAGGCACGTTCTGGATGTAAAGCGGACAATGTACTTCCGTGATAGGGCGTGCTAACGTAATTGAACGACGACGTGCTAGGCGAGTGCAGAGGAGACTTTCTCCTCGAGAATTTTCCGCAATCGGTTGCACCGATTTGCCCGGCAATCTGTCCGGCCGCGTTAGTGGCCATTTTAGCGTCTATTAGGCCGCCACCGTTGACACGCTCGGGGACAGTATGCAACGCTGGCGTGCTGTGCATCTGCCCTGCGATCTCCCGTCCTGTCGGCATACTGATCTTTCTCGTTCGCCCCTGCACCGGCGTTTGCTTGTAATGTTCAAGCGCGACGCTTGACGCACTCTTCGGCACGATCGGAGTTGCCTTTTCGCTATTTCCCTTCTTATCCGCCGCTCCTGTCGTCTTCCTATCGGTCAACGAATCGAATATCCTACAATTATTCCCTTTCTTCTCATCCTCAGTGCTGGTGATAGTCACTGACGCAGTCTCCGCTGCATCCAGATTCTCGGATTCGCTTGACGACGGGGCCGGAATCATGTGCTTTTCCACAGGATCGTAAAGCAAAGCGCTTGCCCAAACATTTAGTGTCACCGCACCCATTATTAATACTGCCCCTCTGAAAGAGAAAATAAAAGGAAGGATAAACTCTGTTACAGCATAAGCGTTCTCATTATACCGTTTCATTCGTCGATATCACTCATTCATCAATCACTCTCTTCTGCCAAGGCAATAAGAAAAGCAAAGTACTGATCTTTCGAATATTAAATGGAAGCTTTTACCGATAAGCGATAGACAATGAAGATTAAAGTCGAGTGATTTTAGTTGCGCTGGCCCTGCGTTGCGCGGCTTACCAAGAGCGCGCAAGCCCGACGCATAGTACGAAGCGACTTGCTACCAGTTTGCTCAGGCGAACCACTTTCCCGCCTCTACTGTCTCTCCAGGACAGTGCCGGAACGGTACAATGCCCTGTTAGTACAATGCCCTGTTAGTCCACATGAACAGTGGGGGGAAAGATAACAGATAGGCCCTTGCGATACGTTTAATAAACGTAAGAAAAGGTATAAAATACAGGAGATCTAATATGCTACATACATCACGTAAATATTCATTATCTCATGGATTAGCAGAATTTTTTTAAAAGCCAAGCACTGTACGTACAAATTTCTCCAATTTACTTAATCTTGTTATACGTCAAGAGTTTATTTCATTTCACATTCGACAGAAACATGATGCAACATGAACGAATGCATTTTTATTTGCGTTTACAGTACTTGGCCACCGGAATAGAACTAAAAAAACAACAAGAGGTAGTTTGTAACTGGCATTTTTTTGCACTTTTTTCGGCTTTCAACACCGTTCTTGGTTTCTTCAAATCTGGCATTTCTTCAACATTGCAATCTGCCATTAGAGCCGCGTTTAATCCCGGTCCCTGATGAAATCAACTGCAACGATAACGCAACGTTCGATAGAGTAAATATTGCGCCTCATAAAAAATCTATGGATAATTTAGTGATAATTTAGTGAAATGAAGCGATAATCGAGCAACTTCGTATGCGACTTTTTCAACGTTGAGTTATCAAAGTCTCACCTTTATGTCTTTTCAAATCCACTGCCGCGTACCGATGAAAATGGCGTGCAGAAGAACCCACAGCACAGCACCGCGACCGTTCGTCTTACTACAATTTTCGACTTTCCGTTGCTTACCGCGCATACGTTATATGCTTATACAAAAACAATAGATCAAAAGTACTTACGTTACGTATTATCAGAATATACGTCGCGAAATCAATGTATTTTATAAGATATAATACTTACTACCGTGGAAATATGTAAAGAGTAAAGGCAATAAACGCATCACAGGCATCTGTTCACTTACACACACTCAGGTGCATCTTGACATCAAAAAGTTGCGATAACGTATGAAAATGAAACAATATTATGAAGAATTTTTGCACCGCAATGGAAAAGAGAATGAAAGATGTATCTGTGGATATAAGACGTAATCGGCATTTAAATTGTTTATGAAATGAAACAGATGTTTAAAAATGTTCCTCCGTCTTTTACTTATTACCGTTTGTTTTCTATTTGCATACGTGTCAAGCAGAAAATGCGATATATTCAATTGATGAAATAAAATAAATATTAGAGCGCACCTGTAACCATATTCACGTAGAAGTACTCCGAGAACAGGTGGAAGAAATATTGATCCTAACGCACTGCCAGATATGCACAAACCATTGGCGAGACCTCGTAAACGCACAAAATAAGAAGTGACAATATATACGGTAGGTGGAAAAGCCAAGCCTGCTCCTGTTCCTACCAGAACACCATAACTATAAAGGCAAAATATAGATAGAGAACAGATTTCTTAACGAATGAAACTATTTTAGGTAACTTATTTAAAGAGATACGATCGTGTCCCAATATTTTTACCTCACGCATAAAAAGGCCACGGAGTTTGCGAAATAGCTTATCATCATTCCTGCTGCCGCAAATGTGCCTCCGATGAGAGTCACAGTTCGATATGAATATTTCACAGACAGCACGCTTGAAAGAGGTCCTAAGAGAAATCAAATGATAATTAATAAATCGAATAGATCTGCCAAAAATTCGAAGAAGTTCACTCTTCTATTCTATTATTCGCAGGTCTGTATATTACCGAGTGAACTATACAGAAAGTAACACAGCGCAGGAATCCATGCGGCTGCAGCCGGTGACGCGTCGAAAACTTCAAGGAACTCTACGAATAATACTCCGAAGGATTTTACCGTCCCTGGGATTAATAAATTAACCATAACGGATGCTAATAATACGAGCCATCCCCAACCGCCGTCCGGGGGAACCAGTTCTTCGCTCACAGTCACATTTTTAGCTGCAATCGATAGGAAGAAAAATTAGAATATTACTTGCGGTTACAACTATGGAAGAATTAGAGGAAAACGGTCTTCTCTTAAATCCTACTTTTATATAACTTATAGGGCGTAGAAAGCCTTTTGTTTTTCGTTACAGGGCAGATTAAAAGTTTGCTTCGCTTATCCTCAATGCGCTACGACAGCACCGAAGAGAGTAAATAAGAGGAAGTTTAATGTAATCGTCTTTCTTTGTCAGAAGGAATTTGACATAAAATTAGCGAATAAGCGAATACTAATTGAAAAATAGCATGGGACCGTGTTGAAAAAGAGTCAGCTTTGGAAATTTTATTGTATACTAGGCAGTAGCTTATTACGGAGGAATAAATAAAGTATTTTTGAGAGGCGAATTTTATATTTGGAAAATTGAATAGGAATAACGATGATAGAAATTCTAGAATGTGGAGATAGAGCTGGAGAAATAGTTAAGTGAGTAGAAAAAATCGCTGTCATATCTGGTAATAAAGAATAATGGAGAAAGAAATGTAGCGCGAATTACCTGGTTTGATGGTCCCATTAAGATTAGTGCCCTTCTCATTTTCGGAGTTTTGCGCGACCAATGTGTAATCGCCTTTCTTAAGACCGTTGCTCGAACCGAGCGGAATTTGAATCCCATTGTCCTGATCTTGAACCCGTTGCATTGTCATCAACCTTTTCCACACACACACGCGCGCGTTCCTTTGAGTTGGCTCTTACACGCTGCTTACATATGTAGAATCACGCGGCGAACGCATGCGGTTTGGACAAAGCGACTTTAATGTCACTGGAGAGGAGGAGGCAAAAGAGGAGGCAAAAGAGGAGGAGGAGGAAAAGAAGAAGAAGAGCAAGTGGAAGAAGGAGGATACGGAGGATACGTGAAACTAGAAAGGCTCGTAAGAAAGTAGATTTAAATGGACGCTAGCGCGCTTTTATGCGGCCGAGCCGACGTAAAATAAAAATGAAGAACGGAAGAAACGAATGGGAGGAAGAGGTATTCACGAAGAAATTTGAGAGAACACAGAGGTGTGAATATTTGCCATTCTTCCTCTTGACGCCGCTTTCATAATTGAGAAATTGAGTCGCGTAGAAAATAGCTCTTCTGCCCTCTGAAACAGCAGCCAGTGATCGATCTTATTTTCGACGGAAGCGCTCCTTCGAAAAAGTAAGATTATTTTCGTTTCGTTGAAGTAGTGCGATAACGTCAGCGGAGAGTCTGCGATGCGCTATCATATTCGTCACCGTTCTCGTTAGAAAGAGCGGTTATTACTATTCGCTACTGCTGAACGCTATTACCGAACCGCGCGCTCCCATCTTTCCCCGATATCAAAGTGAACGAACACTTTGACAAATCGACAATGGCAATTGTCCTAGTGGCAATTGTCCTAGTGGCAATTGTCCTAATGGCAATTCTACGCAGAAGACGAATTCGCAGAAAAACTAGTGCTGACTGACACTAACCAGAAGTAGTACCGACGGCACACGACGACCTACCACCGCCACCCTCTATCGCAACGTCACGGTTCTTAGGATCGCCAGTTAACACTGATCAGCTGTGTATCAGGCAGCCCCGTATTTTCCCCACTTCCCCCACTCTATCCAACTCCCCCACACGTCCCCCACACGTCCCCCACAATGTCAGCACTTTCGCCGCGACCATTTTTTCCTCTCCCTCCCCCTCACACCACTCTTTTTTCTTGCCCTATTAATAAACAACCTCAACAACTTTATACTTTCTCTCATTCTTCTGCAACTCTTTTTCCTTCCCTCCGATATTACCGAAACGAGAATTCTTTCGCTCGTCATGCGCTTAGTACGAATTTCATATTTATCGTGATAATCATGATCGTTCTACTTCGCAGCAAACTTGAGAAATCAAGGTTCAAACACGATCTTTCAAAAGACGATAAGTCACCATCGCCGATAGTAAACTCTAGTTACGAACTTCCAATTTATGCCTTCTCGCTGAGAAACTATTTTACCGCTTCTAATTGATAAAGTCCTACTCATGCCTTCCTATCGGATCCTATCTCCTCATGTTACAACAGACACCCCTCTTACTAATCATTCAAACAACGCGAATAACAGGAAAACAGATACTAGTTCCAATGGATGTGAGGAAAAATTTCGAACAACTCTACCGTCGAAAGACGATTTCATTTCCGCATCGAAATACTAGTAGCGGTACGATTTTCTATTCGTATGATCTTTATCAAGCGCAATGTGGATCACATCTGCGGCAACTATGTCGATATCTACCATGTAAGCTTCACCTATCTGTTCCAGATCTCTGCAAAATCCTGATAAGCATATCTGCCGGATTTTCCATATCAATCAGAAAGCTATTACTCATTAGGCGTATGTGTTATTAAACGTCCTTTCTGGAAACGTTAGCAGTATTCTTAACACGTTCATCGGTCAAATGGCAAAGGTACTTCCCTACCGAACAGTCCAACTTAATAAACAAATAAAAGAAATTCCCAATATTAGGTTTCCCGATATTAACACGTTGACTGCCGTGCGTATTTTGCCGTATTAGAACGGCGATGCTACGAAATACTACAGCGTTTGACAATTTATCACAAAAAGAATCGCATCACTATTCTATAACTGCATTTATAAAATAATTATTACTACCCATTGGGAATATATATAAATTTCTTGCGCCGGTCACCGGTGACCCCCACGGCAGCCAACGTGTTAAAGAGTCGCTCGCTGATCTTCGGGCATTTATCACAAAATGTTAATATTATAAGTAACAATAGTATATATACTACAGAGTGAACCAACAATAATAATAATAATAATAATAATAACACGTTAAACCAAATGTTCCGTCTATTACTATGAATATGAACAAATCTGATTTTTTCGTTAGTAACAGCCAAATCGCGTTTACACTATCATTTTAACCTGAAGGATTAAACACTTAAATACAGAGAAAAAGCAGAGGTTGACGCGTTCTAATAGTTTATCAGAATGACCGCCAATAGCAGAAAAGAAAAATCAATTATATTCAATGTAATGATAAACAATATGTATAATATATTCGAGCACATATAGCGAACCATTATTGCAGTGTCAGTCTCCACATAAGCGGATCAAGCATAATGTTATCAGAGAAACATGTATGTTTTTGATAGTATAGTGATAAAATAAACTGGGCTAAACGATGGGGTAAAAGTGACCGGACGAATCTTCAATGTTTCAATATTTTTCTTTAAATTCTTACTAACTCGGTATAACTTAATAAGTTTGTAGTACGATGGTCGCAACGACATTAAATGAAGCCTGGACTAACAAAGAAATTTACTTTTCTTTCGGTTCCCATTCAACCAAATACCTTTTCCAATTTCTTCCCCCGCTCATTTTTTTTATACCTTCTATTATAATGTATGCCACATACTTGTATAGTGTGTCATTAAAGCCTTTAATCTGATCACGCGGCTATTCGAATTGCCTAGTAAACTGATATTCTACTTTTTAGCCTGCAATAAAGAATATTAATAAATGTAGACAATAACGATGGACGAAAAAAGTCTTATTTAAATAAATATATTTACTTTTGTCACGTTCAAAGTGCCCATCTTCAATAATAAATCATTACACAAATACATATCTTATGCAATGAAACATATTGAGAATAATCTTATCTACAGTTTGCTTCATATGTATTGCGATACTTTACACACTATTATGTGCAAACCCGCACTGTACATTACGTTTATTACTACACTTTTTTTCATAGAGGATTACATTTAATTTTTTTTAGAGGCCTTTTCATTATCTTTCTCCGCTGCTTGTTGCTTGATGCGATAATCTGACAAAGCAGCTTTAATAGCATCTTCTGCAAGCACTGAAATACGTAAAGTGCAAATGTTAACGCTTTACTTTGTTCCCTAGGTGCGCCTCGACGTCTTGCAAATATCTACTTTTCTGTCTCTCTTCTTTACTTTTCATTCTCGGCTCATGGAATTTATAACTATTCGTATTCGCACCAAAAGTGTACGTCACGTTTCTTAACTATTCCGATCGCCGGAGATTAAGAGGTATAAGATAGTTTAACATTTCTATGTCTGGATCGGTCGTTCGGTTAAATGTTATCGATCATTGGCGCAAACAAAACAGAGCGCAAGCTCACTTACTTGAACAGTGTAGCTTAACAGGTGGGAGACAGAGTTCCTTAGCGATGTCAGTGTTTTTTAACGTTAAAGCTTCGTCTACCTACAAGGAAGAAAGTGTTAAATCATATTCTGCGTTCAAAACGTACGTATAGCGTCTAAAGGATAATGAAAGAGGTTCTTACTGTTTTGCCTTTAACCCATTCTGTAGCCAAGGAACTTGATGCAATAGCTGAACCGCATCCAAATGTTTTAAATTTTGCATCAACAATTTTTCCATCGTTATCAACTTTGATCTGTAATTTCATTACATCTCCGCAAGCTGGAGCCCCAACGAGACCTGTGCCAACTTGTTTGTCTTTCTTGTCCAATGAGCCCACATTTCTAGGATTCTCATAGTGATCGATTACCTGCAACGACGTAAGCAGGAGCAATAGGCAACAATATATATTGGTACATTCTTTTGAATCGTCACCTGTACGTATCAAACTATGTACATATCATAGCCAGTATTTATAGACAGATTGCAATAAATAAAAGTAATCGTTACGACCGTGAGAAAACTTAATTACTAATAGATATGACCGAATTGATGAAACATGCTAGACGAAAATAACCTATCTTCCAACTATTATGGAAAAGGCATAAGTAATTTAAGTAACAAAGAAGAACTTTTATCTCTCTATATTAAGAGTGAGAGTGGATGTTGGTGAGAATGAGAAGTGAAGAAATGACGGTAGAATTGTAAGTACATGTGCATTTGAAATATTGAAATTTCCGCTGATTAAGATATTTACATTTGGATGATAGAATACAGCTGGAGTACTTCGCGAAGTAATCCTCGGAATTTCACTCAATTTTTGCTGTGCGACCCTGAACAAAGCCATTTTGTTACTGCGTTCGGACTGTCATTGATCTGTTAATATTATACGTCGTGCGTTATATTCTATAGCGTTTGCACCATACACAGCAATTGACCGACTCGCTTGACTATATTGATGACGGCGCGATCATAAGTTTAATCGGTAGGTGGCGCCTAAAGGCTGCCGTAAAATCGCGCACCCTATACGGGCCACTACTAATGTATGCTTAATTCGATACGCATCCTCATTAAGTATGAAACATTTTTCGATTCGAACTTCTCTTACCGTATGTCAGTGATATCAGAGGGACGATCAATGCCACTGCCCCCCAAAAGCTCTTTTCAATGCCCAACAAAGCTCTTAAATTGCAAAATAGAATTGACAAATACAAACGGTCATTATAGCTTCTTCGTACCTTCCGCTCGCATCACTGGCTACAAGTGGATTCTTAACTCTTTGCGCTCGACCGGTGCCTCTCAGGCACCACGGCATGTGCTGCGCCAGCTCGACCGGTGCCTCTCAGGCACCACTCGCATCGATGCGGTAAATTGACTGGTAACGGTGTTTATTTGTGTTTGGCCTAACGAATATCGCTTGACAAGTCTACCTGGCCTTTTGTAGATCATTGTATGAGGTGTCTACATAGCTATAAAGATGTCTTATCTCAAAAACACAAACGAATTTCAATGCGTGCATTATGCCTTGAGAATAATAGAACGCTGATAGACGTCGCAACGCTTCTTTCAATTCGCTTCTTTCAAAAAAAGGTGCAAAAAGAACCAATCACAAAATGCAATCCAATTGCAAAAATGTCTTATCTCAAAAAGTACGGCCAAAGACGACAAACTGTGTACTATTGTGACACATGCCTTCTTGACAATCGCAATATTTCACATTGGAGATTGTTTTACAAAATATGGAACACGACGAAGAAAAATTATAGAACGTAATTTTTTGGCAATAAATATCCTTCATTAAGTTAAATAAATGTATGTAATGTTAAAATATACGACGTTATAGGTGTAATTGTGACGAAAAATCCGATTAATCGATAGTTAACAGAAACGAAAGTGACCAAAAAAAAGCCAACGTAGCGCGCGCGGCGGCACTTCTGAAATGATCGAGTTGCTGGTGTTATTTTGAGGGACAAAAAAAGCGCGTCGAAAGTCGCAAAGACGACAATGTCGATACGCATCCTCATTAAGTATGAAACATTTTTCGATTCGAAGAAAAGTTATAGACCGTATGTCAATAAATATCATTAAGTTAAATAAATGTATGCCCCCCAAAATGCTCTTTTCAATGCCCCAAAGCTCTTAAATTGCAAAATAAATTAACAAATACAAACGGTCATTATAATAGCGCGCGCGGCGGATTCTTCGTTGCTGGTCCGCTCGCATCACTGGCTACAAGTGGATTCTTAATAGCGATCTGTACTCGATAAAGAGGGTAAGGGTGCTATATATCGGACCGCTCGCATAAACGAAAACGATACTTTTTATCATTTATTCGATACAAAATCATTTCTATCATAATTCAATTGAAACTTTTCACCGAGTCGTTAGAAATCATTTTCTAGAGGATATAGTTTCTGAACATAGTCCTGCGGATACTGTACATAATTAATGAATAGCGACGATATGTTGGCTCGATTGAAATTCTTCAGTACAAAAGGATATCCTTACACGAAACTCTTACTTTTGGCATTTTCAAAATAGACTAATTATACATTTGACCGAATCTACGCAACGCCCCATGTTATCCTGAACATCGCAGAATAAAGATTGAACTTATCGAACGATACCGATATTGCTTCAATCGACTTTTTATCATTACGCGAGAATAGTGCACGCGCACTATATTCTTCACCAAAATCAAATGATGAAATACAAGGATCGGGTTTGACATCTTGTTAATCCATATTTTAATAACACACCGATTAACGCCCTTTAATGAAAATAACATCTCTTCTTCTCGTACCTTTTGCACAATTGCTTGCTGTCTTTTCTGCCTTTCTTATTTTTTCTCTTTTCTTTTATTGACAATGCAGCGAATAAAACGTACGCAGTAAAAAGAAATGATGAAAGGAAAGTCAGATGAATACAGAGTACCACTTTTGAGAATATTTTCATTTTATCTACGTTCCCGTTAATTGAACTAATCATCCAACATTGTATATTGCCCATACCAATTTTTCTTATTATATTTTAATATTATTATCAGTTACAATCCACTTTGACTTACCAACTGATCAAGATTTTACGCGGTACACACACACATTTTTTTGTCTCTTGGTTTTTTATATCTTGTATCATAAAAAAGTTGAAAAATACTAAAGCAGGGGTATCCAGTTGTGCATTTTTACAATTAAGCTCAGTTAAAATGATATACGGCTCTTATTGACGATTTGTTACCGACAACGATTTAAATTAGTTATCACACACCGCAAAAATCTGAATCTGGCATATGTTTGAAAAGTTCAAAAATATTCGTTACAACGAAGAACATAATGATGGAATATGGCGAAAGTTTTTTAACGTTAATAACCGTCTTATTTTCTTAAAACATTCGGTTAGACTGTACACAACCCGTATTTTATGATTCCCTTTCCCTCTATTACCATCGTTTTATACTTTGACACACGGATTATAAAATTTTGTTTTTTACGAAAGATAACTATTCACGTTATCTAAACATATTATTGTATTTTATGATGAATCATTAGAATTGTTACAATATCGCTGCATATTATCATCTATCAAAAATTTTATATTTTCTTGCATCTACTCCGTTCATTATTGTTGTTCCTGTTGTTGTCGCTGCTGCTGTTGCTCTTGGAGTCATTGTTCTTGTTCTTATGATTATTATTTATTATTATTATTATTATTATTATTATTATTGATGTCGTAATCGTCATCATGTTCATCGTTCATATTATTATCATTATCATTATCATTATTATCGAGCAGAGATATTAGTTGTATTACTCGACGATGTTGAATTTTCGTCCCTATATGAAGATCGCGCGAATGTAATCGAACACGAAAATGTGATATTACATACGATATTCTTAAATATTGCAGATACTTGTACCGTACAGTTGTTAGATATCCTTAAGAAAGACATTGCAAGAAAGAATCTACTTTTTATGAGATTTTTCATTTATTATGTAAAATGATATCGTATTCTGAGCTTCATTCCGTATCTAAATGCCATACCTTCTTCTTTTTCTTGCTCGATTCTCACCGGCTGTCGCTTCGAAGAGTCTTGCATTTCGAAATGATAACTTTAAAAAATCATTTTCTCTCTGCAATTATTATGTTGTGCAATGATATCCCTGTTTCCATGGTTCGAGGGGCAGGGGGGCAGGAGGGCAGGATGTACCACGGCAGGACGTACCACGGCATTACGTAAATTAGCACGGTCACGCTGCCCTGTACAATGTAACGCTGGCAATGTGATGATTCGCCATTACTTCGACAATCGCGTCGCGAATGCCGTAGCAGAAGGTACATCCAAAGGGATTCGTCGTATTTGTCGAAGACGCACGATTCAGTACAACAGGTCGCGCACTGGCCTTCAATTGTTCGCTTATTCTATCCCATTTCGTATAGGCAGTGATCTACGAAAGGTAGAGATTTATCTGATGATCCTAGCTTACATTTGACAACTTACCGTCACTGGCGATGGCGAAACGTCAATCAGTTTTCCCGAATCTGTAGAATTGTTTTCCGGGGGTAGAGTTAAGGAGAATTCACACCGGTGATACATATTAAAGTTATAATGTCCAGGATAGTTTGTGTGCAATACAAACTTTTTGACAGACTGAGTTTTAGCATCGAACAAAACGTCCTGAAAATGATGGTCGAAATTGATTTTTCTATCGCCGTGTTTTTTTTTTCATATGAATTACCAACCAGGCCCAGGGTGAAATAGTTGTAAAAAAAGTCTGATCTCCTTATTTTATCGCGTTTGTGCGCGTGAGGACTGTGTATGCGCATTTTATCCTCAGCCTTGAAAAAGACTCGGGACGGTGCGCCGAGAGCGCTTAACACGTCTTCGCAAGTGTCGCCAAAGACTACCTAGAGAGGGTACACTTTTCTTACTTAACTGTGCAGCTCGATGATTTATCAATAGAATTAGGATTACCTCTTTCGTAAGACAACGCTTCTTCGGTTCGAGTAACACCCTCGTCACCGAACTTCCCTCCGTAAAGAGATGCAATCGGAGTCCTCGAGTGCGAGCTTTATCCCTTATAACCTCAGCTTTCTCCAAGTATAAGTTGTTGTGATAGCAAACCTGCGACAGGTTGGAAATAATCTTACGTCCAGTTCTGGCACAGATTAATAAATAATGGAATAATACCAGCGGCAGAGGCGGTGGCGGTGCTTTCAAGCTGTGTTCGTCACTTCCACTGCCTGCGGTCATGTTACCAACGTAAATGGCCGTTTTCGCGACCAGCGGCGAAGTTCCATTTGGAAACTGTAAAGAACCTAATCCGTGCGCATAGCCTGGTTGGAACTTTGAGTCAATAGGGAAGTAAAACGATAACCCTCGGAAATTGAGAACGAAAACCTGATGACAGCAGAAACGGAAAGTTTTAAACTCTTTTATTTCAGGTCAACTTTTATACCGTTTACTCGTTTCAACGAAAAGAATTCACGTACT
Source organism: Cryptocheilus praepositus (assembly GCA_033815515.1). Classification (NCBI taxonomy): domain Eukaryota; kingdom Metazoa; phylum Arthropoda; class Insecta; order Hymenoptera; family Pompilidae; genus Cryptocheilus; species Cryptocheilus praepositus. Next base: position 578,161 of record JAWWQZ010000132.1, on the reverse strand, counting down.
TGTTTGTCACTGTCGTAAACACCTGGATGAGTCGCCCCGAAGGAGTGTTCGATCTGTTCGATAGACGGCAATACTTCGGGCGAATTAAATGGCAACCCGCAATATTTCAGTTTAACTAGTTTCATATTATATATTTCAATTATCTTGAGCCTCTGTACGACAGGATCGAATATAAGCCGAACTCCGTCGTGAGGTAAGTTTATAACTAAGTCTACGTCTAATGGATTCTGAAAGCAACGGCAAAGGACAATATTAGATATCGCCGTCTTACCTATGTCGTGGAAAGAATACAGATGCAAATTCTGTGTCATCTACTTACGCTATCGCTATAAAGTACTTGTACCCCACGTATAATTCCCACTTGAGACTGTATTATCGATACAGATTGGGAGAAATGCATTCCTAAAGAAAGAAAAAAAAATGATTAACTTCGCAGAAAGTAATGTCCGTGACAGGGAAGATTTACGCGTATAAACATTTATACATTCTATTATGTAACGGAGAATAAAATGTCTTGCGTCGCTGTCCCTCCGCGTTTGTTTACACGCGAGTGTCAAAATAACTGTTTACAAATAAAGAGAAATAGATGAGACGCATATCGATATGACGTTGTTGTTGTTGTTGTTGTCGTTGCCAATAACGCGTATTGCCTTTAGAAAAATGTCAGTGTAAAAATGACGCTCGTCATTGTCTATTTTAAGTGAGAACAGTTTGCAGGAAGAAAATTGTGCGTAATAAAGTGCGAGAGGACGCGATGGATTCTACTGTTTCGTCACTTGCCTAAAATAAATTCCCACTGGTCGCAACCAAGAGATCTTTCGGGCACCACCTCAAGTTCCAACATTTCGCCCGACAGACGCGCAAATTCTATTAGACAAAGAAACGTTATAACGTAACAGACAACGCGGTTGCAATTATCATGCGAACCCCGTTGCTTCTTTATCTCTTCGTATCGCAGACACAATTACTGATCAGCGGATGGCCATATTGCTTTTCAAACAATAAACGTTGTTAACACTCTCTATTACGGCTGGCAAACTGTCACCGAACAGCTGATACGTACCATTGAATATATAAAAGTGGAGAGTACCGACTGCGTCGCTCCTTTTCACGAGTACGAGTCGACTGTCGAAAGAATCAACGCTTCCGACGATCAGCTAGAGATGGCGCACATACCCTTCTCACCGCTTACTTTTACATTCTACTCGAAATCTACTCCGAACTTAATTATGCAAATACGTCATTACGATGCCAGTTCTATATCGCATAGTAAGTAGCCTTTTCAATTCGAGTGAGAGCCCGAGAAAGACGAAAGGAGAGGCTCCGGAAGATTTTCTAATGACGAACAATACAGCTCTTAAGCAGACAACAGATCGGCGCCGTCTTTGCAGATATGACCCCTTCTTATTACGAAGTCTCGAGGTTAAAGACCATTCGATAATAATTCTTCTGGAGTCGGTTAAACGCGTCGCAGGGGGTTCTTCGATTGGTAAATACATTAAGCAACTCTCTACCAGCTGTAATCTATACGAGAAAAATCCAGTAACGTCCGTCCGCGTCGGCGTAAGTGTGGCGGATTTTGATAAAGCATCCAGTACGAAATTATCTGAACGGAAATTCACATCGCGGCTGGCTCCGTTCCCGCCACTACTATTGACACACTTTCTCAAAAGTTGCTGAAATGAATTGAAACTATTAATTCGTTTCCGATCAGGTATATTTGCCTTGCAAAATCAGTATTGACACATAGGTGTGTGTGTGTACGGGCAGATGACGCAGAAGAGCGGCGTCGAGCGGCGTCGAGCGGCGTCAAGCAGCGACGAGCCTACTGTTATGCAATCTCCTCTCGCGAGAGATAACCGTATCGCAGGCCACACGGGCGAGCCTCCAGCGGGTATATAGATACGTCAAGCCACGCGCGACCGTTTTATTACACAAACATCTACGAATTCTGTAGACACAGTAGGCGCACACACCTATGCCGCTGTTCCAGCTGACAGTCGCCGCCGATATGCGCATTCTTCTCGCAACGTAGATATTTCAATTATCACCGAGGAACGTAGCAAGCTACGCTTTAGCCAAAATATTATTCGACACGTTATGTCTCACCGACTGAACGACCTCCGCAACCTCGCGACTTTCAACGTGACGCCAACCAGAGTGCACCTTGCACAATGCATATGACTTTTGAAACTCACCAGATTTCTGTCATTTGATAAACCACAGCTGTTGTTTTTCGTTCGATACGCCTCGTAAGCCGGTCATGAACGTTAATCGTTGTAAATACGTCCTATCGAGCATCGTCTCATTGTCGTGTGACGGATTGCGTCAGGATTATTATTTATCGCGCGCAGTACCGTTTACAGAGATTTAAGAAAACAAAATGGTGCGCCTTTCTCGAGATTTCTTCACTTCTTCGCGGAGTAACGTCATGCATGTTTATTCCTTTTAATACAGAGCTACGCGTATACGTAGAATCGGAGGGTGCGAACAAGGGATGCCCGCAGACGAAGGATAATTAACATCCCGTATGAAGAATAATTAACGGTTGATATGGACGGTTGATATGGACGGTTCACCGGCAAACCCTACACCGCTGCGCAACTCTCTATTAGACGAGAATCGGTGCACGCAAACCTCCAAAGTATTATCTCTTAATTAAACGAGCTGCGGTCACGATCCTTCTATCTCTTGCGATTTTATAAGAATTATTATTGCTTCAGAGACATTATTTCGCCGAATGACAATGGAACGGCCGCGATACGGAGGATGGACTGAAGCGATGGCACACGTAACAGCTGCGAACGATACTATCAACGAAAGCACAGAACGCATAAATAGAAGTAACAGGGCAAAAATTCACTTCCTCAATGTTTTATCGTCACGAGGGGCAACTTTACATCTTCTCATTTTTCTCTTTCCCATAGAACATTCGAATTTGAAGAACAGTCGGCCGTGGGCACGGCTCCGCGACGGAATCCGCTACTGGCGTGGTCCGTAGTCCAGTCACCGTCTGGGTGTGATAATTTATAAATCAGGCATTTTCCGTGATAGCGTATTCAAGACGATGTTGTCATTAGTCTGCTAGCGGTCTACTAACATGAAAATATAAAACGAAGTATTCGTGAACGAGCAGCGACGGCATTTTACATTTTAATTGAGATCTGCTTTAATCCTTGAGAGCTGCCAATCTTCGAGATAGCACCGTTATATCGGAAACAATCTCCATTGACACATCATCGATATTAGTGAAATAGAGAAATTCAATGGTAAGATTAGATAGAGACGATATTCTTATGGGAAAAAGTAGTTCGCCGAACGAACTGTGTATCACTGAGTCGGCCTGCAGAATCCAACTGCCTAATGGATTGCCAAAGGTGAAATGCAGCTGAAATACTTCCTTGGCGCGAACCTACGGAAGAGTAAGCTTCGGACAGAAAAGAAGTTGTTTCCTCATTGCACCGTATCGCGGTCCTAGCACGCACACGCACACTTTCAGCCGTGCGCGGTTTATGCCTACTGGAAAAATTTGGCCCACCACTTATACTTTGAACTAACGCTTCGTCGATTAGATTAGAACGCACATCGTTACGTGAATAAGCAGAAATACGTCCTCTAAGGAACAGAACGGAGGAACCCGGATACGGTACACTATCTATCATCCGATGTACTACCTAATCCGCGTGGGATTCTTGCGTTTGCTAATTTTCCTACGTTACGTGCAATACCGCGTCTGACAGATCTGACAGGTGCAAAGAAGTATACGTTCGTCAGGTTGTATACTCTCCGCGCGGCCTTATTCTTTCGGTTGGCACTCGTCGCGATGTCCGGGCAAGAAAGACGGCACAGACGTGGAATGTTGCCGGAAATAAAAAAATTCAAGACGATAGTAGGAAATGTGAATCTGGTCTGCCAGGAGGCACAGCGTCAGATTCATTTTGTCGAATAGGCCCGATATACCAATGTGTGTTTAGCCGTGCTCTTTCTTCTTCTTTGTTTTCCCGTCCTCTCTGGCAGCAACATTCCATCGCGCGGCGCATAGATACGACGTTGGACTAACGTTGCTCCGACAGTATATGTACGATATCTCTTAGGTGATTAGTTATGAAGGTGTCGCGACATCAATCCGTCTCACGAAATTACCCTAATCGGTTTGTGCATTTTATTTTTATGCGTTACCTCGCCCATCGGTAACAATGTTGGCTGGAAGGAAGAGTAAGAAATTCGCTGTCACAGATAAGTACGGCGGTGTTACGGTAACAAAATCTATGTACGCTCTACGCCGGTCAATCGAACAGAGTAGTGTTGCGCAAATTTGTCAATAACTCGTTTGCGTAACTTCGCCGATAGGTTACGATCAAAGTAAATAGGTGAAAACTCGATATCAATAAAATCGCACGTTTACGTGTCAAAGCAGTCAAGATGTCCGTCAGTAAATTAGTAGGAAAAATGAGTACGAAGTTGAAAGCGATCATCCGCGAGTGAATCGTAGATGGCCGAACGCAATCAAAAGGCCGTATCTGCGATATTTTACTGGTAAACAGGATCGAATAATAGATTCATTCGGTGCCATCTCGTTATCACTTATCGTTGTTTTGCACGGGATACCGAGCTCGCCTCGCGCGTACTCAAGACCCACTAAAGAAGCAGTAGGCGACAGTAACCGAATAAAAGACACGACCCGTCCTTCTCATCGTTACAGATAATTGCGCGAACCGTAAACGAATAGAAGTGGTTGTTCTCTCGCTTGGTTGCTTGTCGTGCGTAAGTAAGACGTGCGAAAGAGTGCACGAGTGCCCGCGCCAAACTAGATAGGGCAAAACAAGAAAGGTATATAAAAATAGAATAGTAAGAGCGTGCAAAGACTTTCGGTATAAAACCCGACCTGATAGCGATTTCGACTTAATACAAGTGTGGTTCGATTAATCTCGAGCTAGTGGTGGTGGTGGTAGTAGTAGTAGTAGTAGTAGTCAGCACGGTAACCCGGGCCGCTTTTACTTTTCTCAGATGGCGAAGTTGTTAAAAGGCACCGGCCGCAGTGAACTAACAGACGCCTACTAGCGAGTGTCTAGCCGCGTCTAGCCGCCTCTAGCCGCGTGTGCGCGTCCAGGGCAACAGAGAGAAGCGGAACGTTTACTATTACTACTGTAAGCGCTACTTGAAAGGGCTCCTGCCACCGACAAGTCCTACGTGTTCATTCAACGGGGCTAGAAGTTTGCTGCCACTTGCGCACGGTGAACCATCCGTCGATTCGAAGAGACTGTCCGTAACCACCACCTGTTGCCGCTGCGTTCGTTAATGGTCGTCCTGTCCTTGAGCGTAGACAGTAGAATCAGTCGTATAAGCGCGACGTGACGCTTATACGTTGACGCGGTCGAACGTGCCTGCCGAGACGAGAGATCCAAGACCTTTTGCATCATCCTGTCGATAGGAGCGAGGCGAGCCCCCTCTCTCCTTCCCTTTCCCCCCCTCTCTCTCTCTCTCTCTCTGTTGCACACACACGCTTTGTCCGGGGCCCCTGTCTCTGACGCCGCGTCCCTCTGGCGCAGTGGACCCCTCGTTCGAAAAAGTAGCGTGTGCAACCGGCAAACTCGATCGCGTCAGCCACGATCTGCCAACGACTGAATCACCGGTGCGAAAGTGCGAGTTGACTCTTTTATTCTTACCCCCCTCCCGATCAGGCCGGAAGTAAACGACGCGTTGCCTTCTTTTGTCGATCCACCAATCAGCGAACGAAATTCCTAGGGCGCGTCTCTACGAATCTACGAGGATTTCGGGGTACCGCTCATATAAAAGGATCGTTTTCACGATACTCGAACAACATGCCGCCGGTTAGACTTAACGGTGTCGTCTGGTCCGGGTTGGCGCGAACGTCGACAAGATACGCGAAAAACTTTTCCGCTATTGCTGGACCGATTGGAAATCGCGGCATCGCTATCACTGGCAGCTTCAGCCAGATCGGTGACAGTATCACTGGCATCATCAGTGGCGGCGGCGGCGGCGGCGTCGTCAACGCTGGAAATAACAATATCCGATGCACAAAATACATTTCTGCGCTTCGTTTCGCCAACGTACCCAACTTCAATAATCATCGAGCCTACTTTTCACTTCTGACCCATCGGATACCGCCGCCAGGAAGATCTCACAAGATGCCTTATTCGGCCGATTTGTATTACCCGCAGTAAGTATGCTTCAAAGATTCTACTTTTTCCCGGGCTCATAATCGACAGTAGAATCGACATAAGAATCGATTTGAGAGAAGTCAATCTTTAAACGGTTGCCGCTTCCGCTTTAATGATCTCGCACCTCTGCAGCGTTACCTGCACCGTATCTTCGACGTACCGCGTGTCAAAATTCATTATTGTCGCAACGAGATTCGAAAGAAACGAACTTTGCGCCTAACTCGCCGCGAAGCGCGATAACGGCAGGTTTTCCCCCTTACCAATTTTCCCGCATCAACGATCATTCCGTTGTTGAAACTATACATTCGATATGTAATCATCATGATACGTATGTATGTACCTTTGAAATATTGGTCATGCGCGAACTGTGCACTTTGTATCCTACCGGAATGTGTCAAAGTGAAAACTTATTGACATGCCGCTCTGGCCATTGTTACGGAGGAATGCTTCAAGCTAGCTACAAGGTGAGAACGAGAATAAAGAAAAGAGTTAAATGAAACAACGTGGGTGCATGCGCGTAACCTTTCGCGGGCCAGCAAAATATGCAGGCTTATTTCGAACATCGGGCGTCTACTTTACCGCTCCTCTTTGCCTAAAAATGAACCAGCATGTTTGACCGGGCTAATGAATAGCGTTAACGCAAACAGAGTGCTAGAAAACAGAAGATATCTTTTTATTTTCGATCGCGATAGTTGTTGACGAATGAACTGAACGGAGGGAGAGAGTATTACGTAGTATTAGTAGTAGGAATCTTTCACTGCCCATTTGACTTTCAATAACGAAATATTCCTTTCGTAGAGTCTCGAACTTGATGGTCACCCAAGCTGCGAAAAATCCATCGATCAGCAATGGTTATGATTACATTGGGAAAACACCGCTTCTGAACGGGCAGGTAATTTCACTCGCACCCAAGATCCGTGCCTACATCGAGGAGTGTGCGACCATCTGCAATCCAAAGGACATTTACATTTGCAACGGCACCGACATTGAGTACGCTCAACTGTTAAAGTTGCTCGAAAAAAACGGGACGATCCAGGCGTTGCCAAAATATGAGAACTGGTGAGTTAAATTTCGCAAAATATCTACGAAGACGAAACGCTATCGGCGGGATGCCGGGAACAAAGAAATCTGACGAAAGAGGAAATGTTTCTTTAGTTGGTTGGCGAGAACAAACCCTGCGGATGTGGCTCGCGTCGAAAAGCGGACTTTCATCAGCACGAACCTTAAGAGCGATACGATCCCGACACCTCGAGCCGGAGTTACCGGTGAACTCGGCAATTGGATCGCGCCGGAGGACATGGATCAGGCAATCCTAGAACGTTTCCCCGGTTCCATGAAAGGTCAGTATTACGTTGAGGACGATGCGCTCCTTAGCTTGAGCTTTTTCAGTTAGCTAGTTAGTTGCTAGTTAGCTAGGCAAGAACAGAGTAGAAAAAGACTAGCGAATAGCCATTCTCTAGGACGAACGATGTACGTCATCCCGTTCAGTATGGGTCCGGTCGGTTCGCCATTTTCGAAGATCGGCATTGAGATAACAGACTCGGCTTACGTCGCTTGTTCTATGAAGATCATGACGAGAATGGGAATTAAGGTTCTCGAGGCACTCGGCAACGGTGATTTCGTCAAGTGTCTGCATTCCGTTGGCCTACCGAAGCCAGATTCGAAGGTAGAAAAGAAAGGCTACTGGCCATGCGATCCCGAGAGAACGATCATTCTTCATCGGCCGGCACGAAACGAGATAGTGTCGTACGGTAGCGGTTACGGCGGCAACTCCTTGCTGGGCAAGAAGTGCTTCGCTCTCAGAATCGGCTCCACCATTGCCCGGGACGAGGGTTGGCTCGCCGAGCACATGCTTGTAAGTCTTTTCGTAACCTATTCGCGCTTTGACCCTCGTCGCTTTGACCCTCGTCGCTTACGAGCTCATCATTTCCAGATTCTCGGTATCACCGATCCGAAAGGTAAAAAACGTTACATCGCAGCTGCTTTTCCGAGTGCCTGCGGCAAAACGAATCTCGCGATGATGCAGCCAACTCTCCCCGGCTACAAGATTGAATGCGTCGGCGATGATATTGCCTGGATGAGATTCGACAAGGAGGGAAAATTGCGAGCCATCAATCCGGAGAACGGTTTCTTCGGAGTCGCACCTGGAACGAGTTCGAATACGAATCCCAACGCGATGAAAACCATATTCAAAAACACGCTCTTCACTAACGTTGCGGCTACTAGCGACGGCGGAGTCTATTGGGAGGGACTGGAGAAAGAGATTAGCAGTGACGTTGAGGTTCGTTCCACCTTTAAATGTTATAACGTTGGGTCGAATGTTATAACGTTCGAATTCGATTCCTTTTTGTTCAGATCGTCGACTGGAAAGGAAATAAATGGAGCCGCGCCTCAAAGACACCCGCTGCTCACCCGAACTCGAGATTTTGTACACCGGCGGGTCAATGTCCGATCATTGATCCGGCCTGGGAAGATCCCACGGGCGTGCCTATCGATGCTATTCTCTTCGGAGGACGTAGACCGGAAGGAGTGCCTCTGATATATCAAGCACGAAACTGGCAACACGGTGTATTTATCGGCGCCTCCATGAGATCGGAAGCTACCGCTGCCGCTGAACACAAGGTAAATCTCTGAGTCACACACCCCTTACCCTCTTCATCGGCTAACGGGTCAACAATTTTCAGGGCAAGGTAATTATGCACGATCCATTTGCGATGAGGCCCTTCTTCGGCTACAACTTTGGCCACTACCTCGATCACTGGCTGAGCATGTCGAAGCTGCAAAATGCCAAGTTACCCGCAATCTTCCATGTAAATTGGTTCCGCAAAGATGCAAACGGCAAATTCCTCTGGCCTGGCTTCGGAGAAAATTCCCGTGTTTTAGAGTGGATCCTTCGGAGGGTCGATGGCGAAGAAATTGCCATTGACTCACCGATCGGCTTGCTGCCCAAGCCGGGCACTCTGAATCTTCATAATTTGCGGGAAAACGTTGACGTCGCGGAGCTCTTCAGATTGCCGAAAGAGTTCTGGCAAAAGGAGGTCGACGATCTTAAGGAATATTTCGATGCTCAGATTGGCAGCGACATTCCTGAGGCTATTACAACCGAACTTGAGCGTCTTAAACGCAACGTATCGAAACTTTAATCGATTCCGATCCTTTTTTCTTCCCATTTCCTTCCACGCATTCATCATCGGAAACCCGCTGCCAATCGAATCACGTATTCGGGATAATATATCGGCGGCGATCCGGCGGCGGCGGGATAATATATCGTCAAGCGGTTCGGTCTTGTTGCGATTGATGAATCAAGATTTTCCCTACGATTTTTACCACGATTTCTATCACGATTGCTACCACGAGTTCTACCAAGATTTCTATCATGATTTTTACCACAACTTCTATCTCCTCACTTCTTTCACTCAATTTCGTGTAAATCTGTACATATAGTATTATACATTACTTTTCTCTATACACATTTTCACCGTTCGCCACGGTACGTAATCGTTTCTGTCTGCGTTGCGGCACTCTAATTTCAGAGCGACAACATCATTAGAGCGCAACATGCGTACATACAAACTAAGCTGCCGGTTAAATTTGGTGCTAGGAAAATAAAAATACTCGATGTCCATTAGAACACCATTAAACTCTTGCGGTGTTGAATGTCAAATTATTACAACTATATTGCCAGATAAGATGTTAACTCTAACTATCCGGCTAGGAATTTATCTTATAGATTGAACAATGATGGTCGAATATAGATATCGTGTAAAATAAAACTGACAAGTATTATCACTTCTCGTCGTTACGCATAGTGCGCAAACTTTTTTGCGAAGAAAAATAATATTCATATGACACCATCGTGGCATCTAAGGAGAACCCGCATCTTTTCGTCACTCTCAACGATCATATCTCTGCGTTTCATTATCCTTTGGAACTGAATAAAACTACATATCGTTCGATTAATAGACTTTTATTTTTTGCCCGGTAAATTTTTTATTATATATCTAATATTAGTGAAAGACATCATATGAATTTTTTAACTATTGCGATTCCATAAGAGAGTATACGTAGTATACGTTTGCCATTTGACAAGTATACCCAGAAGAATTGTAACGTAAGTAAGACTTGTCTTGGTGTTATTCGTCTAAGAACAGTAGTAACATCTTCAGTTCTGCACACTTGATATTGCGATAACTATCGCTGTACAGTCAACAGTCCGTTTCACGTATTTTATTAACTACTAGTAAGATCATGGCACACGCTTTGAGGACTAGAAATACACATTTTGTTGCTTCAATTTCCATCTTATCCCATTAAGGGTTAACAGCATTCAAAACTCCTAAGTTCGTTTGAACGCGTCAAATATGAATGAAACGAGTATATTTATTTCACTATGTCAATTTTTTCTCTGCAACTTTCAATGCGATAACTCACAATTTATACGTATCACTCGCCGCTGACGTTAGAGTAATGAAATTTTAACAAAACTCATGAACTTGATGCGCGTCATAATACGCCTCCCTTCTTGTAGGCCGTACATACTGTGATGTTAGAGCCCAGATTATATTGCACATTTCATCAATCATTTAGATGATTGAATGCCCTCGAAGGAACGAACACATTTTATGACATAACGTGAAATCAAATAATCGGTTAGTGTTATACTTTAAACGTATGATGGAATTATGCGCGTAACATACATTCCTGAACGAAAGAAAGAAATTGTCATTTCCTCTATTTAGTTACAGCCTCTAGCAGTTACCTTATTAATCCCGCCTTTACTGCAGGGAGGTTTTTAAATGTACGCACCTATATTAACAAAACTGTTGCAAAAATGATTTTGAAACTGAAAAAGACAATAGTGCTTGCTGAACTGCAAAGAGTCAGAAATTATTCTGAAATGCGTTGCACGTGCGAAGTAGTCGAATTGAAGAAGTAGCTGAATTGTTTGCGAAGTTGTGAATGTTCGCAAACGCCCCGTACCGATGAAACCGATGAAATCGATCGATTTGTTAACTAACGAACACTCGGTGACTGTAGTGTAACTATAAGCTTCTTGGGCGGAAAACTACCTCACTATACAAATAACGTTTCTACAATTGCAGATACACATCACCGCCCGTTACTATCTTACAAGATTTTCATTCACATTTTACGTACATTCATATTTCGGCCTTGCACTTTCATTTTGCCTTTTCTTTCACTTATATACAAGTATAAGCTCAGGTACATGACACTTTATCCCTTACTTTTCTTAACCAATGCTCCCAATGCGCGTGGTATACACAGAGGACAAATTATTTCTGGCATCGATGTTTGATATAACAGTTTTCCTAAAAACTGTCCTGTACACGGAAGCAATAAAGACTGGGTTGTCAGCAGCTCAGTTTCCATTCCTGGAACAAGTTCACTCTGATATGCGGCAACTGGAAAATGGTGGCCACAAGTGAAAACCATTGTGTCCTCCTCTACTGCCAAGAAACGATATACTGCATCTGGATCCTGATGTAAGAATAAAGTTCTTATCATCTACTTTGCACAGTTATCTTCTTTAAGAAGGTAGAAGAAGAAAACATAACGTACCTTTATATGTACAAATGATCTAGAGTCTTGACTTTCGGACGACACGGTGCTTATAACTCCGTCTATCATTTCTTTGCTGGTATTATTTCCACTTGAACCAGGATAACCGGTAAGAGGTGGGCCGTAATGATCGGCCATTAAACAAGAAAGAAGTTTAATATATTCGGCCGTTGGTTGACCTATAACGTACGGCATCGTTATTGCTCCTCATTGTCGTCACCATCATCATCATCATCATCATTATCGATGTTCACCAAACAACTTTAGTCAATAGAAATTAGAAGATATACCTTGGTCTATATGTCGTAAGAGCTTCGAGCAAATTTGAAGACAAAACTTTGTCGAAAATATATTGACTACATATGAATTCTCTCCTATGATATTACTTCTGCCGGTATCTAAATATCTTTCCGTAATTTCTCGACTAAAATAATATAAGCGATATTAATCAATGTAGGTTCAAAGGGCATCACGCAATGCAGAATGTATGGCTTGTCACATTTACCAGAAGAGTATTAATCCAAGGGGGTAGAAAATATTATCTACATATTCTAAAAAGACGTTTTCTAAACTTTGCGGAGGCAGATCTTGATCAATCCAAAATTCAAGTGCGTTTCGTAGTATCTTATATTTGACCGTCTCCGAGTCGTTTTCCATTTCGTTTAAGTAAAATTTAATCACTTTTATGGTTTCATTTGTGATATTATTTTTTTGCCAATGGACAGTTCCTTTTTCCTGCCAGATCACACCATTCTTGACGGATGATCGATTTTTTTGGCTTGTTGTAACAGAATTTGAATCGCTCACTTTCGGCTTGACACCCTGATCAAGTTGTTTCGTTGCGGCAACAGTATTATTGTCGTTACGCGGTCTACCATTGTTGAACGTAACACTATCAATCCATTCTTCAGAATCAACTGCATTAAATTCAGTATCGAGAACGTCCTCGTCAACGTCCTCAGCAACATCATCTGCAACATCCTCTGCAACATCCTCTGCAACATCCTCTGCAACTTCCAAAGACACTTCATCGGGCTTCGAGTCTTTGCACAATTCCTCCGAACCGCCTTGCAAATCGAAAGAATGTAATTCCTGTTCAAACGTTTGCAAACTATTCAATGATTTGCTCGCAGAAATTTTCATTCGATTTTTCGCTGCACAATCCACCATTGATTCAATAAGGTTTTTCTCGATTTGTCTGTTAAACAATTCTGTATTTTTCTTCAAGTTTGCCTTCACCGATGCGTGACAGTCCCGCATTAAGCTCTGTTCATGATTGTCTCCTATAATGCCCGATCTGTGGCTCAGAGTATTCAGTCTTTCCAATTCATAGGTGAACGCGAGAGAAATATTTTGCTGCAATCTGGCTATTTTTGAACAAGCCTGATAATTTCGTAATTCAATGCTCTGCAAGTAAGTAAAAGATTGAAGGAACGGCGAAATGTATAGGGTTAAAAGGTGAACCGAATAAATCGTCTAGAACTACGAGCGGACTGACCTTTTCCATTACTTTGCCATAATCGTACAACCCATTGAAATAATCAAGCACGTAATGCAAGGTTAATTCACCTGGTGTTTTTTCTATCACGCTAAGGGGCTGAAGAAGCCCCGCGAGGGATGGAACGTCATAACTCTGATAGGAGATAATTGGAGCCGAAATGTCAGGTACCCGATTGGGTATGTCTAAGGCAACGTGGGACATCTGCGGAAAACGTAGAATTCGTTTCGAAGGTTTTACAATGACAAGTTTATCCTCGCCGTCTCTCGTATCCTTTACTGGCAAACGTCCCAACTGCGCCTTGCTATTATTACCCCATGCTAAAATTCTACCATCCGGTTGAATCGCTGCGGTATAATCATACCCACAGCAAATAGCAACAGCCTTTATCACAGGGTTAACGTTCTCTCGATGAGCGGCGTTATTCCCGGAAGTTGATCGGTCAGAGGTCAATTCTCCGTTCGCATTACCGTTCTTCAGATCAACGCTCGAATACTCTACTTTGGAAGATGAATTCTGCTCTTCCTCCGCCGTTGTTCTTCTATAGGTACCGTGTCTAGGAGGTACTTGAGCGAATATCGAGGCTGGATTGTAACAAAGGGGCGTTGGTATCAACTCTTCGCGTCTCGTACCATTGCCAATTTGACCATCCGTGTTACGCCCCCAGGTGTACAGCGAACCGTCCTTAGTCAGGAGAGCGTTATGATGACATCCAGTCGTAATCTAGAAAAAGGACTTACGGCGGTCGTCGTCGAACATATTATGTCTCTCAACTGAATATATCGCCTACCTGAATTATTTGATTCTTCACTAAACTGGTGTCTACCAACGACGGTGTCAAGTGAGTCAGTTCTTCCTCGAGTAAGCCGACATTGAGATTTTTCAATTTTATGCCATCGTGATGTCTTCTTCTCACTTCAGCCCCATCTACCGAATTCGTGTCGCACGTTGCTCCCTTCGCAGCTACACCTTCCTGCCTCCGATCGTCTTCACAACGTTCTGCCTTTCTCTCGATCAAATCTTGCTGTTCCAGATATCGCGTTTTCTTCTGTGCCTGTGCCTGCAGTCTAAGCACTTGCGGACTCGCTCCCCATAGGTACAATTTATTCGTGTTGCTAACAGCTAGCTGTACGTTCGAAGAGAAAATCGGAAAACGGAAAAAAGAAGAAAAGGTCTGACTAGAGTAGGAGGTGTCCATTACTTACATTATGAAAGTATCCGGTGGCTATCAGGGATACTCTCTCCGGTAGTAGGACCCTTATCGGAAGTGAACTTTTAACGTTCGTACCGACACCCAATTGGCCAAATACGTTGCAACCGAAGGCGTAAACGATACCTTCGGCGGAGAGTGCGAGGGTGTGCGCGTGGCCAGCGCTTATGTATCTGACAACAACACCCAGCAACGATCTGACCAGAGTCGGCGTGCTCTTTTCTTCGGTGTTGCCGTGACCAAGCTGCCCGTGAACGCCCCAGCCCCAGGTAAATATCCTCCCGTCGGCAGTCAACGCGACAGAGTGATATTGACCCGCTACCGCGTCGATTATAACTTCTTCGGCGAGGGAAGAGACGTATTCGGGACTTGAACATTGAAGAATCTTCCCCAGCCCTAATTGACCGTACTGACTCGCTCCCCAAGCGTAAACACCGTTATTGGTCACTGCCAGTGTATGACAGTGACCGCACGATACGCTTAAAACTTCGACTCTCATATTCCGGAAGAATGATATCGCGTGTGGCAGGCCAAATCGTAATACCGACGGACCGGTACCTAGACAACCGTGTACAGAATTTCCCCATGTATAAACGTCGGCGTTTCTGATTAAGGCAACGTGAGAGAAACCAGCGCTTATCGCCCTTCTCCTGAAGTCCACATTAGACGGAGCATCAACGTAATCCTGTGTGTACACGCAGAAGTGAAACCTATGTCCCGTTACTCCTATATCATTCGATACCCGATCTACCCCGTTTAGAGATACCTTTTTCTGAACGACTGACTGGATACCATACGCATGAGGTGCATCTTCATTGGAACCCCTTTTATATATGAGAGTGAGCAAAATCAGTATGAACGTCTCTAAAAATTCTTCGATCAGGGTATCGGATTCGTCCTGTGCAATTATATCATCAGTGGTCATAATCGTTGACAGGTTACGCGGTTACAGAACGGCTTTCGCATACTTACGGTATTATCCGTTAAATCTATAGAATCGCATTGACTAGATTGAGAACTGTGCGAGGTAGTTCTGTGGCGTGCTCTGCAGTGCATTATTCTGGGTCTGAGCACCGGATTTGTCGGATTATAAAGCGCGACCAACCTCTGTGTGTGACAGGCATCATTTAACGAAACGACCTAATCGATACGGCGTAATCCTTCGAAAGTACATACTCTACTTACTTGCAGAACGAATACTTGAAATTCAGATAGATTATCGAGTACAAAACCCATATGATTTCGAGCTAGAGATGGATTTATTATCATGGCTTGCATCAAATTCGGCTCGCTTAAACATATTAACATTCCACCTAAAATATAGAAATGAAAGTAAAAGGTATGACTGCAGCTACGACTTTTCTGAAAATGGATTTATGCATTACATGGCATCGGATAAGAATGCTTCGTGCCAGGAGCATAGACGGTTTTCATTAGAACGTCTAGCATTTGTTCGTAAAGTCCTCTTTGCTTAGCCAGACGATGTAGAACTTCCCAGAGGGAAGTTTGACCTGCGATATTAACAACTAGCAACTCATCGTAAAACGTATTTGTAGATAGAAAGTATCTGTAAAAAGAAGGAAGGATTCTGGTGCAATAGCGATTAAATGGAAAACTCTCGCCAGTGTGGTAATGCGCTCTACGCTGATACTTACAAAAAGTCTTTATAAATAGCTTTAGATTGCAACGATGTAGCTCTAAACGTCATTTCGATAAAAGCAAGAATGCATAAATTCGATAAATGTATTCTCGCTGCAACAGGTAATTCACTGATGCAAGGAGAGACTAGAGAATACGTAAGACAGCTTAAAAGTTCAGAAGTATGTCCAGTTGATGCAAATTTTAAAACTGTTTTGAATAACTTGCACTAAAATGAGAAAGTGAAAGATTTGATTTCTTCTCTGGCATTTAGACGCCATATGGAAAGCTATGCATAACATGCGACGTAGACGTATACCGTTCATACCTTTGACAGCTTGTATGCCGCAACAGCTCGGGAAAATTCTTTCTTTGATAGAAGTATATCACCTGCGTATTCCAGTAACTGTTGTGCGTTCATTCCAAATACGAATGCCAGTTTGCCGGCTTTCTTCAAATCGTTCTGTTTCAATGCCAAGTCCATAAATACCGTTAATAATGATCTCCTGTCAGAATGGAATTGGCATTTTAGCGACATCAATATTAAAGCAGGGCAAAAGAGATTTTTCAAGTAAGTTATAACGATAAACACCTAAGAATGACTTTATATACGGAACGATTGGTCACAATGATGCATGTATCAATGGACGGCGTGTCATCTTCAAGATCTTTTACCTCCGCCGGTACGATACGTTTGCTTTCAATAGCCTGCGATTGCTTTTTCTCTGTTACATTCTTCAGATTGGACGCTCTGTAGACAGCACGAATTACTTCTTTGCTACTATCAAAGCAAAAATGACCGATAATAGACTCCGGGTTAAAATCGCAATCTTTGTTCGTCCGTGCTTCCGATAAACGATCAGATATGATATACAATGTGCACTGAGTATCGTCGGAGATAAAAAAAAATCTTTGCGTTAGCAAAATGTTTCCGTTAGACTGTACTATCTTATGAATAGATAGAGGCACTGCGGACGTATCCGCTCCATGTACCTGAAACGAGCGGACGTTAACATACGTTACTGGACCAGAATCTTATTCGAATGCGCGGAATCCGAAGAGATTACCGTTAAACGATTAGTGCCAGAATGATAGCAAGTGTATAACTGTTGTTTCCACAAGAACGCTTCGTTAGACTGAGACATTAAGAAAGTCTCTCGCGGAATCGGTTCAGGGAGCACTGTATTGGAATTCAGTACGGTACTCTGCTGGGACCCAACGGTCATGGAATTATTATTTCCATTACTCCCAACATCTGTCATTTAATTAGACGACATAAATATTCTTCCTCTACCTTCAGGGAGATGAACTTTCAACTTATTCTCCGGGATGGTTCACAGAGCTTACTACTTACCAATGTGCTTTGGACATTCTCCAAAATTTTGATTTCTCGTTTCAACCGATTTTTGCCTCAGTATCGCAAGTTTCTCTATAGAAAGCTGTTTAAGTCCTTGCAACCTAGATCTGGTCGAAGCAAAAGTTTTCGCATTATCGTGAATAGTTTCATTCTGATGCCGTACTACGGTATACGACTCGCTACTGTCAAATTGGCGCAAGCAGCTATAAGTTTGTCCGTCCAAAAGCAACCGCCATTGCTGCCTCGTTCGGCTTGTTATCAAGAGAGTCAAGCTCTGATTATCTTCGTCTTTACATATATGTAGGCTTGCGATATTACGGTTTAGGTGAGCCAGGGCTATGTGTTTCCCACTGTCAAGATTGATAAGTATTATTTCCCCATATTCTGTACCCACTATAGCGACGTTAGCGGGTAAAAACTCATCTTCCCACCATACTATGGCAGTCGGTCTGTAACAGGCAATCGTGAGTAGATACGCGACGCAGCCTGAGCATTTTATCGTTACGAACCTAGAAAATGGAGAGTGCGGGCCGGCGGAAGGAAGAGCCGTTACATCTTTTGCGCTCCATTTATTGCCGACGACGTTGTTGTACTTTTCGTCGACGAGAAACAATGCGGGCACTATGTACAAGGAACCGTCGACTGTGGCACATAAAAGCCATAATCCGAGCGGATTGAAACAAAACGTGGAAATTTGCTTGTGCGATCCTTGAAACCAAGGTATTCTCTTAATAACAGGTACGGAAGTTGAGTCTCTTTTAAAATATAGGATAACGTCTGCATTTCCTGTTGCGAACGCTAAAATCTGACTCCTCATAAACTGGCACTGGGCGCTGTGCTGAATGTCAGGGGCCTTTATTAAGCGTTGCAATTTGAAGAAACCGTCTTGGTTGAAATCGGTAACGGACGTTAAGAGTTCCTCCGCCGCTTGTCTTTCCGTCATTATGATATAGGCTAGCTAATCCTGTAGACGGAACAGTCTGCGACATAATAGAAATATTAGGTATAACGGTGAATCGTAAAAATAGATAAATGTCGCGAGGGATAGGAGGATAACGGAATAACTCGAATAGTAGACCGAAGAGATGATAATTACATAAGTGAGATGTTAGCGATGTAAAAATTGGAAAGTTACATACTTTACCGCGCTACAGTGTAGTTTAATGAGATAACGAAAGTAGGAGAAAAGTTGTTCATAATTGATGACGCTTTGACGCGGCGGTAACGACGTTGTCAATATTTGAAATGTCAAAAATTGAAGGTTAGAGTGCATTAGGGCATCGAAGAGAAAGTGCGTATGACAGGCTTTTGTGGACGGGGAAGGTGGCAGCGATGGCGAACATGGAAGCGATGGCGAACATGGAAGCGTTTGGGAACGCTCTGACGTCGCTCGAATGAACCCGCTCAGATCCCGGATTGCCGGGCATCGCCAATTGACGTCACTATCATAGAGGCGGCCAAGATGGTTGTCAATGTTGATAAATGGTATGGTTACTCGAGAATCAGCGATAACGTATAGCGTCAGATAGAAGAGTCCCGCGTTAACGACATTATGCCAATAAAGTAGCACTTCCCTTTGGCGCGTTTCGAAAAAAGAGAGATCGGTGTCGTTCGAGGAATGGCGGACGGCGAGGATGCGGAACAAGAGATCCGACGAGCCTTGGACGTCGTTCAATCTATGATTGACATCTCTGCCGATCGACTGGAAGGCCTCCGAACCCAATGTTCCACCAGCGCGGAGTTGACGCAACAAGAGATACGAACGCTCGAAGTAAGAACATTTCTTCCATTCTTCATTCTTCCATTCTTCATTCTTCCATTCTTCCTCCCGTCTGCCGACTCTACGGAAATTCTTCCCAGTTACCCTTGACCTTCCTCCCGCCCGCAAATTCCGTTAAATCTCTCGCAAAGTCGAGACTCTTATTAAAGCCGGATTCACTACCAATTATAGGGAAAACTTATAAAGCTCTATTCCAAGCAATTGGTAACCAAAGCTAAGCTAGCCGTTGAATCGCTGCCGGCAGAAATGAGGCAGTATCCGTCGTTACAACAGTGGTTGCGCGTAGTAGGACTCACGCAAGAGTCCATTCAGGTATAAACGTTCTTCTACGCGACTTACCTACTCTTGAATTCTTTGTTACGCCGCATGGCTAATATCAGTCTTGACCGTCCGTCAGATGGTTTGCTCCAAGGCAAATTCTCTCGAAGCGTTGAAAGAAAAATCGGAACACGAGTTAGGTAGCATGCTCGGCGAAAATAATGTCAGACACGAAGAAGAACTCCGCCGATTATGCAGAGCGTTGCACAATTTGCGCCGCTACATGGGTACGTACGTCGCATCTCTCTCCGAAGATTTCTTTTTTAACTCTCGTACACGTTCGCTCTGACGCTTGTAGACGTATTACTGAGAGGCGATATGGATAATAGCGACATGACATTATACTGGGATTCGTGGGACAGACATCATCTGCGAAGCGGAGCGTCGCCAAGACCGGTTCGATCTCGTACGACGAGATGCTCTGTTCCCTCGGAAGAAAGCATTCCATATCATAATAATAACAACAATCTTAACAGCGATATATTGGTACAAGCATCTTCCGTAACGTCCTTGTTGTCGACTAGTCCACCTTCCACTCCGCTGTTACAAAGACAAGGGCGCGGTATGTTTGATTTTTTATCGGCATTCCGATCTATTCGAGCGGACCTGTGCTCAGCGCCCTATAACTTCTGAAAGAAAACTTATCGGATTTTTATTGCTAGGAATTAAATTTCCAACGACTCCACCACCGAGTAAGAAGCACCAAATTGGTTTACAAAACACGACGTCGCAGCCGGAAGTGTTTCCTTTAACTAAGTCAAAATCTCACGAGTCACAGTTAGCGAACCGTCTTGAAAACGGAGACACAGCCGTTAGGTAACATTCGATAAATATTGATGCATTAACCGATCTTCTTCCCATCCAAAGCCAACCCCGCCTGATATGATATGAGTGATCTGTAGCTGCGGAAACGAGCATGTCACTTGCGGTGGAAGGAGAAATCGTTTACCAACGGAATCGGGCTCCTGCAGCAGCAGTGCCGACATCACGGTGGAAAATCTCTTGACGAACAGCAACAGTCCGATCAAATCACCCCCTTATTCTAATCCGGAAGGTGACGATAACAGTTACAAAGGAACAGGTAAACTAGCGTCTATCGAACGTAAATGTCGATTAAAGGAACGATTAATCTTCATTTCTTGTTTCAGTAACGACGAGTCTCCAAGTGCCAAAATCACCGCGTACACCGACCGTAACCCGTGGCATGGGTCACATGATCGCACACCGGTTCACGAAAACATTCAAAATGATGACGACGTGCGACTACTGCGATAAACAGATGTTCATAGGTACCGGCTTGAAATGCAAAGAATGCAAGTACACGTGTCATCGAGATTGTGAATCCAAAGTTCCACCCTCTTGTTGTCTACCTCAGGAACTCTTCGACGCATTCAAAAGAACGGTACAAGGCGACGGTAAGTAGCGAAGCAGCGTTGTTGCATGCGCCCGTCTTTATCGCGGTTATATCGAGCTGCCATTGTAACTTACGATCAATACAAAAATTTCAGGCATGGTAAATGTTTCTCCAACGTTAAGCAAGCCTGGTATAACATCTCCAAATCATCATAATTCAAATTTGCTATCCTCCTTGAATCGCAGAGATCGAAAGCGATCGCATCCTCACTCTTCCATGAATATACCTTTTCAGGTATGTTCTCGTATATACGTACAGTCAGTCGCGCAGGCACAAACGCGCAAACGGGCGCGCTGCTCGTACGAAAATATTCTTTCCCCACTTCCTCCAGGAATAATACCTAACTGAGTGACCAGTGAGCGCGGCGGTGCGACGTTAAAATTGACATTTACTCATTTGTTATAGGGCGCTGATTCTAGTTCAAATACCTCGAGCTGTAACAGCTCAACGCCTTCTAGTCCAGCTTTGCTACCTGCCAATGCTAGCCAAACTCCGCAAGCATCTGCCAAACAACAGTTCCATTTTCCAGGTATGTTCCTCTTATGTCAATCTCTCATGTAGAGAGTACGACGACACGATGGCGGCGGTGGTGGTGGCGGCGGCGGTGGCGGCGGCGGCGGCGGCGGCGACGGCGGTCACATCTCTACAAGATACATCCTCTCGCTGATTTCAGACGTTGTCCTTAATGAAAAAGGAGTGACACTGGAGACGCATCGTCTCGAAAGCACGACCGTCTCAAGTGATAGCGAAAGAACAGTAAGTGTGTCCGGCTCGGGTAGCGTCAGTACAGATTCCGAAAGGACACCGGTAAGGGTAGATTCTCAAGATTCGCAGGTGTCCGACGGAGAACCAGGGGATAGTCGTTGGCCTAGACAGAACAGCGTATGTAAAGAAATGACTCTCTACTCACGTCACACTGCGAAACATACGTCTAAGATATCATTCCAGTTGTCTATGCGAGAATGGGACATTCCATATGACGAGTTGAAGATTGGAGAGCCCATAGGTACTGGAAGATTTGGTACTGTTTACCGAGGGAATTGGCACGGTGACGTTGCGATAAAGGTTTTAAATATGGACTACTATCTCGACGACGACAAAACGTTAGAAGCTTTCAAATTGGAGGTACATTCAACTTTTTATCATCTCCGCTGCTTTATAACGCATACTAACTACGTTTCTAACATTCTATTGAAAGTGATTTGCCTTTCAATTTATAGGTGGCTACATTCCGAAAAACTAGACACGAAAATCTGGTTTTATTTATGGGAGCTTGCATGAAGCCTCCTCACTTGGCGATAGTGACTAGTATGAGCAAAGGCATGACTCTCTACACTCACATTCATCTGCGCAAAGATAAATTTAATATGAATAAAACCACTATCATCGCTCAACAGATTTCTCAGGTATCTAAACGCAGTATAAAGAGCAGTTCTTACGGAAGTTGTGTTCAATCTTTATAACGTAATTCAATCTTTAATACGTGCCTTTTTTCATCCAGGGAATGGGATATCTTCATGCACGCGGAATAGTTCATAAGGATCTCAAGAGCAAAAACATTTTCTTAGAAAACGGAAAAGTTGTGATAACCGACTTTGGCCTGTTCAGTGTTACCAAGCTTTGTTACGGCAACAGGTAACGTTCATCTGACTGCATTGATTGTGTACCCGTCAGCTCGGGGATAATCGTTAGACTTGCTATTAATAGGAAAAGCAATGGACTGAGTATACCGCCCGGTTGGTTATGTTACCTGGCTCCAGAAATTGTTCGACGACTTAGGCCGCAGCAAACACGCGATCAAGAAGAATTACCGTTCACAGACGCATCCGACGTTTATGCATTTGGGTTAGTATCAAATTGAACCGTCCACGAGAATCTTTAAAAAAATCTCTTAACAATTCCTCGCAGAACTGTATGGTACGAACTTCTTTGCGGAGAGTGGCCGTTTAAGGGTCAGCCGCCAGAAGCTATTATTTGGCAGGTTGGAAAGGGAGTGAAGCAACCGTTAGCTAATTTGCAAGCTTCTCGCGACGTTAAGGTAGACAATACTTTTACCTTTATCAGATATCCTAAGAACATCGTCAAAGACAACGTAGATTTTCTGCAAATTTCACTTCTTTTCAGGACATACTTATGCTTTGCTGGTCATACCACGCTGAACATCGGCCCGACTTTGCAAAGCTGTTAACTACACTCGAAAAGCTACCTCGCAAAAGGCTAGCGCGTAGTCCTTCTCATCCTATACATTTATCTCGTTCAGCAGAATCCGTGTTTTGAGTACATTTAAGTCTATTTAAATACGCCTGCTGTTCTTGTAGTGTAAATATAGGTTCACTGCGTGAACACAAAATTCTTTGTTCGTCGGAAGTAAAATAAATACACCACTATAAAGGTTCATTTAGTTGCGTTACTATCATTATACTAATTGCGCTGTGGATCGATAAAAGCACACTGCATGTACATCGGGTTTACCGTTGACGGAACAGAAAAGGGGGAAAAAATAAAAAATTTAGAAAATAATTAATGTGTTACGCGTCAGCCCACAATCAGTATCATGGTTGATCAAATACAGAAAGTGAAAATTATTCGTAAAATAATATTTTATTGTGTGAACTAAGGGCCGACGGTCATGACAAACCTTTTGATAAGGAACAAAAAAAATGACTTATGAAATACCGTAACAGAATAGTTCACATACTTTTATTAAATTACAAAGACATACCGCATTAGTAATGTACCGTTTGCGAAAGCCACGGATAGTAAATTACCTGATCGAGTCCAAAAATGTGTACCCTTACGCAATGCAAACTTTTTTTAATTCCTGTAACTGCCTTTGGAGATGTGCCGCGCGCAGTTTATTCAAAGCTATTCTCTTTTCAAATGTAAGAAGTAAAGGTCTAGTGACGATATCCGTAATGTGGACCAACGCCCTAGTTCGTACTGAAAATGATATTTTATCCAATTCTAACTTTTGCAGTGATCAGGATACACCTTCTATTTCAGAGCAAACTACAATATCTACCTGCGTTATTGTGAATTGTGGCAAGAACGTCTGGATGGTACTTGCACGATTCTGCCGTATCCTCCTCCTCTTGTACTAAAATTTTTGGCAGGTCGGTCATGGTCTAAGTTAGGGGAAGAAAGAAAGAAAATTGTAGATCGTAGGACGGAACGAAGCGAAATGTAAGAACGGCGTCGTTTGTCTTACCTTTAAGCACCTGTCCGAAATATCCGCAGTATATATTATTTCTAAAGGAATTTCAGTTGCTTCTCCGTCGTGCGACTGAAAACATGTGAGAAAAATTTCCTGCTCCTGTAAAAATTTATACGATCCTATGGCATACGTTAAATGTATTTAAATAACGTAAATAATGGAAAACCTACTTTGGATTCTTTACCCTCGGAAAAAACTGAAAATATTAATCCGACAAAGCCATGATCCATCGTTTGATACGTCGCTTGTGTTCTCACATCTGTGAGAAATAATTTATTCTATTATAGGCAATTAATCCATCTTGTTCGCACGCCGCCGCAAGTTACTAAAAGAAATTTTTCATTTACCGACATGGGACGGACATACTGTAATATGTGGATGAGAGTGATACCATCCTAGAACTCTCATCGGTCTGTTCAGCTCCAAAGTCAAACGTTCAGCCTCGGCAGCTGCTTTCAACAATTGCTCGGAAGAGATTTCCACTCTATCTTTCTTTTTATCCGACCGCCTCAAAATAATAACAGCTGATATTTTGGCAACACCGCGTACAGACTGATATATTTTAAAAGGACATGAATGCATTAACGTGAGCGCTGATAAAATGATATAAAGATATATATACATACATTTCCAATTAACAATCCCATTACTTCAAAATTTTCAGTTGACAGAGCATGCTGCAAGCATACCATGTAAACGTCACTCTGCAGTTCTACCTTCAATAGTGGAAACATATCCATCGCGGTAACCGTTCGTTGTTAAGTCAGTTGAGAAATGTTTATTTACTCATACTATTTGAGGTAGATGGGGAGATAAAATTTGTCTCCGATAGAAGGCGCGTCGTAGAAGTGAGGGTGGATGGAGGGTGAGGAGAGGGTGAGGAGAGGGCCGTCCAAGGTGTCGGCTAGAAACTGTCGCGCGTCGCTCTCCTTCGATTCAATCAAAATTCTTTTCCGTTCGCGAGTCTTCAATATTTCTGGCGTTCGTTGGTTCGGCGAATGCGAAAAAGCAAGGGTATTGTGATGAAAGGGAATAGCATTGAGAGGTAGCGAAAAGGAGGAGAAAAATGTAACGGTTGTACAGTTTTGACAGTTGCATAACCTGACGCGACTTTTGGTGAGAAGGAGGTGGTGGTGTTGGTGGTGCTGGTGGTGCTGGTGGTGCTGGTGGTGGTGGGAAGGGAAGGAAGAGTTTTCGGGCGGTAGTGGAGAAAGAGAAGGGAGACGCAGTGATGCCTATTTTAACTGTAGAAGCATTCGCCCCGGAATAATCGGCATGCATCAGCGGTGGCTGCAAATACGTTTTTTCGCGGAAAACTAAAATGTTGCTATACACGCTAATAGGAGGATATGTGCTAACATCAATGATACTCTTTAAGTACCCGACGTTATTGCATAAAAAGAAAAAAGTAAAATTTTTATGTCATCACATTAGTCACAGAGGCGGTGGGTTTCAATTTTTATTGCCGAACTATATCCTCCTGTATTTTACTTATGTCGCAAATTATGCTTCTTTCTGCAGTCTCATTAATTTCGACGTAAACCCTTTTAGGAGCAGGAGAGAGCTATGAAAATACGATGTGCGCATTTAGACGGTTAGTTAAAACGTTGTTTACTCGTTGTATCAAGGTTATGTGATTAACCGCACTCGTTTAACGTCCAAAATATTTTAATATCATATCATTTCGAGTAGCAGAATTGTAACCGGTTTTACAACTATATATATATACAGAGAAATATTTTACTGGCCCAAGACGTTGCAACGATATAGCTGACTCATTTCTATGGCACACTCATCTTTCATGAGATCTGTCACGCGGTTTTTTTACTTTCATTTTCGCAACGCCTATAGAGTCCTTCCTTTCCGCACTTTCTTATCGGTCTAAACTTCCTCGACAATTATATTTTGCAGTTCCCTTTGGTTTTGCATTTTTTTTCGCACCATGCTATTTCACCGGATTAAACATTTTTGATATGACAAGCGATGAGTTTGCGTATCGTCACAAGAATTTTTCATATTTTCACATTATTTCCTTAGCCACGCGTATATTATTCTTTAGAATTATTTATGTAAGCGCACGGCTAGTCCCTGCAAAGTTACATTTCGCACGGAGATCTCCATTGCAAAAACTTATTAGACGAAGCACTCATAGATTTTGCCTTTTTGATTAGACAGACTAAAAATATTCAAATATACCCCTTTGAGTACAAAGAAACCAGTTACAACTATTATACAGTTTCGACACGTCCTCGGAAAGTTATACGCGCATAAAAATGTATCCGAACTTAATCTCGGTGTCTATCGTGTGCAAGATGGAACGCCAGTGCATATACTTGGGTGTGCGCGAGTGCAAAGTTACATGACAACGACGCTACCTATCCGGAATTATACCTTACCCTATTCGCTTAATTCACTCTCCTAGTTCCATGAAACATCCGTGCGATCCCGTTATCATTGACATAAAAGTATTTACCTCGATCATTGACAATGATAGTAATTATAATTACAGAGCGGTTTCTGTCGGTACTGAAATGTTGGAATTGGATTGTCACTTAACGAGAGACGGCGAAGTCGTCGTGTCGCACGACCAAAATCTTTTACGTAGCACCGGAACCAACAAGAACATCTCTGATCTGGACTACAAGGACTTACCGCCGCTGAAGGCACGTCTTCCAATTGATTTTGATCCAGGTACGTTCGCTTGTCTATCTAAGATAACGATATCGTGAATGAAATTATTTAAGAACCGTAGTTGGATAGATGTGGAATTTGTTGGTTCTGGGAATGAGGATGAGCGAAGATTTGCTTTGTTGCGAGAAGTGTTTGAAACATTTCCTAATATGCCTATCAACATCGACATAAAAATTAATGACGATCGTCTCATATCGAAAGTCTCCGATCTTATTAAGGAGTTTAGAAGAGAGGAATATACCGTCTGGGGCAACTTTAGCGATGAAATTACGCAGAAATGCTACAAAATGGTATGTAGCGTGATGGAAGAATCCGCGCACAGCGCTGTGCTTTAGAAATATTCTAATAAATCTTGTGACGCTCCGTATTCTTCCTTGTTACAGAATCCCCATGTGAATTTGTTATTTTCCATGCAGCGGGTAACGTTATTAATCGTTCTAATGTACACTGGATTGTTGCCGTTCGTACCTCTGAAGGAGACGCACCTTGAAATATTTCTACCTTCCATCTACCTACGGTATCTTAACATCCTTCCTAACAGACACGAGATTTCTCGTTTTTCACCGGAATGGATATCTTGCAAAACGTAATATTATTCTGTTTAGACGCAAAGGCGGTCCAAGTCCAACATTTCTACCATTCGAGAAACTGATTGTGCGAACGATCAATGTGTTATTAATGAGACCATGTTTGTTCAATCACTTACGAGCCCGTGGTATTCACGTAAGTGAATTATTTATTATAACATCCGTTCCGTCTTTTATTTGATACAATGTCAAAAGCCAATTTTCTTAGGTTTACTTCTGGGTTTTAAACAAAGAGGAAGAGTTTAAGCGAGCATTTGATCTGGGCGCAACCGGTGTAATGACTGATTATCCTACAAGATTAAAATTATTTTTAAAACATTATGTGTTCGAATGAGACCTACCGAAAGAAGTTGATTGACAGTGATTTAATATATATTAGGAAATTGCAAAGTCCTCTTCTTCTGATAAACAGAAAAAGTATCTGCCATTATGTGCAGCTGCATGTGTATGCGTGATCTGCAATCTGCAGTGTCCAGTGTGCAATCTGCAATGTGCAATGTGCAATGCATTCGTACTGACATAGTAGTATATTTTTTATAAGCGAAGCAGAACTATTTTCGGTTCATTGCATAAATGTTGAAATATCAACAATAACTACAGCAGCTTCTATGTACATGGGTTATAATTTCTACATGAAACAAGTGAGCAAAAGAGAGCCGCTGCCGTTGTCGTCGTCGTCGTCGTCGTCGTCGTCGTCGTCGTCGTTGTCGTCGTCTGCGTCGTCGTCGTCGTCGTCGTCGTCGTCATCGTCGTCGTCATCGTCGTCATCGTCGTCATCATCATCGTCATCGTCATCGTCGTCGTTGTCGTCGTCGTCATCGTCGTCGTCGTCGTCGTCGTCGTCGTCATCGTTGTAATCGTCATCGTCGTTATAATCATTATCATCATCAAGAGCATTGTCAACGACGTCGTGGTTGTTGCTGCGTCGCGCCCGCTACCGTCATCATCATTATCGTAACCGTCGTTGAGATTGCCGATACAACCGCAACCGATTATCTCAGTCGGATCTTAAAGAACGACTCATCAGTCATAAGACTATTGACGCGATTCAGTTTACCATATCACCGTGCATCGTCTAGTCAATTGCTAACTACGTAAAATAGAGGTAAATAACGCAAAGTTAAAGTTATGGACGAAGCATGTAGAACATAATCAATTGCGAGAGTATATTGATGAATAATAATGATTCATCATTTTGAAGAACTCGTTATTTTGTGATGGATTGTGATATATGATGAAGGGTGGTTGTGTAATATAAGTTAGTGCCGTCTCGTACACCGCATTCCTTGTTTTTTCACGAGTTTCCAATTGAATAGATTCAAGTATTTAATGTTTCCATTGAACGTGCCACTTCATCGCGACATAGTGCTTCGCAAGAAATGTCTATAGCATTTATATGTGTACTGTCAGTATCAGCTTTGTATATCTCCAAGTATAGTGTCCAAGCGAATGACGATATAGTAGTAATTTTCTACATTCGTTGTATTTACGGACGTAGGTCGCGTTGCGTCTGATTATTAAGAAATTCTTTACATAGAAATCGCACATTGTACGACATACATACGTTATATATATTTGTTATCGATGGTTCATCTCTAAACATTGTTATCATTAGCTATAAAATATGTTGACGATATATTACAATTTTAAGGATAACACTTTGCATTATCATCCTTTTCTTTTATCATCGAAATTTCACTTTAATACCAAGTTATAAGTGTACGTTGAAAACTATTATTCCCCGGAAAGATGTGCAAAACGTAAATGTTTATATTTATAAGAGGGTAAAGAAAGGAAAGAATAATGCGGAAGAGAAGAAAGGCAGGTTATACATGAAATACAACTTCTAGTTTACAAATAACTTTTGTATACCCTGCGTGTCTTCAGTATGCCATATCCATAATTACGACGCACTAACAATGCCATCCAAATACTTTATAGCGTGCAGCTACGTTTATGAATTTTGTAATGCGTTTCAACGGTATCGACCCTTTTTATTCTGTACAGATTGATACAAAAGATTATTATATCCCAATATAAACGTAAAGACATAAAGAGTCGTATAAATTATTAGTAACGATGTGTATTTTGGTATAACTGTTCGCTCGGATCAGACTACAAAATGAAATGGAATACGTTAGGCGGTAAAGTAAACCTAAATGGAAAACGTGAAACTTACTCTATGTACAAACGCACGTACCTTTGTACTTTGAATGAACTTTTGTGTACTCGTAAGCTCAAATTTTATAATCTAAGGTTTAATTATATAATAAATAATAAAGATAATGTCTTTTGTCTACGGTCGGAGGGTATATAGAGATACGAGTGCTAATGTAAATGTATAAAAATAGTTTTTTTCATTTCTTTTTCATTAAGTTAGTATAATTGAGCTTATTGACCGAGATACAAAATGATATCGGGAAAATGCGAACCGCTATCTCTGAGAAGTTTCAAGATGTTGGGAATTTCGGCAGTCATGGTAGACAACCTCTTCGGAATTGGTCCCGTTCGATCTCGTTTCGTTTTCATCAAATAGTCGTCTATAGGTGAATACTTTTCCTTTGCAGTAGCTACATCGTCGAAGAGCGGTATGCGAGGCGTCGAAATGCGTCGCTATAGCTATAGGTCTGGCAATGATGTCGACATCGCAAATGTCACAGTGAACTCTGGTCGGGCGAAATCGTCCGTGAACAGAGTCAGTAACGGCTCGAGTCGCTTGGCCGTTGCTCTCTTTACCTTTAATCGCATCAGCACCTTCTTCGACTGACATTTTTCTCGAACAATTCGAATTCGTTATAATATCGCTACGGCACAGCCTTTTCGTTATATCCTCAGGCGGTTCTCAAAGCAACGAAGTAAGAGAAATTTCACATGCCGCGTCATGTCGTCGTCGTCGTCGTCGTCTTATTGCGTGTGGGGCTTCAAATGACGCAGTTCGTTTATTAGAAACTATTGTATTTCGATGTTACAGTAAGAAGAGGTTAGGTTCGATAACGCCTTATGCAGGCTGAAATTATATGGGCTTGATCTTGAAATGTAGTCCTATCAGAGAGAAGACCAAACACTTAAGATCTTGTACGAGGTAGTAGAAACAGCGTAGTCCTTCCGGGTCTCTAGATTGATTCACATCCAGGAGCGATCCCGTTTTCGAAGTAGTGAACGATATATGCTCGTCTCCGATTACGATCTCGAGTTCCTGTCGTCCAACCCGATCCGGCTGCGGCCACAAAGAGTCGTCCTCTTGCATAATTTCCGAATCCTGAATAATGCGCTTTAATTCTTCCATTACGCACTGGTGGACATACGCTTCCTTTCGAATCATCGTGTCATTCTTGTAATTCGAATTATTTGCGTACCGAAGCTTACCGTCCGGTCGAAATTCGAATTCGAGAAACTCATGACCGAACTTTCCCTTGTGCCCAACGTAATATCGTATATAAAAATCCGTAGACATCGCCTTTCCTTCCCGCTTAGCCAATTCTCTTTATAACCTATACGTCCTACGCGTCCGCTATGCAAAGCTTGGGAAAGCTCAACTCCTTCTTCCTTTTATATTAAACTCTACGACACTCTGCAGAACTGATTTTAGCCTCTCTTTCCACGGTAAAGTCTTCTTGCCAAATCATAACCAATAAACCGATCGTAGCGAAAGACCGAATGTCGTGTTCACTATTGTGCTCCTCTACCGAGATGCTTCAACTAATCGAAATGTTAGTTCTGCCATCTTGTATTAAACCGTGCTACGTAGAAGCAGCCATTTTCTTATCTAAAACCGCAGCTACAGCGTTTAATGTACTACACCGTAAAACGGTAAAGAATAGGTGATACGATCATTTCTTTCAGACTCTCATTTTCTCTCGTTGCAAGGACTTTTCTTTCCAAAATTTCAGCCAAAAATTTCAGCCAAAAATTTCGTTCAAATCGTGCCCGATGGCGATACATAGAATTCCGTACTTCCGACATCTGACGGTAGATGGTACTGAGAGTATCTTTCTTCGCCAAACTCTCTCGCTCAATCCCTCAGCCCTACTGCCATCTTTATTATGGGCAAACGAATATTTTTCCCCTTTTTTCGCACTCTTCAACATTACTTTTTATTATATCACTGAAACGATCCGTTCTTTAGCTTCACTTCAATTCTATTCTATATGCGGATCAGCACGGTACAGAATAATACTAATATTGTTTTAACGTTATCTTCGCTCTCACAGCCCTCACATTATTGACACTGGACGTTCTTTCTTTACGGGGGCGTTACCATTTTCTTCAAACTATTTTGCAAGAGCACAGCGGATAGACAAGTAAAAGAACTCCGTTGTTGATGCAAGTAATGTCTCATCCAATGATCAATTGTTTTACCTATTTCGGAAAATGCACGAGAATAGTACCATCCTTGTTTAATCTTCTTTGAAGCCTCCGCGCTGGCGATCGGACTTAAAATCTTCCGAAGAAAATGAGGAAAGAGACGGAGACCAGCAGCCTTTGAGAAACCTTATCTTCTTACATATAACCGTATAAGCGTGTGTACGTATTTGTCGTGAAAGGCATGTTATTCGCGTAACATTAAATATGGCTTATTTTCCATTTCATCGAGGATGTATTTTAACTTGATTTTAAATTTACGAGGGACGTGCACATACTTTTGAATATGTTTAATTGCCAAGCACAATCTGTCTGTGTTTTCATTTGATACAGTTTGTTCAGAGAGTGTGATGCCAAGGATCAGTAATACGATTGATAGCGGTGCACCCTGATTGACATTTGATTTTTTTTCTTCGACACCCTCGCATAACGGATAACCGCCGAAAATGTCTCGCGTACCTCTGGAGTAGCTCTGTCCGATGCTTCTTCGGCACAGGAAGTGGACGATCGTCTGTCATGCGATTGATTATTCATACGTCTGTTATTTTTAAACGCTCTTACGACAAGTAAATTGTATCTTCGTGCCGGTGGAAAAATATTGACACATCGCGGTTTACAGTGGAGATCTCGATAAAGTGAAGTGACGTTCCTGCAATATTTTCATCTAACTTACCGGTACGATCCCATAAAATTTCCGTGACGTTTGTCATGACGCTCGCTGTGCGGTATACCGTTTGGTCATTCGAGGCGGTCGTCCATTGATTCGTGCTAACGAGACTCTTCGCTCTGCAAGCTAAAAGACACCGAGACTGAGAAAGCTAACAGAGCGAAAAAGAAAACAGATTATACGGGTGCACGAAATTTTGTTTGGACCGATTTGACGTCTTCCGACAACAGTGCTCCGATTTGTGTTATTTCTGAATATGGATTCAGTTGCGACTCGTGTCTGCTAACAACATACGTCATGTTGCGAAGGAAAACAAGGATTACCGATAACATTTAGAGGGTTCGAAAACTCAAACACATGCACTTGATTGTAGCAATAAGTAGCTCGGCAGCAGCCGCCCGCTCGAACCTATGAAAGGGGTATTGGGCTATTGCGTCGGACCAATTCTTAATCTACTCTCCGATGAGTCTGTTGTGGCGCGTTGCTCTCATCTACCTCTGTGCAGCTTCTTCCGGTATGCACCCTATAACGCGGTCGGTTAGAGTTGCAGTGAACTTTCTAACGTTCGACGTGATATTCTGTCGCAGCTGTAGAGGCGCAATGGAGGAAAGGCATACCTATTCCACCGTATCCACCCACCGTCTCACCACCCCGGTCACACTGGGGCCTCAATCAGACATGGCCTCGAGAGCACGTGGTGGTCGCTGGAATCGATGACGTTCGACCGGTCAGTCAGGAGCACTGTGCCAACAAGCTACTCTTGGAAGATTCAAGATTGTCCAGCGCGGTCGAATGCGCTCGCACATGTCGGGACGGCGAGCCGCCGAAAACTTGCTATTATCAGTTTGTCGTTGAATACTACCCGGTGGCAGGGGGGTAAGTAGTTCGATATTACTTCCGAGCCCGTTTCTTCGAGCTCCATGCCCATACCGAAAGACGAGCCCGTGCCTCAATTTTCCAGAGCATGCGATCTTTGCCGGCCAACGAAAGATGACATGCACTGCAGTAGCTGTCAATGCGTCGAAGCCGACGGTGTCGAGCGGATGGCGATGCTCGTCAACCGTATGCTACCGGGACCCGCGATCGAAGTTTGCCTCGGCGACCGCGTTGTTATCGACGTCGAAAATCGTATGAGGGGATCCGGACTAACGATTCATTGGCATGGGATATTTCAACAAGGATCCCAATACTTCGACGGCGTACCCTTCGTTACGCAATGTCCGATAGCGGAAGGAACGTCGTTCAGGTAAAATTCACTTCGTCGAGACGAACGGTGTGCGATTTTTTCTTCTCACCTGCTAAACCGCCCGTCTACTCTCTCAAAAGATATCAGTACAACGCTGGAAACCCGGGTACGCACTTTTGGCACGCTCATACGGGCATGCATAAGATGGATGGAGTATACGGCCCGTTGATAGTGCGCGAACCGCCCAAGATGGATGTTCACAGGCACCTCTACGATTACGATCTGTCAAGGCACATTCTTCTCATCAGCGATTGGATGCATGAATTAGCTAACGACAAGTATCCGGGTCGCATGAGAAACAATACGGGACAGGAACCTGACTCGCTCTTGATTAACGGCAAGGGTCAATACACTGTGAGTCCTCTCTCTCCCTCTCAAACCAGTAACCAAGATAAGTATTCACGACTTCAATCTTCTTTTCTCGATACTCAGGAACCAAATACCGGCAAAGTGTCCAACGCGACACTCGAAGTGTTCCGAGTAAAAGCTAACAGTCGATATCGCTTTCGACTTATCAATTCATTCTGCACCGTTTGTTCGTCATCGCTGGCCATCGAAGGACATCGTCTCACTGTCATTGCGACCGACGGAGTACCGATACAGCCCGTTGACGTCGATTCAATTGTATCCTTCGCAGGCGAACGATATGATTTCATCTTAAATACCGGTGACAACGTAAAAGATTATTGGATTCAACTTCGTGCCATCGGACCGTGTAGTGACGATCGTATTCAGCAATTAGCAATATTAAGGTACGAAGGTGCAATCGAGGATATGAACAAGCAGGCACCCGATTACGATACCGGTCTACCTCAAGGAGTGGTAAGTATGAATCTCGACTGAGTGGTAAGAATGAAATCGACGGGATCCGATTCGTTTCAGGTACTCAACCCGTTAGATGCGATCTGTGACGAAGGACGCGAAGACGGGATCTGTATCAGCAATTTGAAGAGTGCCGTGCCCATTGACAAAGGCATTCTTAAGGAGCATGCCGACATTAAGATATACTTACCGATCAAGTTTTTCTTCTACGAGTTGGAAGATCTCTTCCGTCCAAACACATACAAGCACTTTTTGGGTACTGATCTTATAAGATCTATGATAAGCGAGGGATATCGTAAGAGGCGATACTGTTCTCGGTCATTAACGGATCTTCTCGGTTACAGTGCCTGGAAATGGATTTCATATCTCAACTCTAATTGACGATATCTCGTTCAAGTTCCCAAGCGCACCGGTGTTATCGCAATTAGATGATGTTCCTAAAGAACAGCTTTGCAATTGGAACAGTAAGCCAAAGGACTGTGGAGATGATTGTTCTTGTACACACAATGTCGATATTCCCCGTCACGCTATCGTTGAACTAGTCCTCGTCGATGAATGTACGTTGTTCGGGAAACATTGGCGATGCAAAATATGCAAAATATGCAACATATGCAGAATATGCAAAATTCTAACATTTAACGTTCCTTTACACAGTTCAAGCGCCGAATATATCTCATCCCTTCCACTTACATGGCTATGCACCTTATGTGATCGGTATGGGACGCTCGCCGGATACGAATGTTACGAAGATCAGCTTGGCGCATACGATGGATTTGGATAGGCGCAACCTTTTGACGAGGTGCTTTGACCTACCACCTGCCAAAGATACCATCGCCGTACCGAATAACGGTTACGTCATCTTACGCTTCCGTGCGAGCAATCCGGGTAAGTGAATTTTCAATCCTCCAACACGGTTTTACTAAAACCACCTAATGACGCACGTCTCTCTCTCTCTCCCGACAGGATTCTGGTTACTTCACTGTCACTTCATTTACCATCAAGCAGTCGGAATGGACATGTTATTACATGTTGGCGAACGATGGGATGTGCCACCAGTACCGCATAACTTCCCTAGATGCGGAGATTTTATGCCACCGATTGAAAGCCCTCATCGTCACCGTCCTCATTTTAATAAGCAATGGATGTAGTACGTCGTTACGCACGAGAAGCGATTATTTTAGCTTGCGATTTCTCTGACTGATCGTACCACTAAAACGATTACTCTTACGGTGAATATGTGTTATCATCCTCCTATCGCCACATTTCTACATGCTCCATTGACACAGGTGTATCGCCTTCGCCGCCGATTCATTGTTCCCAATTAAGACTGTTCATTATCGATTTGAATGCGCGAGAGCAGGAATGATTTAAAAACAAAAGATAAGACAGGTGTGACGATCGAACAATAAATTTGCTTTCAAACAAAAGATCGCAGTGCAGATGTGCGTTCAGATTTCTTATCGTTACATCAAACGTAGAAATACATTCTTCCACCTTCTATGCTTTCTGTGATTGATCGCAGTTCATTTATAACTGATGAATGCGAACACATTTTCCATGAAAATGCTCATTACCGCTATCAGTCTGTCTTTTCCACTCATACTTTTCAACTTCTCCTTGTCCAAGAATAAATTATTCATGCGCGCTCCCACGGGTTATATCATTTATTATATATTAAAAATTCTTCAGCGAAATCATATGTTGGGAGAGAATATGTAAATGGAGTGGAAAGTCCTCATTGTTCTTTTTAACATGGGCCTTTAAGGTAAGAGACGCAAAGGCGTTAAAATAAGAAAGTAGGAAGATGCCTTTCTAGTAAGAAAGTGTGAGAGGAAGAACGAACGAGTTGTTGATCACGTTCGGTCTACGGTCTATGCTAAATTCTCGGCGGCAGTGTCGATCGCGAAAGTGAAAGCCAAGCGTCGTAATGCTCTCAGTGAGCCAGGGCTGTCCACGCGACCTTAAAATGGAATTACATCAAGACAGCCGCTCTAGACAGTAGATTGTAAGATGCGAGACGGTAGCGCTGATATTAAGGGCCTTAAGAATAAACGTTGAATCTAAGGATAGAACTGAAACTCTATCTTCGACGGACTAACACTATCGACGCGACAGACGAACGTTGAAGAAGTAAACGCGGAAGGTGAAAAACGAGACGTGAAGAACGAATTCGAGTGATCGGTGGCTTTGTCAGTTGCGGAACGAGAATGCAATTGCGGAACACCTTGAACGGTACCGAGTAAACGGTACTGTCAATGAAATGTCGTCTTTCACCGATCAAACGCTGAGCTAGAATCCTCGAAGCACGTTACTCGAACCTCGAGCGGCAATCCGCTGTTAACCGGGGGAGTCGGCAACGAATTCTCAGTTTCTCGCACGTACTCGATGTGCTAGCATCTATCGGTGCGACCTGCCTCGAACTTTTCTCGACAAATAAGGGAAATCAAGACTGGCGAAAGTGATGACGGCGCCACGCCAGTGCAAAAGGTGTTAGATATTCTAAGCGTTTCATATCGGTAGACTAGAATTTTTTTCCAACACGTTCCACGCCCGCGACAGCTGTGCTTTCACAAGATTGTCTCTACGTTTCGAGAAAATTCGTTAAAATTTCGTTGGAGTAGAAAACGTTGATAGAAAGTAGTCGGTGCATCGGGAATGGGCGAGTGTCACTTGACAACGTTGGACCTCTTTCAATTTCAACGGCAAAGCGAGAGCGTCGCAAACCGTTACGTGCCTCAACACCGTTAGATTATCGAAACGGTATAAGAGTAAAAAGGCTTGTAAGGAAGGCTCGGATTCAATCTCCTCTTTGCCGTTCGCTATTTATTCGGTAAGTATTTCTCCTGTGGCGACCTTGTTGCAAAACTCGCCTGCACGTTTGACCCTGTCACCGCAAATTTATCATTCGCGGTGAAATTCGCGGCGGAATTGACGATTGAAAGTAGGTTAACGAGTTGGCGGACATTCACAGCTTCCTTCCGTTCTGCTGCATCCTCTGTGTACTGCCCTACTATTACTACTACCACCACTACTATTATTACTAGCACTACGTAGCTAGTAAATGCGGGCACGCGGTCATTCACGCGGTCAATCACGCGTTCTTTCCACCTACTCACGGCTAATTGACGGAAAATGCGAAGAAAAGAAAAGTTCTCTTTTGGTTCGCAGCGACGGGAATCAAACGGAAAGCAGTGAGTGCGGAAGCCAGACGGAATTGTGAGAAAAAGAGGGCGCGCTTGCGCCCTCGGGAGAGGATAAATACGACAAGGAGAATGAGATTCCACCAACTATCGCCCTTAAGCACGCTGCTGATAATTCTACTGACACATTGTCAGCGGGAAAACAGTGTTGCAGCGGTTGGCAATCTTCGCGTTGTGTTTCAGTGGAAGCAAATCGATTATGAATGGCCGAGCAACGACATCAAGAGGCTTTTCCCCGATTACAAGCAAGAAGATAATTTACCGCTGGGACTGGAAGTGACCGCTAATCGAATATTTGTCACGGTCCCGAGATGGAGATTGGGGGTAGCTGCTACCTTGAATTACATCTACGCAAACGGTAGGAGCTATTTCGAAGTGGAATATTCGCGTGTCAGGAGCCGAAGATCGAACGTGACAGAGGCAGTAAAGTAAAAGTTTCGCAATGAACGCTTTCGCGGAATCCGGTGTTGTACCGCGAGATTCTTTCTCTCTTTTTCACCCTGATTAGACCCGCTGTAACAGGCCCATCTCCTTTGCATCGGCATTGTTTTATAGGTTGCGTCAGTGGCAACGATCGCACGATCTACGACGATGCACGTTCGCTGAGTATTCATTTTTTCACCTGCACCCAAGGAACCTCTCACCGCACGGCGTCGCAACACACTTTCAATGACATTTCGAGCGCATCGGTGAAAATGTTATTTTCCAGATACTCGTCGGTCCCCTCCTCTGATACCGTATCCATCTTGGGAGGCTCATCAGTACGGCGCCGCCGGTGTACCAGAGATAGTGTCAACCTTTCGAATTCGCGCCGATCGTTGCGGCAGATTATGGGTCCTTGACACTGGCCTGACTGACATCTTGGGTAGTCCCGAGCAACAGGCACCTCCCGCTCTGATCGTCTACGAACTATCCACCGATCGATTGCTAAGAAAGTACGTCGTACCGACCGAACAGCGGACGCCCGACTCTCTCTTCGCCAATATCGCCATCGAGGATTACGCTTGCGAGGACACTTACGCCTATTTGGGCGACCTCGGCGGTCCTGGCTTGCTAGTCTACTCTTGGAAGCGTGACACCTCTTGGCTCGTCAAGCATCACTTCTTCCATCCTGATCCGCAAGGTGGCGAATTCAATGTTTCCGGAATTGCTTTCCAGTGGACCGACGGACTCTTCGGAATGGCTCTTGCACCGACAAACGACGGATATAGTACACTCTATTTCCATCCACTTTCGAGCACGATGGAATTTTCCGTTAGTACCGAGCTACTCAGGGATCCCGATCGTGTCAGTCTACCGGGTAAAACAGAAGCGCATCATACCTTCTTAACTAATACTACGTCCCTAATTTATTTTCTTTCTAATTTCCTTTATTTCTTTTCTTTCTCTTCCCCGCAGAAACGTTTCACCAGTTTCAAACGCTTGGATCGCGGGATGCCAATGGCCAGAGTAGCGTAAGCTTTTTCGATCCCACGAGCAGAGTTTTGTTCTATGCCCTCACCAATATGAATTCCATTGCCTGCTGGAGGCCGACAAATAAATTTCACCTTAAACAACAGGCTCACGTTTATACAGATAACGTTACCATGGTATTTCCCAACGATTTGAAGGTCAGAAGATGCATCCTACGTTAACTATTTCCCCTTCTTTCCCTCTTACAATGTCATTCTGATCATTCTTTATCACTCTAGATTGACCGAAGTGGAAATATGTGGGTTCTTTCGGATCGACTACCGACATTCATGTACTCTCATCTGGATCCGGAAGACTATAACTTCCGA
The DNA here is from genome assembly GCA_033815515.1 of Cryptocheilus praepositus. Taxonomy (NCBI): domain Eukaryota; kingdom Metazoa; phylum Arthropoda; class Insecta; order Hymenoptera; family Pompilidae; genus Cryptocheilus; species Cryptocheilus praepositus. The sequence continues at coordinate 538,614 of JAWWQZ010000132.1, read as the reverse complement.
ATTCTCATGGGCCCAGTGGCGAAATTGATCCGTAATACGGTTTGCTCCGCTGGCAACAAAACTGGTTATTCTGTTTCAGCGACGGGAACAAATGATATTATACCTACAACGACGATTTCCCTGCAGCCGGAAAATGCAGGAAAAGTGGGCGAGACCGGCGATTCTTCCGAGTCGGCTTCCGGTTCCACATTTCTACAAAGCACTTTAGCGATGAGTCTTTACACAGCTTTTACGGTTCGTTGTTTCCTTTGAAATGCCCGGGGAAGTATTGTACACGATAGATTTTATCCGTACATGGTACAATCAAGAGACAGTCGTAGCCAATCACTACGAAGGATATAATAGCAGAGCGAGGGCGATGCTGTACGCCGCACGTCTGTCTTCGCACTTTGCATCTGGAGTGGGAAAATTTTCGGCTGCCATAACTGCTACTATGCGATTGCGGTATGCGGCTGCTACCATGCGATTTGCGGCTGATAGAGCCGGACAGATCAGCCATGTTGGAGTTGACGAAACAAATAAATATTCGAGGAGGAACACTAGTAATGAAAGAGGCGTTGTTTTTTTTCATACGATCATTCCTTTAGACTGTTATCAGAGCGATGCTCAGAAGCGTTCAGTCTTTCACTGCGTCACATTTCTCTCGTCAGACTTCTTTACATTGGTTTATAAAAAAAGCTAGTAGCGTCGCGCCGGCCTGACGAACAAGACAAGTAAGAGACATTGTAATTGACATCGCTCATGCTCGCTTGTACATATTTTGTGATATATCTAATTGCAAGAAGGAAAAAAATTAGCATGGAGGAAAATATGAGAAAAACTTTCGAGTGTATTGAAAGGGATTTAATGAGTAACGTGATTATGCCAGTATGAATTATTTGATAATTAGGGGTCAAAGTGCGCGGCGATTGCCGTATCGGTGCAGCCGATCTCTGGTCGACGAGGATCGTGTTGTCAGACGCAATCGACGCGCGGTCCTATACGCGACCGAGAAATTAGTATCTACGTTTTCCGATTTTGCGTTTGAGTGGGGCACGGGCCATAAGGCATGGGCCATAGGGCACGGGCATAGGGCACGGAGTACGGAGTACAGAGCATAGAGCATGTCTCTTATAATGGAAGTCGTAAACGGGATCGCAGAGTCAATTTTACTTAATTATTAAGCACGCTGCGCTCTAAGTAAGTAGTCCAGAATTTTTTACATACACTCTCAGATGTTTGTGAAAAAAATGTATTTTTGTAAATATTTAACACTGACATTGATCTAGCGAGTTTTATTAGTTAAATTGATCGATATACGAATGTTTTCCACACCGACTGTACAAACGCATAATCGGGCAAGCGATTGGTTAGAAACGACGTAATAGAAGTAAGAACGTAAGCAGCAGCGAGAGATTAATATTTTTCTTTTTGTGGGAAAGATTATTAATTTGTGTCGTAGATGCGTCGACATGATCGTCGAGTGATCGCAAAGTCTAAAGATTCGGTATTCGTTGGGGATCGTTGCCGCGATACACTTCCTCTCTGTGTTCTGTGCCTCGTTATAATTCTTCGATCCGCGCCGAAGGTGTCATTTATAATTCTTCTTTGGTGAAACTGAAAACTGATCTAGTTCCACTACGTGCCACGCACAGAAAATCAAACGAACGAACGCAGACGATATAGTATATCGAGCAATATGGAGAAGCCTAAGAGTTCCATACCAGGATTCGCCTACACGACTGCGAGGGAAGAAATTGGTAAAACTGCGGAAGGCTTTATCAGAGGAAGACAGAAGGTGGATGGTGCCGAAGGCTTGTGGAGAATCAGAGACAGTCTCTATGATCTTGAGGCATTCGCGAAATCTCATCCTGGTGGTGCGGAATGGATTCGAATTACGAAAGGCACTGATATTACTGAAGCGTTTGAGGTGATTTACCGATACACGTAGCTTCGGTTACCAAGACCTTTTTAATTGGCATTTCGAAATGAAAAGTACGCATCGTTCTTCTAGACGCATCACCTCACCGACAGAGCGGAAAGGATTTTACCGAAATATTATGTTCGCGAAGCGAAGAAACCGAGAGCGGTACCACTGACGTTTGCGCCGAACGGATTCTACAAGACGTTCAAGAAGCGTGCCGTAGAAGCGTTGAAAGACGTAAACTTCCACCAGCCTTCAAGAAGGTCGAATCTCGTCGCTGACATTCTCGTAATCGGCACTCTCGCCTTCAGTCTGGTAGCAGCTTCTACGCAATCGAAGCTTGCGATTCTTGCAGCCGGTGAGATATCGTAGAAAGATTATTGCTTGCGGGGGCAGTAGAGATTTAGAACGAACGACTTATTCCTTCCAGCCGTTTTCCTCACTTGGACGACTGTCATCGGACATAATTACTTTCACATGCGGGATAACTTTCGGATGTATTATTTCGACCTTAGCACCATGTCGTCTAAGGATTGGCGAATCTCTCACGTGATGAGCCACCATATGTATCCGAATACACTCTGGGACCATGAGGTTTACGCGGTTGAACCCTTCCTTCGGTGGATACCTAATTCAGACAAGTTTTTTCTTGCCAGTTTTCTCAGTCAACTGTACAGTCCGATCGTTTGGATGGCACTCTTTATCGGTCAAGCCCTTAAAAGGTTCTTTCACGTTACATTCGAAATTGTCTATTTAATAGGATCGATTCGATCGAATAGCTGATTTACTTATGGGGATATTTATAATTTCAGAGTTTACGTCGTCCTTTTCGTATATCGGTCGGTCGAGTTTCGCGACCTCGTCCCGCTCATCTTGCCCCTAGCTATGGCTATGGTTGCGCCTCGCTTTGGGATAGCACTGCTCGTCTGGTGCACAATTCTTTTGATCAGCAGCTTCCTGTTCGGTCTTATCGGCTTTAACGCAGCGCATCATCACCCCGATATCTTTCATGACGGTGATATATACAGGTTTGTTCGTACTACCAAATTTCTCACTCTTTCACCGCTTCATTACCTCCTTTCTTCCGTCAGGGACGACTTGGATTGGGGTCTGCTGGAATTGGACGCGGTTAGAGATCGCGAGATAATCGATGACAACGATTTTCTCGTTTTGACCCACTTTGGTCAACATACCCTGCATCATCTGCTCCCTACTGTGGATCACTGTTATCTACCCCTCGCACAGCACGCTCTTCTCCAAACGTGCAAAGAATTTGGCCTGTCAACGAAACGATACACTCAGTGGGAACTATTGAAAGGTCAGTTTAAACAGCTTGCCCGAACGAAAACGAAGAAGAACGCCAGATAGTAATCAGTTGCATCAGATTTGCATCAGCAAGCGTACGCGCCTATCTATGTACACGTTATAGGCTTTGTCATATGTCGGTGACAAATAAACTTGTTGACGAATAAAGAATAATTATACCAGGCAGATGGGTAAAGAGAATGCTTGCGAGGTGGTGGTAAACGTTACATAAGGCAATCATTTCGGTAAACGTCAGACACCGCTCAGTTCTTAACTTTATTTATTGCTTATTTACTTTAATAAATACATACTTCGGCTCTCTTTATAAATTACAATTAAGTTTATAGGATAGGATTATCATCCGGTTGAGACGTGTGTGGAGATACGAGCCGCAGCCGTAACACCGCGACCCGTTCGTACTTCCTTATTAATATTCATCGTTCGGTCTCCTCGGTTGTTCGACTTCGTTTTTCCTGATCTAATTGCAGCTACGATCCTTATCATTTCTCTTAGCTTTTCCTTGTGCGCCATGTACGTGTATGTCGATATTAATGTACGTGTGTCCGGCGTACGATGTGATATAACGCATATCCCTCTTTCTCGATTTATTTACTCCTCCTCGTGAAAATAAGCGCGATGGCGAAATACAGAAGACAAGGAAGAAAGAGACGAAGAAGAAGGAAAATAACGATACCCCCTCCCCCTTCCCCCTCTTTTAATTGGCAACGTTTTAATGTTCAGCCCGGACTCTGAACCACGTTATGCTCAAAGACATTTTATAAAGATCGAATTTTATTGCTCATTGTACGTACAAGGCGTGAGGCGTGTGTATAATGTTGAATCGATTACTCTTTCAATTTTCCTGACGACAAGGTGACGTGCAAATTCGATGATAGCGATACGATGATAACGATGCCGTTTTCAGTGGGGTTCAACGAATTTTGTCTCTTACACGTTCGAATTTGATCGGTTCCTATCGATCCGTCGAATTTACTCGAATTGAATTTACATATCACCGTCGGGCTGCAAGTCGAAGCGTGGTGGGAATGCGGAACCGTCGAACTGGGGCTTGTTGAACGCAGGTCGGTGTGGCTGGAAAAAGGAAAACAACGTTATCGATCGGTTCGTCAGAATCTCTGCGTGACAGTTTTCTTGACTGGGGTGCATTGAGCAAGGGGGAATGAATGGCGGAACAGCGATCGACCGATAGCTCTTGTCGGATTCTCTTGTCGGATTGTCTTGTCACATTTACGATAGGAGCAAAGAAGGACAACAGCTATTGTTCGACAAATGAATCTCTATGTTCCATGTATCGTTTTCGGGCTCGCTAGCTGCTCGGACTGCACGAGGCTCTTTCGGTGAGACATCGTCACAAATTGCCACAGAATGAGACAGACGTTGGCAAACAACAACGGCGCCATCGTTGCGTGGTATGGGGTGAGCGACACGCTCTTTCGGTGTCTTTCCTCTTCCTACTTAGTCGCTACGACTCTTCCGTACGCGCCAAAGAAATACTAATGTATTTTCATCGATCGTCGGGTGTCTATACGCGTCGTATTCTCGATTGGAAGGAGAATGTAAAGAAAATAGGCTCTCGCTCGCTAACAAGGCAGGCAAGGAGTAAGAGGAGAATAGAAGAAAGAGTAGAAGAAAAGAAATCGTTACTGATCTACCTACGCGCTGACTACTCTACAGCGGTAACCGGCGAATGTCGGTGAAAAGTTACGCGACTAAGCTCCGCTCATCGGCGTGGATCGGATCTATGTGAACTACTTCGATCGGATCTATGTGAATGTAAATTTGAGGGGGCACTGTGAGACAACACGGAGACACAAAAAGTTAATGACGAAATTGTAAGCTTCCTTTTCGGGGATGACTCCTCGAAAAAAAACCAAAGAAAAGAGTGTAGAGAAAATGTTATCGACTCGTCACACAGGTATTTTAGTGAGAGACACTGACGATATTGCATGGGTGGACTCTGGACTCTTGTAAACTATTCTTTTTTTGCACGTTACACGAGGGGGACTTACATGGACCAGCGAGTTGTGTCTCTACTCCATCGCGGAGGGCGCTGCCTTGCGGCCCTTCTGTTGCGGCTATACAGAGACATAAATTAGAGATTCTCTTGCGCAAATGCCCGTGCAACGATAGGGTATCTCTCTTTTTCGTAGCGTATCGCTCGCGCGAAAGTAACAAGAGTCTTTCGTTGGCTGTTAGGCAGTTGGAAGACTTACCGCTGGACTGAGACCACGCGCGGCGCTTCCTCCGCGTCCCTTGGTACGGAACTTGGTGATAGCTTGTTCGGCAAGGTCTGCCCTCTCCTCCGCTTCCTCGAGCTCTTGCTGAGCCTTGCGGAACTTGGCCAGATTGAGAGCAGCGATCTCCTCTGCCTCCTCGATCTGCCTCTTGTACGTCTTGATCTTTTGTTGGAGCTTGTCGACCAAATCCTGCATGCGCTCGTGGTTCTTGCGATCCTCGTCGGCCTTTGCAAACGATCGAACAACGATAGAGTCCCTTCCTTTCCTCTTATTCGCTTAGAAGAGAGAGAATTATAGTTTAGCGCACGCTTAGCGCGCTCAATTTTACCTGGAAGCTGAGCTCCTTGATGCGACGTTCGGATTTGCGAAGATTCTTCTGGGCATCGGCATGCCTCCTCTGTTCGCCGTCAAGCTCGTTCTCCAATTCGCGGACGCGCTGTTCCAGTTTCTGAATGGCCTTCTTGCCACCCTTGAGCGCGTTAGCCTCGGCTTCGTCCAGGCGTACCTGAAGCTCCTTGATCTGCGTCTCAAGGGCTTTGCGGAGCTTCTCTTGGGTCTGAGCGTGATCTTGTTCTGCTCTGAGCTCGTCGGCCAATCGGGCAGCGTCTACCATCGCCTTCTTCGCCTTCTCCTCGGAGTTCTTCGCCTCGTTCAGTAGTTCGTCGAGGTCAGACTGCAACGCGCATCATAGGGTACAGAGATCGAGAGAGAGAGAGAGAGAGAGAGAGAGAGAGAGAGAGAGAGAGAGAGAGAGAGAGAGAGAGAGAGAGAGAGAGAGAGAGAGAGAGAGAGAGAGAGAGAGAGAGAGAGAGAGAGAGAGAGAGAGAAGAGAAAGAGAGAGAGAGAGAGAGAGAGAGTCTATTACTCACGTGAAGAGTCTGCAGTTCAGCCTCGAGTTTCCTCTTAGCTGCGGAAATAGACGCGTTCTGCGCACTTAGATCGTTGAGCTGCTCGTGACAGTCAGCCAGTTCCTGTTCAGCCTGGCGACGTCCGCGATCGGCCTGTTCCAAGAGAGTGCGGCTCTCCTCCAATTCGTTCTGGAGAGCATTGGCGCGACGCTCGGATATTCCAAGAAGTTCCCTTGCCTCGTCGCGCGCTCTCTGTTCCTCCTCAAGTGCCGTCTGCACGTCCTTCAATTGTTGCTGGTATCTCTTGATGTTCTTCTGTGCTTCGGCGTTGGCCTTATTCGCATGGTCAAGAGCAATCTCAAGTTCATTGATGTCAGCCTCCAGTTTCTTCTTCATGCGCAATGCCTCTGCTTTGCCCTAGAAACGCGGTAATACGGAATCATTAGGTAGAGTGATATACATACGTTTACGGCGGCAGGTGTCATAACGTCAACGAACCTTGGCTTCGGCTTCGAGGGAGGCTTGCATAGAGTCGAGAGCGCGTTGATGATTCTTTCTGGTGTTCTCGAATTCTTCCTCCTTCTCCTGGATACGACGGTCAATCTCCTGCCTGACCTGACTGAGTTCAAGCTGGCTTCGCAAAACTTTGTTCTCCTCCTGTTCGAGAGCCGCTTCAGCCTCTTCCAAAGCTGCCTGAAGTTCATCCTTCTCAGCCTCCAGGCGCTTCCTCTGCTTCTCGATTTCGTGAATGTTGCGGCCGCCCTCGCCAATTTGATCGAGCAGGTCCTTTACCTCGTCGGCGAGGTTCTTGTTCTCCCGGCGTACCGCTTCCAGCTGCTCTTGACTCTCCTCGTAGGCGCCTGCGTTGGAGGAGGCAGAGTGGACAAGTGAAAAAAATCTTTCACTACGTCAACCGTTGAAAAAAGAAGAAGAAGAAGAAGAGGAAAGATATAATACCTCTGAGCCTAAACAGTTCCGTGCTGTAGTTGCGGCACTCTTTCTGGCTGGCGTCGAGTTCCGCAGCAAGATCGTCCACTTTCAGCTTCCATTCGCCAATGATCTTGTCGAATGCCTTCTGTTTCTTTTCAGCAGCGTTAGCGATAGCGGTGGCACGGTCGACTTCGATCTGCAGATCCTCAACCTCCGTCGACAACCTCTGTTTCGTCTTCTCGAGCGCTATCACCTTCTGGTTGAGCGACTCGATCGTCTCTTCGGCCTCAGCGAGACGAGCCTGAAGTTTCCTCTTGGCTTCTTCGAGCTCCTCGGCCCTCGCAACTCCTTCCGACTCGTACTTCGTGCGCCACAGTTGAGCCTCCGCGTTTGCCTTGCTCAGCTGCCTCTGGAGATCGGCCTTACCTTCGGCTTCCTCCTCGACCTGTTCCCGGATGTTGTCCAGGTCGTGCTCCAAATTGCGGAACTTGCCAAGGAGAGTAGCGCGTTCCCTCGATTCCTCGTCAGCGAGCCTCTTCGTGTCTTCCAGTTGCGTTGTCAGTGAAATCTTGATCTTCGATAATTGGCTCACCTGCGATTCGGCCTCTTCGAGCTGACGCAATAGGTCGCTATTCTCGATCGACAGCTTCTTCTTCGCTGCGTCGAAGTCGTTCAGGGTACGGTTTACTTCCTCCAGTTTACCCTGGGTCTCGTTCAATTGGTGTTGCAGTTGTTTCACGATCTTTTCTTGGGCGGCCTGTTTTTACAATGGAAAGTAACAGCGCGAAATTAGACGTGACAGAGATAGAGAGAGAGAGAGAGAGAGAGAGAGTTATCATTTTCGTCTGACCAACGTTCTTCCCTTCGCTGCTTTTCTCCAGCGAGAACGAACGTTCGTCATAATTCTATCGATCTAGAGCAAGCACTAAGCAGGCCATGTTCACGATTATCATAAAACTCACTCGTCAAAACGTCAAAAGGAATTGGTTATGAGGAGGAACCTTTGAAAGAAGTAGTCCGTTCTGCCCGCCGCCCACTCGGCGTCGCAGCAGCCGTACTCATCCAACGACGTTTCTCTAACGACGTTCATCCGACGACGTTCATCCGAGGATGCGGGTGGTTAGTTGCGTTAGTTCGCTAAATTGGCATATTTCTCTTTCTTTCATTTTAGGATCAGAAGGGAGCCTACCTTTTCATTACTAAGATGATCTACGCTCGCACGGAGGTCGTTCAATTCGCTGAAGTACTGAACCTTCTCCTTTTCAACCCTGAATTAGACACAAATAGGATCGAAAAATAGACATTAAATGTATTATCGTAAGGTGCACAGCACTTTAAAAAATATTCGCTGAAAGAGTTATCAAAAGTTTCCTGCAGTCGATTTCGCAGCCGTCGCGAACCTGAAATTTTGCTGTTGAAGGGGCACCGGTTGACGAAACGGACGAATGAACTAACGAACAGACGTGCTGGTAGTCGTCACAAAACGCAAGGGAACGGGCATTTTGGTAAGAAAAATATTGATGGCGCACAAGATACAGGGAATGTCAGCGCCGGGAAACCCTTTACGGATGCGTGAAATTATAACGCACAGACATTCGACATTAGGCATTCGACATTAGACATTCGACATTATCTGTCGTGTACCTTCTCCCTCGAAACCTGGTCCGTTGTTGCGCGAGAGTTGTTCAGTTCGGCGTGGATGTCATGACGGCCCTTTTCGGCTCTATAGAAGATAGGTTTCGTTACGTCGATACATCGTGAGACTATAAATCGCGAGCTGATCGAGAAAACTCGAGAGAGTAGGGGAATTCGACGCGAAAGGTAGAAAGAATTCGAGCGAAGATTTGCACGCGTTGCCGCAGGTACATCGCTTACCTAGCCTTAAGTTTATTGAGCGTGTCGATCTGTTCTCCCATTTCAGCAACGGCATCATTGTGCTTCTTGCGAAGGCTAGCCAGAGAAGCTTCATGCTGAATGTTGGCTTCCTCGAGATCCCTGCGAAGCTTGCTGAGCTCAGCTTCTCTCTTCTTGTTGAGTTCAATTTGGGCGGATGTAGCTCCACCGGCTTCTTCGAGGCGTTCGCCGAGCTCCTCGAGTTCTCTGGCAAGATCGCTACGTTGTTTTTCGGCTTTGGCGCGCGCTCCACGTTCAGCTTCGATCTGACGCGTGAGAAAAAAATTAGGCTCGTCTCTTTGTCTGGGTTATAGGGAGAAGCTGCTAGACCTACTTCTTCTTCGAGTTCCTCGATGCGGGCTTGGAGCTCCTTAATCTGTTTCTGCAGTTTACCAACGAGGGACTGTTCGTCCTCGAGTTTCGCCGTAAGGGAAGAGAGTTCCTTGTCCTTACGCTGGATCGTCTGTTCAAGTTCCTTCTTGTTCCTTTCAAGATCCGCGACCGCTTCTTGTGTCAACTTCAAGTCGCCCTCTACCTTCCTCTTTGACTTCTCCACATCGGCACTGTAGAGCGGAAAGGGGTTCGCGTGAAAATGTGTTCGCGTGAAAACGAATAGGAGCGAGGCTCAGATGCCGCCTGGAATAATAGAGGAAAAAGTAAAGAGCCTAACTTACCGTGATTTCTTCTCACGTTCGAGAGAGTCTTCGAGCTCGTCGAGAGTCTGTTCGAGCTTAATTTTGACTTTGTTCAGGTGGTTAACTTTGTCCTCTGCCGCCTGGAGCTCTTCGGCGGTCTTCTGGTTGACCTCTCCCTGGTTCTTCTTCTCCTTGTTGAGTTTGTTGATGAGTTCATCCTGGTGGGCGATCTCGTCGTTGAGGTTGCGGATTTGGTGGTCCTTCGTCGCCTTGTCCTGTTCGGACTTTTGTAAATTCAACTCGAGATCTTCGATATCTTTCTTGAGGCCGGCCACTTCCTGTTCGAGCTTCTTTTTGTTCTGGAAGAGATTGTTCCTGGCGTCTTCCTCCTCTTTGAAGCGGTCGCTGATATCCTATGAAAAGTCGATCAAAGCATTAGAATTATCTTCTCCGGGGTCGTATTTCGCGACATTCTTTCGAGATAGTAGCTCCGTTAACACCGACTCACTATCCATTTAACCGTATAACCGTCGACACTCGATAGCCACACCATAGGTTTGAGCGAGCATCTTGCTGTGGTAAAATTGATGCCTTAGGCGAGCGAACATCGTGAAAGTAGAATGTCACCTAATTGATGCTTTCTCTCAAAGAGACGAGACCCTATCCGAGAAATCTCTCCAAGTGCGCGATTAATTGGCAACTCTGATCATAAGTTACCCCGGCCACCTAATGTTAGTTGAGCCTATCAGTAGGGTGGAAAAGAATTGGCCGCAAGCCGACGACCGGCGATACGCAACGGGAACGTTGATCATTCCAACGTCTGAGATGTGACGGTATTACAGAGTGAGGAATCCATCGTTTCGAGAATTTCCGTTTCAACGGTCGGAAGTGAAATGCGGGGCGAGGTAAGGGTCGACGAGAAAGGTCTAATATTAGCGAGAGGTACATTGAAATAGAGACAAGTCTGCAGGCGTGGCAGGTTTGTAAAAAGAAATGGCGAGAGTGTTTTGGCAAGAGAAGATTCCGGAGCAGGTGACACATCGCGGGTGCGTCAAGTCATCCGTCATCTCGAGTCGAGGACGCAATGCGCGGCCTGTGTTTGCACGGAAGTGCAGTTCGAAGACAGAGCCAAAGAGGGTAGGCCACGGCAGAGTTTGGTGCCAACTGATGATGAACACTCGCGATTGCGATGGAAACGGCGAAAAACAACGGACGGCAAAGCGGACAGCGTTGATCATGACGAAGATTAAATATTCGGCAAGGCGGGGTGCAAACGTGCGCACGCGGTAATGACGCCTAGCTACCGGACATATAAATACATTCTACACCTGTTACCTCTTTCGTTTTCTCACTTCCTCCAGCGAAGCTACTGTAACCACGCCTACTTTTAATAACCTGGAATCTAGGATTAGCGGCGCTCGCTAAATTTGGACGGTCCGGAAGTAGGGAGTCGTTTCACTTTTACCCTCCTCCTTCCTCGCCGTAAATGGCAACGCACACTCCTCTGCGACCTGCATCTCTGACCTATGATCGCGACGGATTAACACGGTAGTCGACTCTGAATTCAGAGGGAAAAATTGCCGTTCCGGCCTAGCCGACATGATGGGTAGTCGACGGTAAATGAAGATGACGTCGACCGGTGTTGTCAGGGGGGACGACGGGTTAAGTGGGCGTTTAAAAGGCGTCTTGATAAAAATAGAGCGCGTGAAACCTGGAACCGGAGTAGTACTCGATACCGCAGAGTCGTCGCCGAGTCATCGCCGAGTCATCGCGGCTGGAATTCGCTCGCTGGCATTCTGTCGCTGGAATTCTCCCGCTCGAATTATGTATGCGTTGCCACGGATTTTCTATTTTTTCCGACCAATTCGAAAAGAAAAAGACGGAGAAGGAACCGTCTCACTTTTCTCTTTCGCTTTCATTCTGGAATTTTTTCAACGTTCCGCCTCGCTCTTTCAAATGCATACACGAAAGACAGAGGGAGGGTGAGATACTGAAAAAAGACGACGACTTCTCCTGGTGGGCGATGAGACGGACGACTCGTTATAAATCGCGTAACGAGGGGAGCTCGCACGCGTCTTGAAGCGTAATTTTAGAATGCCGCGCGCTGGAAGTTGCCGAATAAGCGTCGATGTAACCGGATGATTCGTGCGAGAAGAAAAATAGCACTCCGGAGACGCATCCGCGTCTGACTAACAGCGCATCTCTACTACTTTACGCGTTACCTCGTATTCTCCGCTTGCGAAACAGCCCGGAGACTCATACGATGTATCACTGCCATAAATTAAGTCGGATATAAATTACGGCTGGCCTTTTAGATCAAAATTAAGCGGCCAAATTGCGAATTTTCAAACCCACTCAACCGAACTTTCGTATCCGTTCTGACGCGCTCTTGAAACATTTACCCCGATTCAAATCCCTTCTAATCGTCCATTCTTTCTTTAGCTGCATCCCACGTCACACGAAGACTGGCTGGTTACTGTGGCGATTCGTTAATTACTTGGAAAGATATCAGGAATCTTTACCGATAAACCAAACACGAAACGAGAATCCCGCTTATATACGCTTGCCGCGTCGGCCTCGTATTCTACTGAAACTACTGAGAGTAGAGGCAATTCTCCTGTACGCTCGATGGCGAACAATTCTATACTAACGATTCGATTATTACGATATCTCGTTAATGTTTCGCATAATTGCATTTTTCGATAGTAATAGGATCCTATGAAATTACAGAGTCCTGTTTTCTTTCTCTTATAGAATAACGGCGACGACATGGCAAAATTGAAAGTGTATCATTTAATTTGTTCGTGACAGACGGCGAATCGACGGTACATCGAGGAGAAAAAAAGAAAAACTCGATAGAAAAGAAAAAACGGAGACTTACTTGGAGTTGTGACTCGAGGTCGGCCTTTTGGGCAGCCAATTTGAGGGATTTCTCCTGGAATTCGGACAGCGAACCCTTCTCGCCTTCCAGTTGTCTCAACAGATTCGTCTTCTCCGTAAGTAGTTTGCTGTTGAGGTCTTCCAGTTCCTTGCGCAGTTTTTCTTCCTTCTCGAAAGCTTCTTGTGCCTTTCTTGCTTTCTCCTCAAGAGCCTGTAATTGCAATTCTCCATCGAGCCTATGATCTCCGTTTAGCGTTGCCTTTGTATTCTCGATCAGCACCGCGTCGCCCATCGTGAAATCTTCTATACTCGCGCACTCTTGCTATCAGACGCAAACCGGATTCAGATATTCAACGATAACAAATATCGATGATCGAATTATCTTCGGAAAATTGTCGTTAATTCTCTTTGAGATACGTGCGGTTTGTGCGTTTCGTGTGAATCGCGATAGAGACTCGTTTCGTTTTCGAAAGCTTTCCGTTGCTTGAGTCCGCTTATATATTATTCGATTTGAGAAGGGAAAAGGAAGTGAGCGATAACCGCAACGTGTCTCGTTTCAAACAGTTCGAAGGGATCGGCGCGTGTTCGCGTTTCTAACTGGACTCCGTGTGATGAGAAACTCAACTTTTCTACCCCAGAGTCCGTTTTGGCGTAAGCCGTGGGCGTAAGCCCCACCACTTGCTCGTTCCACCGTTCCAGCGCCCTTCTCTTCCCGCTCCCTCCCACCCGCTCACTCATATAAAAATATTTATAACCGATCTCGTACTTTCTTGAGAAGAAGGGGCGACCAGACGGCGGATGGGGGTAGATACAAGAGCAGGGATGGAAGCCAGGGATGGAAGACTCTGTTCGCGGCTAGAGGTAGAAGTAGACGACGAGGTAGGCACGAGGAGAGGAAAGACGAATAGCTGAATAAAATTAGATGCAAAGATAATGTTCCGGAAAGGTCGCACACACTTCGTTCCAGAGCCCAATATGCCCGGTAGTTCTCGATTCTGGATTCCAGAAGACTGACTTCCAGATTCCAGAACTCCGACGTTATCTTGGCTGAATCGTTTTGCAAGCGATTAGCCCACGACGATATGTATTTTTAATTTTTTCGACCGTTGCGAACGTATCGCTTTTCGTTAACTAAGATTATACGCCTGGGAGAGAGATATTTCAATTCGTTCGTTTTTAGAACGGTGCAACGCGAATGGGTACCGTTTAAAGAAAGAGACGATATGACGGGAGGGGTCAGAATAATCACCCACGTAGGATCATATTACGATTCGAAGTGATGTCTCTCAAAAAAATATTCGTTCAACTAATTAGAATAATTCTAATTTTGGCCAGTTATTTTTTCATGCGAGTTTAGACGTGTCCCCAGAATGGAAGAGCAAAACGTGGGCTTGGACGAACGTGCTTCTGGACTAACCAAAGTGCTTTACGTAGTCAGGCGGTTCGCTTCGCGGTTCATTTCGCGGTAACGTTTCTGTTAGAAAATCAGGATTAATCACGTCGACTTTTCTTAACTTAGAGCACTTAGCCCGGAATAGACCCCTGACTGCAATCCAAGAATTTTGAAACGCCCGGGCGAGTCTCTCTCAGTAGAAATCTTCTCGATGCATTTTGAAATTATTTTTTTTTTACGGAGCAAAGCGTTGGGCTTGGCATTTCATTTTTTTTTTGTCTTGATCTTCTCTCAGCGCTTAGTGGACAAGGAAAATGGCGAAATAACGTAACGTTTCAAGTCCCAGAATTAGGAACGGAGATTTGGGATATCGGGGAGAACGAGAGAAAAGCAGTATCGGTAGCTTGCCCGTGTATAAACAAACATACAGCTCTAGCGTCCGTACGGCTGTATGGCGAGAGAAGAAACAAATTCCCGGGATTCGGGATTCGGGATGCGTCGAGACGCCCCGGTAACATCGCAAATCAACCGCGAAATTCGGAGCTTTCGTCGAAAAGTATATTTTACTAGGCTTGCCGAAATTACTGCCATCGCTGACTGACTGACATCGCCGACTGAGAATCCTAAGAATGAACGCGTTTAGGCTCTAGCGAGCGTGGCGTCTCTAATGAGAACTTGTACTCTCGATTCGACGATGGGCGAGCGAACGGCAGCGAAATAACTGCCACATACCGAGTATACCCAGTTGGGAAAGTCCAACGACCGTGTCTGAACGGGCAATACTCACGGCAAGCTCGTCCTCGATGCGAGTAACGTTGAGGAGGGGCTTGATCTTCTGCCAGAGTTTCCACCACGGCCAGGTACGCAGTTGGAGATACTTCCTCAAGTTCCTCTGAACTATTACGAGAGCCAGACGTTGTTCCTGTAATTTCTTGTAATCCTTTCGCGACAGATAGCCTCTAATGTAGGCCTGCATCCACGACACGATCTTGCTGAGACGCTCGTCACGCAGTTCCTCCATTTGACCCAAAACACCAGCGCGGAAGAATACCTGTTGTATGGACGGACCGTGCCATTTGTCACGACATGGGTCGCGCGCCACACAAGGAGAAATTCAAAAATCGCCCGAGTTACAATTCGTCTTTCTATTTTTTTTCATTTCGAATTCCAACAAACACTTTCGTTACGGCGGAGTTTCGGCCGTTACGCCGATTACGTTTCAGGCTGTCTTTCATTCAATGCCTTTACTACCGCGCAAGGTAACCATTCTCAAAGTTTACATCTCAAACGACATAAATCTCCGTTGTATACGGGCAATAAAGTGTGAAAAGTACCACGTTCGGACGAGATCGGATTCGGATTCGGAAATATCATTGTCGCGTACGGTATGATCGAAGCTTCCCAAAGTAAGCCGGTTAATTTGTTAATAGACGATTGTCGCGGTAACGAAAATGTTGCTAGACCCAAGTGTCATTTATTGGTTGCTGACAGCAAAAGGGGATACTCATGCGGTAGCAGACATGCGCACGCACATTCGACAGGGTAGGACATGCATGAAATATTTGACACTTGAAACTCGCAAAGAACTTTCGCTTAAATAATAAGCATTTTCTAAGAGTGTGGAGCATCTAATGGACGAAGACAAGATTGCAGTAGCAGGATTGGAGACGTTGCATTGTTGACGTTTTGTATAAAAGTGTGGTAAAGGATAAGGAGTGAAACGGTTATTAGTATTGTTTGGAGCATGATTGTGGCAGATGTATTGTGCCTCCCTCGGTGACGTGTTAAGAGTAGAACGTCTTTACGAGGGGAGGACGGCATCTCAGGTACCTTTGTGAGACCCATACGGTATTGATCGGGCTCCAGATTGATCGCATCAAGGATGAGTTGGGTCGCTTTGCGTGGCTCGCAAGGCTCTTTGATGGCATTGGCGCACAGAATTTTGTATCTGCATTGGTGGCCGGGTGATGAGTTTTGCGCATTTTTTGTATGTTTTGTCACGACGGACAATGCGAAACAGACAAATATTATCACAAGAGGTTAGACATGTGTAAAGAAAATTCTCGCTCTGCTTCGGCGAGAGGATAATTAATTACTGGGATAAGTTGTGTTCTTCGGCCTGTTCGTCTTCTCGATCGAGGCAAAACTTGCTAGTGTGCAACGCACGTCCTCGTTCTAAGGCTAAGCGTAAGCGTTATCATTGCGACGTCGAACGAACCGGTTGCAATTGAATAATTTGTAAAATGTTGTCAGCCGAGGACGTGAGAATCACAGACGCAAGTTGAACACTGGACGTGGGGAATTGCATACATATAGACGACGGCCCAGTCTCATGAGGGGGAGACACGTCAATGATCGTTGAGACATTCCGCAGCGAGTGTCATCGAGACGAACGTTCGTAATACGCGGCACACGAAGCGCTGTTAAATCGTTTTCGGAACTGGTGTCAGTGGGTTTTTCGGAAAGGGGTAACGTGCCTTGGTATGTCCAAGACGGTACTGATCGGCATCGAGTCCGGTCGAGTTCAAGATCTCCTCCGCAGCTTTCTTCGGATCTCCACCCACCTTCTCAACGGCCTGGGGCGCCAGGATCTTGTACCTAAAGGGGTCGGTAGGGCCACGGGGTAGGGCAAGGTAGAGGATAAACATTAGTGTGGGTCAAACGCTAAGGGGAAACATCGTTTTATCACCGAGTTCGTCTCTTCCTCGCAATACTCAATACGCACTACTAGACAGATAAATACGGGGGTTCGGGTAGTTTACTGCTCTGCTTCCTGCATACAATGGCATTTTTCGAACAACTGGAGATATCTCGTACCGGGGGTCTTACACACGGTCAACTTGGGATCATTCTACTGGTGGGTTCGTGCAATCGATCCTATGAAAGTGTCGTCGGTCGAATCATTCATTCGGAGCTTCTTCACCCCGACGAATCACCCTCGTAGCTTCGAATGTACTATTCTGTTATATCTACATGTGACTTCAATCCTATTTTTCGCTTCACTTCTACCATCTACGAAGGGCTACACTCTGAGGCTATCTGGGATTCGATTGTGATTATATTTTCTCTGCTGACGCATATATGTACACGGTGTCCTACGTTCGAAGGTAGCGCGTGGGGGGCGTGCACCGAAGTGGGAGAAATTCAAACAAGGGGGTAAAAATCTTCATTGTCAAAGTGGAGTGGTCAATCATTCAAAGGGGGGCAACGGGGATCACGCAAACGTGATCGTCGCGTAGCGCGGATAATCCTACGGCCAATGAATGAGCGGCGTTTCAACGCCACAACGACCTTTCAGATTTTCCGCGATACTGGCATTGAAGTTTTAAACGAGTGCATGGGAGGGTCAATTCTATCTTTCGAGGAAGGAAGTCATCAAATAACTAGCCTTCGTGTGGCCGATCCTGTAGCTGTCCGGATCAAGACCTATCTCGTCGAAACATTTAGCCGCAGCCACCTTCGGATCCTTTTCGGCCGCCATTATGGCTGGCGCTAGGATCATGTAACTGTATCATTAGAATAGAAAAGGTTATTGGCTGAGCCTGTTTCATCTTTACTGAAGAGAAGCATACGAGTATCGGAAGGGTATGGCGCGGCGGGTGTACGAGTAATGCGTAACTAAATAATCGACCTTTCGAATACGCGGACCATTAGACGTGGGCCATTGGACGTGGGCCATTGGGAAGCATGGCTCGATTGAACGCGAGACGCAGGTGGAACGAAAATTTCTTTGAAAATCAAACTTACCGTAGCTTGAAGTCAGGGTAAACCATTCTGTTGGGGAATCCCTTACGACAGATACGAATGCCTTCAAGCACACCGTTACAAGTGAGCTGGTGCATGACAAGGTGGGAGTCGATAACACCCGGCTGCTTCATTTCGTTGGGGATGATGCAACGGACGAAGTGAGGTTGGGTGGCCCTTAAGGTCGTCATCAGGTTGTTCAGCTGTTCCCTATACGAAGATGATACAGTCGAGAAACCGCCACCCTTCTTGCCACGTCCACCCTTGCCGCCACCACCGCCGCCAGCATCACCGGACTGCCCGGGATGGTCGGCGAAAATCTCAATTAGAAGCTTGTTCGAAGACTTCTTAAACTGATCGACCACCGTGTCGTTCAACGGGTCCTTGTTCTTCTCCAGCCAGCCCGTAATGTTGTAGGGTACCTGTAGGTAGTGTTCAATATTCGCAATGTCTTACGCCACTTTACTCGAGCTTGCGGGAGGGATCAGTTTCACACTTACGTTGCCGGCATAATGGCCAATAGCGAAGTGGGCCGGTTGCTGGCCTGGCTTCGGGGGTTTTGGTTTCAAGAAGTTCGGACTCTTGCCCAAATGGTTGTTGTTTAGCTTCTCCTCGAAGGTCTTGTCGGTGGCTTTCGGGAACATAGATTCTTCTTCAAGAATCGAGAGGATACCCATGGGCTAAGTTTCGAAAGAGAAATAAAATGCGGGTCAGCGGTCGGTGGAGACTGTAATCTTTCTGTCGTCTCAATTACCCTTTTCCAAACCCAAGAGTAGCGTTCTCGACATTCTCTTAGATCTCAACTTAAGTTCATTCTTCTTTGGAATCGAAATTCAATACAGCCGACATTCACATTAGCTTTTTAAATGTGCTAAAAGCGTCAAGTTACCGCACTAATACTGATTATGTTTCCTACCATACTAGCTCATTTTTTCTCAATCAGATTAAAATGTCATAGAAGTGTAAAGATTAGAAGAACTACGATTCTCGTTATGCTCGGTTATCGAGCGAGGAAACGGTGTATACTGTAACAGCGCAAACCGTGTGGAAGGACGCTACTCTCAGTGCATGGCGGTATATTACGGCAATTAAATTATCGGTTGAATACATACGTGAATCCGTACTAGTGAGCAAACACAACAGCGCAGAGATGCACAAACATAGATGCGCAAACACAACGGACACACGGGCATTGTCAAGGGTCTACGAGGAAATAAGAAGAGAGAACAATTCGGAAGCGTGCAAGCCGGTGATTTGGTTATTGCCGTTGCAGTTTGATGACAGCCTTGATGACGATTTCCGCGAGGCGTCGAGCTCTCTTTCGTCGTTTACCTTCTCAATCAGCGTGATCGTTTCCTGTAAGTCCATACCAAAATCGATGAATGTCCACGTAATACCCTCTCTCTCGTATTCCTCCTGCTCGAGGACGAACATGTGGTGGTTGAAGAATTGCTGGAGCTTTTCGTTGGTGAAATTAATACAGAGCTGCTCGAATCCGTTGTACTGTCGAAGCGTATGATAGCGTGCGTGGTCGCCGTCGACGTGTCGGAAGCACACGCGCAAGCACAGAGAAAAAGAAGAAAAAGGGCGCGGTCAGAGGAGAGAATGAGATCGCTCGTCTCACAGGAAATACCGCTGCTATTCTCCGCAGCGACCTTCCTTCCTCTTAAGCTATCTTAATTCCGATCAGAGTAAACAGCGTGCGAACGAAACACAAATGACAATCGTTTGCAAGAGCGACAGAGAGATGGAGAGACAGAGAGATAGAGAGACAGAGGGACAGTGTGTGGCAGTAAGGAGGCCAGAAAAGATGTAGGTTGCGATGAAGTAAGTTGAAAATAGAGAAACTGACGCGAATACAGTCATGTTGAATCACTCGAGGTGAAATAGACCTGAAAATATTATAGTATATTTCGTTGGTTAGTCGCGACACAACAAGCAACGCATACGCAGGAATGCGAAAAAACATCTGGCATGCTCGAGTGTAATCGTCTTCAAGTAAACTTTCAAACGACCAGGTCCTCTTTCCGTCAATTTTCCAGTTAGCCGTCTCAATTCTATTTGTATTTTCTCGTGATCGAACCTCCTTTACGGCCCGAATGTACCTTCTCAATCAGGTCAATAGTCTGCTGTAGATCCATTCCAAAGTCAATGAAAGTCCACTCAATGCCCTCGCGCTTGTACTCCTCTTGCTCGAGTATAAACATATGGTGATTGAAGAATTGTTGCAACTTCTCGTTGGTGAAGTTGATGCAGAGTTGCTCAAAGCTGTTGAACTGCACGCGACCAATCGCAGTCGACACAGATGACGGTGGACGTTGCGGCGTTCGATGGATTTGGATAAAGCGAATAACAGAAAATAGGCGAGAACAGCTGTCATTAGTGCTGCTTACATGTACGGGAAGCCCTCATCGATTCTTGTCGATATTCGCGGGCTGCACGGGCTGCATGGGTGGGCTATGCATGGGCAATCTAGGGCTTGCATCAATTACATGGGTTCTATCAATCTGACGAGCGATTCAGCCTTTGCGAATAACGCAGGCTGTTTAATCTGCTCGCAGCTCTACGTGAGGCGGTCTACGTGAAGCAGTAATCGGGGTACGTATTTCAACGGTCAGCTTCGAATTCAATCTTCACTGGGCATGACTTGTTCAAGAGGGTGCAAGGTGTTCATGCTAAATATTAGCTGGAAGGTGATGGCGGGAGAGAGAGACGGGGGGGGGGGGGGGGATATACGCAGCATAGTGCGTCTTGAATCACAGTATAATTGATTTCATTTCCCATTCGCATCAATAAGCATCACCCTAGAGAATTAAGTACTTTTGTTTTACTCTCTGTTTATAGAGTGCATAGGACGATCTATAGAAAACATATAACATTTTTGTAGATCTGAAATACCGATCGAATGAAATGTCGGTTATTGCAGAAAGTTAATCAATTCTCAGTGATAATCAGCCGGAGTCGACTCGCAGGAAACGATAGATTATGATTATAGTTTGAGTGACAGATATGCCGGCTGACATGCTATGCTTCAATTTGAAGGTGAAAGCAAAGATGGCGTAAGGCATTCTGATCGAAGATTGCGGGGTGAGGGGGAGAGACAGCGAAGCTATAAAATAGGTTGAGGCATATGAGTCATCGAGCGATGCCTTGTTTTCGTAAAGGGGAAGTACGCAGCGACAACGAGAGTGAGATCCGGTTCTGTTTCGGCATTTTCTTTGGAAACTCCGTTCGATGATAGCGACGTGTCTGTTGGCGCTTTGCAAGGTACACATCCGGTACACCGCGTCTGTCTGCCCGGTGATTGCCGGCAAAACGGTACCACCTTGATTTCGCGTCTGCTCACGATCCTTTATTTCGTTTCATCGGTTCCTTTGATACCTCGATAGCTCAGCTTCGAGTACCTTTTCAATGAGCTCGATACAAGCGAGCAAGTCCATGCCAAAATCAATGAATTGCCACTCAATGCCTTCCTTCTTGTACTCTTCTTGTTCGAGAACGAACATGTGATGGTTGAAGAACTGTTGCAACTTCTCGTTGGTGAAATTGATGCAGAGCTGCTCGAAGCCGTTGTACTGTTCTCGTTTTTTATTTTTTGCATTTTGTCGTTATATTTATTTCAGTTGAAGCGGCACGACGTACGGACGAAGGCGTATCGCGTAGAGCAGTAGCACGTGGGAGAAGGCGAAGACGGTTTGTGGAAGGAAACAAAAAGAAAAACAAGGGAATTGATACGATCGATATTACATTCTGCATGCTTTGCAAAAATGATAGAAGAGATATCGCGGATGTACGGTTGTCGGTGGTGGTAAGTGAATATGTATGAATCGGAGGGGTGTCGCGTAGATGGCTGTCGGAGAATTGGAAATTTCAAACCTTCTACGAAAAAAATGGCCAATTATGGCAAGAAGAGTGACGAGACGAAGGAGCGTGGACGTATAGTAACGAGGACAGCAGGGTGATGGATGCAGCGACGAGGCGGCAACGGGGCGGCAACGGGGCAGCAACTGAACAGCAACTGAACAGCAACCGGACAGCAACCGGACAGCAACCGGACAGCAACCGGACAGCAACGAGGCAGCAACCGGATAGCAACCGGACGGCAGCCGGACAGCAACGAGAGTGTGACTAGAGTAGTATAGAGTATGGCGAACGATCGTGCGCTGCCGAAAGAAACAGGAACAGTGGACGATCACGTGTTTGTGTTTGTGTGTGCGTATATCTTAAAGAAGGCGGAAATCGAAAGCGTTAATCGTAAATTGCTTATCAGACGTTAGCTCCGTGAAAAAGCCATCACGGATGAGTCCGCTCTTTTCGTGGAACGAGCGGATGATCGCCTATAGCCAGTCGGTTGTCGGCAATCGATCGAACGATCCCTCGGTCGCTCGTCGCCTCTGTGTACCTTCTCAATAAGTTCGATACACGCTAGGAGATCCATGCCAAAGTCTATGAACGCCCACTCAATTCCTTCCTTCGTATATTCTTCCTGTTCGAGGACGAACATGTGATGATTGAAGAACTGCTGCAGCTTCTCGTTGGTGAAGTTGATGCACAACTGCTCGAAGCTGTTGAACTGTTCGAGCAAGAAAGATGCATGCGTACGGTCAGTTACGGTGGATTTATCTAATCCTTCGCTCTGCATGTTCTATCTGCTCCGACCGTGTGTCGTGTCTCGGAACGTTATGTATCTTTTTTGCGCCTTTTTCTCTTACGGAGCTCGAGCATTCTCAGTCGTTGGCTCCTAGTTAACTCCTGCACTCACTACTTTCTCTACTATTTTACTACGCGTCATTGGCACAACCACAATACTAAAGGATAAGGAAAAGAGTTGGATTGTGGATAGTGAAGAGCGATTAGGGGCTATACCGACGATTCGATCGTCAGAATCGATCAATCAACGAATATGCCATTCGTAGCAACACTTTCCCTCAATTATAATCGTTTGTTCAGTCTGAACTCCTGTCGATCGATTCGTCAAATTTCTTCGTTCCGCTCGACAGAATTCGATCCGTCGCACTGTCGATCCTTGGGGTCTGAACGTACGGTGTGCAAAATCGTTTTTTTCTTTCGCTCTTTCTCAAACGAACACATCGATTCGATGCTACTACATGCATCGTTTCTTCGATGGAAGGGATTTGGTTCTCTGAGACACGACCTAGCTCGAGGCCGCTGTACGTAAAGAAGGAAACCGGGGCTTCGTCCGACGATCGATCGTTTCGATTCGTTCCGTTCGATTTCGGTCAATTTCGGATATCGATCACCGCGACTGTAGTCGATACGAGCGATAGCTCCCCGCCGTTTTCACCCTCTTCGAGAAAATCATTTCTGAAGGAAATGAAAGAAACCGTTCGTTCGATCGTGGAACTTGTCCCGCACTCGAGAAAATCCCAAGGTATTAGTCTACTTCCAACGACTACTACTGTCAATACTGGCAATATTCTCAACAACCCTGAATGTCGGACGATTTTCAGTGGGTTCAAGCTTGATACTAGTTTCCTGCATCGTCCGGTTCATGGTTGGACAGTTAGTGAAAAAGGGTATCCCAACTGGTTAATCTACTAATTGTTTATCTACCGATCGTGCCGAGTCCACTGTTTTCGATTATTTTCTGAATCGGAAAAGAAAGAAGTATCATCGAGCGTCATCGAGCGTCATCGAGCGTCATCGAGCGCCGCGGTCCCTCACTCAGCGCCATTCAACGTCAACTCATGTACCTTCTATGACGACGACGACGATGATGATGAGACGAATGAAATTGACGTAATGAGTTATGCTAAGGGTTCAGCTAGAGGACTCATTTATGACCAAACCAATTTTTCATCGAGAAACGAATGAACGACACATCTGAAAATTATAGTCATTCGAGGTATAAACGAGCATCATGCTTTTTCTATGAAAAACGCTGGTGCACTAGGGAATACTGGAACACTCTTGCAGGGCTCAATTTCATTTCCCTCATTACAAATAGATAAACTAAAAACGAATATCACCTGGGTTGCTATGTTAGAAGATTTTCCGAACACACATGTATCTATGTGTTATAACTTGAAAGAGTGCAGTTGGCAATGATATTTATCTTTCTTCAGGAAGTATATTATTCTACGTAGAAAAAGGGGGGGGGGGCGAAAAGTTGTCCAGGGGAGCATGCTAACCACTTATCATGAGCGGATATAGGAGTACTGACGACGAACGGGGAGTCCAGACTTGGACTGACAAAAAACACGAAGAACCAAAGAGGATCATCTATAATGGTGTATTCCTCGCAAGTCGAGGCTACCTTCTCAATCAGTTCGATACAAGCGAGCAAGTCCATGCCGAAGTCAATGAATTGCCAGACGATTCCCTCCTTCTTATATTCCTCTTGTTCGAGGACGAACATGTGGTGATTGAAGAATTGTTGGAGTTTTTCGTTCGTGAAGTTGATGCAGAGTTGCTCGAAACCATTGTACTATTAAGGCGGAGGGAGAAAAGTATACATACGTACTGATTTCAACAAATGAAGGGGATTTTCAAAGTAAATACGTGATTCGTTCTACCGTTATTTGTAGACTCAAATCATATCGATAACCCTATAATTCCGTTATATGTTTGGGAAAGAGTCAAATATGTGTTACGGTCGAACGTAGACGCGTCATCAATTTGAATATAAAACGAGCCGTAGAACGGATCAATTATAAAAGGGTAGGCGCATCTTCCAATTTTGATTTTCTACGACGTTCAACGTTCGACATCTCCTCTTAGTGTACTTAATTGCTAATTTACGCGCCGATTATTTTGACGATTTTTAAAACTATCGTATATCAAGAGACGCGGTCGGCACGAAAATCAGTATGCCTCAGTTCCGCAAGAGATCGTCAAAATTCCGGACGTGAAGGATAGTGTTTAAAGGCGCAATAAAGGTGGCAGAGAGCCGTTCAAAAATACTTACGTCGAAGATCTCAAAACCGGCAATATCCAGTACGCCGATAAAGTGTTGTCTCTTCTGCTTCGTGTCCAGTGTTTCGTTACATTTTTTCACGAGCCACTTGAACAACCTGTCGAACATGGCCTTCGACATTGCACCGACAGAATAGGCAACCTGGTCTTTGTTACGGCCCTGAGTAACGAACTCGTTACCGACCTTGATCCTTGGTTTCAACAAGTTCTTATAAAGGTCGGCACAGTCGCAGCCAAGTAACTTGGCGACACGTTCACCTTCCTGTTTTAGACGGATAGAAGATAGCGAGTATTACAACAGAAGAGACTTCTCGGAATCTGTTAAATAGAATCCGCTAGTAACTCCTTACCTCTGTACCATCAGCCTCAGCTTGTTCTTCGCGACCCCTCTGTTTGAATTTCATTCCACCCATGTGCATGACGGCGGCTGTGATCTTGTAGATGTCATTCTTTTCGTCTTGAGTGAAACCCAGCACGTCGAAGGCTTGCTATAGTGGCAGATAAAGATTGCATCAGACGGATGGACAGTCTTCTCAGGGAATCTTATTCATCGAACTCATCGAGTCTTTTATTACTTCATGATAAAGGAGAGTATTCATCCGCTACGATGTTTTTCATTTTCACCGAGACTCGATGATTTCCAAAATATCTTCGCACGCATTCTGCGTTTGAAGTAGGTGCGTGGATAAGCAAATGATCAGGATTCGGTTGATAGAGTTAGAGTTAATGGAGACACAAATTGGCTGTTCTAGCTCGTATAAAAGATAAATCCTGGAAATAAGGGCTCGTTGTTTCGAGTATCTTTATGACGAATAATTCCCTTATTTTAAGGAATTACCTCGAAAGCAAATCCATCATGCGTCACTGAAGGTTGCGCGGCATTTGCTAGTAGAGAGAAGCGAATATAAAAGCTTATTTGCGTTTTCATAGCCCAAAGAGAGCAAGAGCGGAACATGTACGGGTAGCAGCAATAAGCGGAAGCTGACTGAAAACATCGTTAGTGATTTTTCTTAAACAGCTGGTCAAAAGCATCTGAGTCGTTATAACTTTCTACGACTCGTAATATAGAAAAATATAAGACGCGCGATTAAGGTGAAATGCGTGAAAAGACAAAGTGAAAGAGAGTAAGAGAGAGAGAAAGCGAAGAAGGCGACGAAGAAAGATCTTCATCGAGCGTACGAACCGTCTTCTTCGTTTGCAAGAAATAATGTAAATAGAGGGTTCGACAGGATCCTTGGCAGACCTACTCCTTAGGCCGTGTGTATTGTGCCTGCTCGTTCGTTCATTTATATCTCTCGACCAGCGAGCTCGAGCAACAGACCTGAAACGCAGCCGTGCTTCCTGTCTTTCGAAGGATCCATGTCGTGCACAGCCGTCGTTTCATCGAGGCTACATATTTTACCGATACGGGCCATTTACTGACTAAAGTATCTGACTAAAGTATCTACTAAAGTCTTCAAACTCTACGGGGAACGCAATGATGTTTGGAAGGGCGATATCTATCAAACTGGATACGGGATTAACAACCGTGATACTAGATCGGCAATCGTTCTATCTCACGCGTCTACATCCAAATCATAAGACTGGATTCATGTCAGTAGTGGGGGGAACCAAAGGCTATAACGACGGTGGGGCAAAGATCGGTGTGGATATGTTTCGAATTCGTTCTCCGATGCCCACTGCTCAATCACCGACAATGTCTTCGAGCACCTTACAAACATCAAAGTACTCATCGTCGATGAGCACTATCTGGAGTAGACATATATCCGAGAACGAAATAGAGAAAAAAGAAGGGGGTGGGGCTGTGGGCGATAGAAACAAATCGATGAGAAGAAGACGAAGAAGAAAAAGTAGAAAAATAACAATGGGTGGGGGAGGGGGGGGGGGCAGAGAAGAACATTTTATACACGGGGGATAAAGAATGTAGCCTTAAAGGCTACTTTTGTTCTCTACTAGATATGGACTTACGTCCGTCAGCATGCCCTCCTCGCCGTCATCGACGTTGGGGATCGTGGTCTTTCCTTGGGACACGTTGTGATAGTCGTGTATGTTGTTCGATAATAAGCACAATTCTGCGAAGCATCAGAAGAAGAGATAACCTCGATTAATAGCTCTGCCTTCGGTACAGCCTAAAGTTTCACTCTCGTTGCAGTTATCGTTGCGTGTATCTTCTACGAAAAGCCGAGCGAGTATCCCAACTTCGTTTCCCTTTCCCCTTTGCGCAGCGATTGGGACTTTGTGTGCACGAGCAGGGGTACGCTTATATACCCCGAATTGGTAAGTAGAGCCCTGATCGGGGAGCGGGTACCATGGGGGATCGATCGATCGATCGTTCCTTTTCGCCCGGTCGTTGGTTATCTCGACGACAATCTCTTTTGCTATCCTTTCGAGCGCCTCCCCCAATCTCCCCGCACCCCGATTGCGGCGGCGCGAAGCTCTCGCAGGCGGGGGCGAGGGGATGACGAAACCTCGGCTGAACATTTCTCTCATCACCGAAATAATAATCAATCGGACGAAACGAATAGTAAAGACTTGCAATTACATTCGAACTGCGGCACGCGACGAGGCGGTCAGAGGCTCTACCGAGGTTCCACAATTCCGTTGGGGGATGGGGCTGGATTAGATAGGGAGGAGAAAGGGGAGAAGGTTGTTGGACTTACGTCCGTCTCTTCCATATCGGAGGCGTCGTTGACTCCCGGTATTCTCGTCTTACCCTGGCTTATGTATATGTAGTCTCCGATCCGGTTGCTCAGCAGACACATTTCTGTATTAGTTCTCCTTTTAACAATACACACCCTCCATACTTTTACCCAAATCTAGTACTACTCGCATCAAAGGCGTTTTTCTAATTGATACGCTAAACAGGGAGAGCTCTTTGTTTCTGGAAACCTTTATCGAAAGGATACCATCCGTGTAATCGATAAAAACTCTCCCCACTGAGCAGATATATGCAAACGCAGCGGATTAATTGCGACGCGCATTTGGCTGTGAAAGACATTGCGACAGAGAAAAAACAGAGACATCAGAAAAATACACAATGAATGTGTAAATATCTATGCGTGAGAGAGAGAGAGAGAGAGAGAGAGAGAGAGAGAGAGAGAAAGAGTAGCGACAGAAAAGAAGGAAGCAGAAAGAAACGAAAACATGATTTAATCGCCGGCTATAGGGACCGAGACGAGGGTATATGAAAAATTTCATCCTCATCTACTCCTACATACCTGATACAGTTAGCCTAGACGTATACGAAAACGGTTGAGACGTCTACAGTTATAGCGATTCATAGCGACAGGCATGACAGAAAGAGAAAGAAAGAGTAGAAGTGAAAGAATAGAGCAGAAGAGAGGTAAAGATCTATATAGACACTCATATGCAACATACAAGAGGAGAAGAATACGAAAGGTGAGATGATTTACAACGTTAGTAGCCCCTGCGAAAGAAAACGTTTTGACATGAAATGCTATGGGACCGGCAAGATCCTGAGTACTGAGGTTAGCACTCCAGTCCTGGCCATTCATGCACTTACGTCAGTAATCAAAAGTTCCTCGCCGTCATCGAGGCCGGGTATAGTCGTCTTGCCTTGCGACACAAAGTAGTAGTCGTGGATGTTGTTGGACAGCAGCAACATCTCTATAATGTAGCCAAGGAAAGAAAAGACATGCTTCTGTTAGAAAAAGCTCGAAATGCCAAGTTTTTTCGTGGCTTTTCCTTCGGGCTTCTAAACAATTATCACTACGGAAACACGCACATATCGAATTTCCCTTTTGCCAGCATCCCGCATTTTTATGGGGTGGGCTCGTTTGTTCTCGCGACGAAGAAACCTTCTTGCTTGAAATATATTCAACGTTATTCGTCGTTCGATACACGTTTTTATTAACATTGCCTTGATGAAGTATGGTTATTAAGGAAGAAGGCTTCTTCGTCGTACCTGACATGTGTCTAATTGAAATCAGCAAAAGGCGATGAACTATACGGTATGGTCCTGCGTAATACCGCTTTTCCATCGAGTCCTTTAAACTACCTGGAACGATGGGAAGTACAGGAAAAATATTTTACCCAACAACGAGGTTTCTCTCTGTCAAACAAGGCCGGAGGACGGTGGTGATTTAATGAGAAAAAGCGTACATTTCGCTTCGTGACAGTCATCGGGAAAGATTAGTACGGTAAGATCCCCGTAAAGACTAACATAAACCTTTCCATGGCTCATTAGCGAAAAGTGCGCGATTTCTGACCTGCCCTCTTTTAAGAGGAGTTGACGGTAATCGTGCCGGTAGGTGCCACCGATTCACTGTCGATCTACGTCAAAACATTAGCTACAACGATTCAAATTCTGCACCACGGAAGTCGTCAGTAATGTGCAAATTGAAATCCAAGGTTTTGCTAGTAGAGACAAATGTAGAGGGCGAGATAAGTTAAAAGAAGGAAGAAATGACAACAACAACAAAAACTGGAAAACAGGGTGACGTAACAACTCGAAGGTGAGCGTGAAGGAGAAGTGAAGGTTGAAAAGGCGAAAATCCTGCGACATGTTGATCGCGGCAAGACCCTTACGTCGGTCAGTTGACATTCCTCGCCATCGTCGACATTTGGAATTGTCGTCTTGCCCTGAGAGATGTAGTAGTAATCGTGGACGTTGTCTGATAGACAACACATCGCTGTATGAAAGGAAGATAGCAACAATGTAAGTCTAATACAGACATAGAAGAAAGAGAGAAAGTGAGAGAGAGAGAGAGAGAGAGAGGGGGGGGGAGAAATGTGATCTTGCAGCATTCAAGTTGAACCAACAACCATCAATATCTCTGGTTTTATAACTTTTCAGCGCTGATTCTGCTCCTTACCCTGGCAATCGACATAGATAGAGGGGACGTCTCAAGATGAGCACACAATCTATTTTTACCTAAAAAAAATGTGGGGATTTCTTGTCGAAAGAAAGTCAACAGCGGATCCTGTGAGTACTTACGGGACACAGCCTTGTCGCAAAAGTTGGAACGCTTTCTGAATTCCGGCATTCTCATCGTAGCCAGAAAAGAGTACACAGCGTATTATCGGTAATCTCGCAATACATGTCTTTCTCATGACGCAAATCGATCATACCAAATTAATCATAGCAATTGGATATAACAGAAGCTGTCCGAACAGCGTGGTAACAAAGAAAAATCTAGTCACGCGTGCGGAACTGTCGCTCTGGCAGAAGGCCAAAATAAATTTGTTTCCTTTTGGACGACGTTGCACGGCGTTGCGCCGTCTTGAACGGCATTGCATGGTATTTCATTGCTGAAAGAAATTCGACGAACTTACCCTTTAAGCCATTTACAGATCCCGACATCATTTGGTAGAAGATATGATAGGAACGTTCGAGAGTCTGTTGAGAGATGACACGGGCTTTCTCCAGTAGATCTACGTAGAGAAGAACGAAATAAGGAATACGGAACTTGGATCGTTATGGTTATTCGATCATGCATTCGCGTACGAATGGATATAGTACGCAAAAATAATTGAAGCTAGAAAGGTATTCGCTGACATAGTTGTTGGCATGAAACAGAGCCAACTACGTCTCTCTGTGTTCATTCCACGACCCGTTGACATCTCGAGTACGCGCGCAACCATAACGTCGATGCCTTGTCTTTATCGATACTGTTCAGAGATGTTTGCAATAATACGGGCCAGAAAAGAAAGAAGAAAAGAGTACTCACAAGTCTCGATATCAGCACCAGCCAATTTTCCAGAAGGACCGAAATGAATGCGGATGAATTTACCCTATTTAGATGTAAATTCCGTTTATTGTCTTACGGAGATATATGGATCAGTATGAGCTGGCAATACTTACGAAACGCGAGGAGTTGTCGTTACGAACGGTCTTAGCGTTACCGAAAGCCTCGAGTACCGGGTTAGTTTGAACGACCTGATCCTCGAGAGAACCCTTCTTCTGATTGGTATCCTGCTCTTTCTTTGTCGAAGCGCCGACGGTCGCAAAGTACGCGATTACCTTCTTCGTGTTCTCAGTTTTTCCGGCACCAGACTCACCGGTGATCAACATGGACTGATTTTCGCTGTCTGTAACGAGACACAGGACGATAGAATGCCACCGACTCTCATCGTCATCGCTTTACAGATAATTCTTCAGGCTGTCTTTCCTTCTCCCATACTCACTGGTAAGCATGTTGACGTAAGCACCGTCAGAAATGGCAAAAATGTGCGGTGGCACTTCGCTACGCCTTTTGCCACGATAGAGTTTAGCGCATCTTTGAGTATAGACAGGGAATCTTTTGTAGGGATTAATAGCCACGCAGAAGAGGCCGGAGTAGGTCTGAAAGACAATATCGGACACGATTAATGTTGGTACGGTTCCTTTGCGAATGCTTTTCAACCACCGTCATTGTACCGGTCTGTACGGTTATTCGTTTGTTGTCGGTGAAACAAAACAAAAAAAAAACAGATGATAAGATTATAACGACGATTTCTGCCCGAGCATGATTGTTAAAAGTCTCGATCGGCATGAAGATTGCTTATTGCAATGAGGTTCACCGAAAATCTTACATTTCCATGGCGGAGAGAAATCGTCGTAACGAACGTTCTGACGTTCTCGAAACGTTCGTTCAAACTGAAAGAAAAGAAAACACGAAAACACATATGGAGAACAATCGATGCAGGCTTCAATGTCGAAACGAGAGCTTCGTTATCGTGCAAAACAGCGACAGATTTCCTCAGTTCCGGTCGCTGACGATTTTGTGCGGCTCACAGTGATAATGCTTGACACAATATTAAAAATAAAGAAAAACAAAACGAGAGAGAGAGAGAGAGAGAGAGAATCACAATGAGGTTGACACAGAACGAGTCTGTCGTTCTGGACACCTCAGAGAGTTTCACAGCCATGGCATAGGATAGTACACCGTTGAATGGAAGTATGTATATATAGCGGATAAGTCGGGCAAAACGCGAACAGAGCGTCTTTAGCCTGTTGAAAATAGTGAGTAGAGTTTTGGCGGAAGAGTAGCGGGAAAACGAAACGCCGAAGCACGTAAGAGTGTTTTGTCAAGACGCTTCGTTAAGGGACATCATGTTTGTCGACGAGCAACAATAGAGAAGGATATTCTGTAAGAGAGAAAGAAGTCAGAATGGAGAGAAAGAAGGACGCCGGAACACGTTGGCTCGGTGCTTTAGATCGGCGTTTATCCTCAGTGCAGCATTCGTCAGGCGAGAAGTTTCTCGCAGAGCGAAAAATGAAGAGGGGCCGGAATGAAAAAGCTGAAGGGCAGAAGTTCAAATCAAGAGGCCAATCCTCCGTGCGGCTGAGAGAGCCTTACGTAGATGAGTTTGTGGTAGTAACGTTGTTTCAAGTTGTGGAGAACCGAAGCATCGTTGAGGTAGGTCAGGTTCGACATATCCTCGCATTTCTCATACTTCGGCGGGTTCACCTGCTGCAGCTGGTCCTTTTTGAAGTCCTTGGTCTGCTCTCATGACAGCGTGTCGCGTCGGATTGCGTCGGATCGCATCGGATCGCGCGAATCGAAGTGGTAAGAAGTAGAACGGGGCACGCGTATGCATACGGGGCGCGCGGCGGAGAGAGAAAGAGAAAGAGAAAACAAGACGAGCGTTAGTAATGATAGTAATGAAACTTTCACTTACGTATATTAACTTATGGTAGTATCGCTGCTTCAGATTATGCAGGACCGAAGCCTCGTTGAGAAAAGTCAGATCTGCCATATCTTCGGACTTCTCGAACTTGGGCGGATTCACTTGGGACAGCTGCTCCTTGCGGAACTGTTTCGTCTGCGCGAGGATGTACGTTTACCCTTGTTCGCTGTCCACGGCATCGTTCCCAAATGGAACTCTGCCGTGTCAACGAAGCGTCTGTGTCGCCTCATACTTTTTACTATCTGTCACCGAACAACTACTACGACACTTGTCCTTTTTTCGAATAAACACGATGGCAAATCACTTGCCAAAGATAAACTATCAAACCGATTTTTCGTTCCTGAGTCCGCCCTTTCCTGCGTCGTGCGTTTAATCCTCACGCGAGCAGGTTCTAAAAATACGTTGACCCGCGTTTCGAGTAGTGGCGTTTCAATTTATTATTACCAGAGTCACCGGCAAGGCTAACAATAGCGTTTAGGCGTCGGCATCGCGCTACGGGCGATACGTTAGACCAAGAGAATTCATGCCACGGAAAGTGGTGTGTAGTGCAGTGAGGCTGAACTGAGGGCCGACGAGAAGGCTGGCATCGCAAAATAGTTTCTCATTCATTCAACCGATTGTTATATCAGTCCCGATGATAACGGTTGGCCCGGCTACTTGTTACATAATTATAGCGACGAATTTGCCTGCCTGCCTGCCTGCCTGCCTGCCTGCCTGCCTACTTGCCCGCCGCCCCCGGAACTCGGGCCTCCGCAACAAAAATAGCTACGGCAGCAACGAAATTGGAAAACTCATTCGCCACCGACGAAACGTAATCCGAACGAACGAGCATAACTAGATCCGTTCGCAATGGCGTCGAAGATTGATTATCTGGAACGATTGCCGTTATCCAGCGAGAGATTTTCGTTCTTTCCTATAGTGTTTCCCGAAATATACGCCCGAGACGACGTCGCCCCGCGTATATAGTTCGGCGTGGTCTCCGCGATGACGAAAGAACATAAGAACGTAAGATCTTCGCTCGCTTTTCCGTCTTCTAAGAATAGAAAGTCGTTGGGCCGTCCCAATACGGCGCGCCAAAGTCTTGACAGCCCTATCCGCTCATAGGGAGATGATATACATAGACGCCGATAGAAATATAGTGATATAAGGAAGACGGTTACTCTCGCGGGAATAATGGCAAATCGAACGGTTTATGCGATTGAGAGGGAACGGAAAAGTAATACACACCTCGCCACCGGGTAGGCCGACGGTAACCATGTCCCCCTTGGTGGCCTTGATCTCACCGAGAAGGTAGCCCTCCTTCTCGTCAGGTACCCAGCATGCCTTTTTCGCATCGTACGGTTTCGTCTGGTCGATTCTCTTCTGTTCGAGGGAGACGAAGAGGTAAGGGGTTGGATCGGGATCATCTCCCTCCTGTTGCTTCGGCTTCGGCATCTCGGCTCTATCCGCGTTTCACGATTTCCGATCGACTTCTTCTCGGTTTTCCTCGAAAGCCCTACGGAGATGTCTTCCCCGACAGATTCGTTGTCCCACTCGGCAGATACGCGCGCGCGCGGGCTCGGGAGGGTGGCAGCAGCCTTTCTTCGTTTCGCTCTTCGCTCTCCTCCCTGTCGTTCCTCGCAGAATTCGGCGGCGGCGGACGGACTACTTCTGGCGGCACGATCTGGGCGGCCCTGAATACAACATACAAACGGAATCTCATGATTTCGCGAACAGATCGCTATTATTCGGAGAGAAAGAAGAGAGAAGAACGTCGGGGAAAGATTAAAGAAAGAAAGGCCGCGGGCTCGCTTTCACTTTCGAATCTCGAATTGACTGCGTTCAACTAAGACGCGTTCAACTAAAACGATTCTTATCGCATCTCGCCAATACCGCACACACTTTGGAAAAATGTCACGTTATAGGTATGATCTCACTGTATCAACTTAACGCCTCTAATAACTTGGGACGTATAATTCCGTGGCTGATCGAATGTAATTCACGCTGCAAGCGACAGGAGCACTGGCCCGCGATCCGTATCGGATCCTTAGTTCATTCACCAAACGACGAGTATGTACACACACAGAGAAACGAATATGATAAAGCGTAAAGATCCCGGAGAAATAGACTGATGCAGTTCGTCGTTCGCGAACCGATCTGACTTTTGAGCACACTGCACTTGAAGGGATAGAACCCTTCCTGCCACCGCGATAACTATGGTCCAATCTCCCAAACGGCGAAGAATCCTTTGAAGATCCGCGATCGGTGCCTTTCTCACTGTCCCAATCACTTTATCCCTCCTGATTTCTTTTTCCGCTTTAACCTCTTTTGTCGATCAACGTGTCCCCCTGCTGTACAGCGGATATTCTGATCACCGGCGTTCGGGTAGTAGCGGCGACTCAAAGGATTCTCTCTCGCCGTCCGGATACTGTCTCGTGGAACTCGACGCTCTTGCGCGCACACTGTGTCAATATTCCTTGCGCCACGGGCACGTAAGACGGGTAAAGAAAGTAGCAAGGGGGCGAGCGATCTTGAAAGAAGAGAAAAAAAGGGAACTCTGGAAAGATCGAACCGACGTGGTGCACTTACGTTAGAGAGCCGTTCTGTCGGGGAAACGAGCGGGGGCTCCCAATATAAGCGCGTGCAACGTGATCCTAGAATGTAACGGGAGAGTCGATTGGCTACCAGCCCGAGCCAATCGGGGACCGCGTTAGTTCCTGGGCCAATCTACCTTTTTAGGTGGAGATGATACCGAAAGTGTGACAAGGGGTGGCCACGGAAAGCTCCGAGAGTCTCGCTCCTTGCTTCCCCCGTTCCTTCAATGCGCTTCTCCGTTCCTTCGTTTCTTCGTTCGTTCGTTCGTTCGTTCGTTCGTTCGTTCGTCCGTTCATTTATTCGTCGCCCCTTAGTCACTTCTTCATTTGAGAGAAGTAAAATGAAAATAGGCGTTCAAACGTGACGGAACTCGAAGAAATTAAGGGAATTCGCTCGAGTTCCGAACGAACGCAAGATGCTTCCATCTTTACGCTTTTCACTGTTTTGCAACCTTCAGCTGTAGTACCGTTCGCAGGCCATCAACATCATCATCATCACCTCCTTTTTCGCTTCCATCGCTACAGCAGCGAATCCGGAGAAAGCGATGAACTCGATCGATTCTCTACGGCAACGATCGATTTAATCTGACCACGTGGCTACCTTGCACGTGGCTCACTCTGTATTGCAGATCCATCACAACGCTCCTCTTTCAAGAAAGTCATTCGCAAACACATTACGAAATCAAGACTCGGATATCCTCCAATTTTGACAACCTACCACCGTACGCCGGCAATTTTTTCAACTGAAAGGAAAAACGAACCCAGCTTGCAATTGGTATTCGTCACGCGACAATCCCTTTCTCCCCTTTCCTCTCGTTTCCTCTCTCACTGCAGATAATCCTTCTTATAAGATTAATATTAAATTTGATCGAAGACTGAACACGACATTCTTTGGAACGTGTTATCGCAACATCCACTAGCAACGCAATGTCAGGAAGCAGAAAGTGGAGAGCGAAAACAGGAACCGCCGAGTTGTCAAATCGAGCAAACTATCCTTTCGCACATTGAATAAAAATCTTGCAATACCGCCACAAAGGTTGACGGCATCTTTGAATTGATTAATGAATCCAATATACATTAAGAAATGGGCCTAATATAAGATTGCGCTCGCCGCCTAGTAGTCACACTACACACTATAGTCAGACTAGAAATTTAGGCATCCAGAGACGCCACGCAGATCGCTGGAACATCGTCGCCCAGTCAAAAATTGCTTACACACAAGGAAGGGGCGGCATTTAATCGAGCCAAACTATGAAAATGACCTCTACGAAAAAGTTACAGAAACATGCACGCGAGTACAAGGAAAACTACACTTCTGTAAAAGCATCGGTACCCCTCAAACGTATACATGTTCATGAAATGTCTAGTGTCTGGCCGTGTTCAGTCCCCCCACGATGTCACTGCAATTTCTCAAGGAAATTGGACCTATTCCAGTTTTTGTCTAACGGTAGGAAGCTGTCGTAATGCGATGTGAAGAGCGCAATGATTTGACACGATTGAGAAGCGCGCACCGATGAAATCGAGTGAGGAAATCGAGCGGGAAAAGAGGACATTTATTTAATCGTACGATTTTCAACCAAGCTACGTGGACGAGAGCCATAACTGACGATCATTCATGAAAATTCATCAATGAAACTTCCTCCGAGATAGGAAAAAAATATACGACTCTTTTGCAGAAAGCTGCGATACATATAAGAAAATTGACGAATCGAGGAGGTTAATAAGTAGCCTCTCACATCAGGCACTTATAGCTACCACTGTGGGTACCTCAAGTAATTACGATAAAATATCAATTTACTCTAATATACGATATTACTCTAATAAATAGCATAAAATAAAAATAATCTACATGATACACCTTAAAGAACCTTCGATTTCTTCACAAGCCTTTGACGTTCGAATTGCCCCTGCTCCATAGTTTGTTGCATTAACTTATATCAGGTTCCTTCTTAATACTCTTTCTAGAAATGCTTATCATACACATGTGATACACATCGATAAAGTATTTTTGAAGAGTACTTGACTCACGAAAATTACAATTTTTACGAAACTACTGAGAATACAGAGAGAAAACGATAAACCATTTTAAGTGGAAGTTAGCTTCCTTCGTACGATATCGTCGCGGTCAAAGCAAAATGCAAATATTTTTCACCTGTTTTTGGCCGTACGCCAAAGATGTACTTTCTTTCCTATTTGGATATATCATTGAGATTATCATTTCCTTTAGATTTTAATGAAATCGTGCTGATACATGGGTAACATATCGGGGGCACAGGGACATCCCTTTCAGATTGCTTATTAATATGGCACTGCACCGAAATCCTTCATTCCTCGTAACGCTATTAGAAGCGACGCTGTTCGAAGGACCTTCTACGCCGTGAAACTTCCGTGAAAAGCGGAAGTGAAAAGGGATGCGATTATCGGCGACGACGACGACGACGACGACGACGACGACGACGACGACGGCGGCGACGACACGTACGGAACACTGTGGCGATATTCGGAATGCGCGAAAATAGATCCGTTACGCAACATGTCGGTAAATTAAGATTCTGACGCGCAGCCGGATGCCACAGCGATGTTTATTACGAGGCCTCCAACAAGACAACGCACGTACGTAACGCGTAACTCACTCGTAACCCTCAGCTCCGTTTCAGCATGAATATTACAAACTGACCGATTTGCCAAGAAGAATCTTGTTACGCTAAAATAAAAATGCACTGAACTTTAGCAATACGGTTTCTATGATTCTTGAAGAAGTTATGATAAAGCATCCGCAACAACTTTCGCTCGAATATTTACGTTCGATAATTGTCCGATAATTCTTTTATAATTACGTTCCATCGAGTGGAAAAAGAAGGAAGAGCTTTAACGGCAAACGCACGTTTGGCTAGAAACGTCGAATCGGTCACACACCCTTTACTCGGGTTTGATGGACCGTTTTCGGGAAACGCATCCGATGCGCGCGAATGAATGATACTCATACGAGCATAAGGCAATTACGTTGCTCATAAAATTGTCTTACACGGCTGTATATCACCGCCACGCGCGACCGTTCTACGCGCCGTGCAATCTGGCAATTTACCTCACCGCCAAATATTTTTCACGTGCGTCAGCTCGTCTACTTAATCGAGTCCTATTACTCCGTAACACCCGTTCTATGCCTTCGAATCGGACGTATAACAATCTTAATAACCAATCTAGTATCTTGAATTATTTGCATCGGCGCCATCGCACAAATACATATAAAATGTTATGAAAGAGAGGGAGAGGGAGAGCTCTGAAAAGAGAGCTTTAGACGTCGGAGAACAGAATAAGAGCAGGAGCGAACAAATCCAAGATTATTTCGGGATCGGCCGGAGATAAACCGGGCCAACGTCGAGCGAACGAAGTGAAGCCGAGTGAACGGAGCCTTGGAGCTTGAGTCATCCTTCGCTGCTCGAATTTGGCTGCCATCCTGCGTGTATGCTCGCGCACGCGATTACACGCGATTACCGGTGATTAAACGCGGTTATGCATAATCTAATAACGAACGTACGTTAAATGTCGGTACTCCTACTCGCCGGTACTCCTACTCGCCGGTATCGCTCGCTCACACACATTGTCAGATAATCTCCCATTCTTTCGCCATATATTCATCGAAAACCATTAAGAGAAGAAGCATAATCAATTGAGATCTTTCTCGCTAAGTACGTACGAGCGGCAAAAGGGATTCTTATAGCCGTCAAGTGTAACACAATTTGGCCACGGTACAAGAGGCACAATGGTCGGTGTTGCATTACGCCGCCCTGACAGGGGAGAGGGCGCCAGCCAATGCCGACCCACTTGCCATTGCGCGCCCCTTATACATACATTTCCATTCTGTCAAATCGCTAAATTCACTTCTCTCTTCATTTTCTCTCACCGACTAGCCCGTCTACCCACCCTCTAATTGCCATCGCCAACAAGTTAGAGAGAAAGGAGAAGGACAGATTTTCCATCATACACGGAATGTCAAATTGAAAGTCGGAAAGTGCGATGATAGGCGACCGATTCATCATCCAGATCCGTTGTCAGGCGGACAAGATTGCGTTCGCGCTAAACCCACTTGCTGCCATCACTGATTAATCAGCGAGACTAAAGAAAAATGTCCTATCCGAAGACAGGTGTAAATACGAAATATTTCCGAGGACCGTCACAATATTAGAAAAATGTCCGTTCTTGCCTCACGTTTCAGTCGAAATCTGCAAGTTAAAATGTCAAGGACCCATTTAAAGAAGAAACGGATGCGGCAAACGAACGGAGATGAGCGTGAACGAGGATAAGCTCAAGTGCAAGTTCAGCGGTACACGTGAAACCTCACAGACATTCTCTCTGTCCAACGAAGCACCTGGCCGGAAATGGTGCGCTACGTTGCGCGCGTTCAGCTTCCAACGAAAGGCACGTTATAGAGGACTCATTATTAATATCGTCCAAACATGATCGTTTAACCCTTTTGCGTCATTACCGGTCAGGCTTCTTCTCTCATACCATCATTATCCTTCGCCACCGGGACTTGTGCAATTTAATTATAGAAAGACCGTTTCTCAACGACAGTACGGCGGTAGTAGCGCCAGTAGTATTGTAGTAGTAGTAACAGCAGTAGCAGCAACAGCAGCGCTGCTAAAAGTAATAGTACGAAAAAAGGAAGGGAACCGGAGGAAATACATAGTTTTAAGAAGATTCTGTGCTTTACTTCGGTTACCTCTGGAGCATGCACAAGAGAGGCTTATGTAACATCGATGCTATGACTGCGAACTATCTTCATTCCAGATCTCTCTCTCTCTCTCTCTCTCTCTCTCTCTCTCTCCCTCGCTCCCTCTCATTCGTTTGACCACGACTTTCCTTGTCTCGTCTTCCCCTCCCGCTGCTATAACGTACACCACCTTACTTCTCTTGCTTGGATTCCTCTTTTCTGCGACTTCTGGGCCTCTGACAGCAGCTATTTTCGTTTCTTAGCGACAATGTACCAGCTACACTTTGCCTTAAACCCGTTCTTCTTCCTACTTTTTCTTCCCCGTTGTTTTCAGTCCACCACCCCCTTTGCAGTCCCTCAAAAAGTAAGTATAGCTACATTTCCAAGTTTTTCTTTTTTATGTGGGAAAAGTAGTATGAAGACACAAATCTTACTCCATTTATTTCCTTTATTTTGTCCAAAATTCAGACAAACACAGCGGTGAATATTAATCGATTTAGTAGGAACTTTCTATTTCATTTATTTGAAGATCTTTTAATACGAAAGACCGTTTTTGCACGCTTTTTCTAGGTTCCATCCTCTGTCTATTAATTATGGACCAATTCAGCTGAAGTGCGGAAAATGAAAGATTGCAAAAGTCGATTGCACCTTAAGGAGTGTGTCAATTGAATTTGGCAATTGAATTTGGCAATTGAATTTGGCAATTGAATTTGGCAATTGAATTTGGCATTTCATCAAATAGTTTTCTATTTCGCCGAAGTTCTAATTTAAAAGAAAGATTTATATTACGGTTAGCCAGGAGCGTCTTACGCGAAAGAGCACGCTAGCGTTACATTTGACAATTAAAAGTGTGTACTTGCACTTGCATCCATACTTTTCTGGCACGAAATCTAATAAATAAATTCAATAGTGGTCAATACGTACTAAACGGAATGGCCTGTGCACCTAAACGAAGGTATGTGCCGCCATTATCAATTTGTCGGAATGTCTGATCACAGACGAGGTGTAAAACCGTATGCGAAATGCAGCAATTTCGACATCCACCGTTTGCGGGCATAGTAACTTACACGTATTCCCGTTGATAGGAGCAAAGATTCTTTAAAAATGCCCAAAGCAACAATGTTCAACATGTTAATATTTCGAAAATACCGTCAGCGTTGCGCGTTCTGCCGAATCTAAGGATGCTCACCGTCACTGGCGCCATCTACTGTATTGATATACTCATACAATCCTATTAACACACGCTCCCGGTCGACACCGTTTATTATCAATCGAAGTGCCATAGGTGGCAAATATGACATTCAAATTTTCTCCATTTTTACAATGACGATTTTCCATGCAACCATTCATTTTACCTCTGCATTCGTCATTTTGATCACACTCTTTCGAATACAACCCGTCTTTGCTGAAGTCAACGCTAATCTTCGACTGTCTGTTATTGGCAGTGGATTTCACAGGTTAGGATTAAATTTGAACATAAATAACCTAATAGCTAGCATTTAACGAGAGTACGAGAGCGCTCTTTTTCCAGAACCCTTCTTTACAATATCGATGTGAACAATTTTTCAATGGAAAAATGTCACATTGCAGTGCATTTGCACTTACCACCGGCAATCTATGTAAACGTTGATGAAGCGGCTGATTCTCAGAAAGCAGCAGCAGTATGCATATTTATAATTTGTCAGATAAAATTAATACGTCATTTGACAATGTAACACTATTCTTTTTCCAGAGTAACATTTGTATAGTAGGCGAAAGAGATGCTGAAATTTTTACAGAGAAAGCAAAATCTCAAAATGTAACCGTCTGTGCCCCTTTAAAACGGAATAACTGCCAATTAGAACTTCTGATCCATCAGAGATACCATTATGCAGCAGAAGGATTAGGTTACGTGAACATAACTATACCTAGGCCAAAGGTACTATTGGGCTGCATAGATAGAGTCAGAGAATACAGAGTATCCAAAGTAAATTTATGTTCGCCATGCTCTCATCTTGTACCCAAATGGAGGGAAATTCCGTATGTCTTTGTAAGTGATAATTTACGCGTGGAATGTTTATGAGAACGTTAAGAAGTTATTAAAGCACAGGCAACTTATAACATTAAAACCCAACGAAACGACTCCAATTAAATAAATACTTTGTGTTTAGCTATATAAGGATGGTGACAGCATCGACGACTGGCAAGTGCCCATCGGAGATTCAAAACTTCAAATATATATCACATGTGCGACGTTACTGGTCACCGTGTTCGGTACTCTTTTCGTTGTAAGAGGAATCTCACATATTACTATGGAAGATCGCATAAAGAGGGATTAGTTCTTGATTCGTATCTTCCATTGTTACTGTTGAGTGGCATCGTAGAGACGTACTTCTCATGTGCATACATGTTAATACGCTTGCGAATATTTCTGCGACAAAACGAATAACACTCAAAGATGTTAACATGAAACCGCTTACAATCGGCATTACGTCATACTTCACAGAGTATACCTAGGACATTTAAATTTCTAGGTCGTCACGGTATCTTCCTATCATCTTTTGTTTCATGCAACGTTAGGGTATATAGCGGCACATCGACCTTACGAACTGTATCGGCGTGCTTTGTTAGACAAACTGGATCATTCCATTTTTGTATCTTACTGCTACCGAATAAGATAAAAATGAGATTTCCTGCGAGGTATATTCCCGCGGAAAGGAAGAAAATGCTTCGCCATTGTAATATATCTGACTAAAAGTTAAAGAATAAAAGTTAATCGTGGAAAAATCATTACCTTCCTGTCATAATATTCGCAAAGGACAAGGAAACAACGATTAGACGGAGAAGTATACTTACCGGATTTGTAACGACTAAACCAGCGATGAGAGGGGCGAGTAAACTGCAAATATTCGCAGCTGTATTTGTAATTCCCATAAGCGCACCAGCAAAGTTTGGACTTAAATCCATGTGATTAACATTATGACCGCAATAAGCGGCGATATTGGTTGAGACAGCAATCACGAGAGCGATAATAGCCAAGTTAGGCTGATCCTCGTCGATATAGCCTAAACCAATGAGAGCGAGTGCGGGAATCCATTGAGCAATCGTATTACATATTTTTCGAGACGTTTGCGCAGTTATGATATTTTTTCTAATGCAAACGTCAGATATATAACTAGTTGGAAAGCTAAGTATCCACGCAGTCAAGTAAGGCAGAGATGTAATTTTGCCATTCTGAAAAAAAAATATTTTTGAAAAGACGCGCACGGCTACGGTTGAAGAATTACCGATGCGTTTCATCCACTCTTACGCGAGTTACTTTTACAAGATTCATTTTAGTCGTCTCTTACCTCCTCAATGTTAAACTTCAACGCTGAGCCCATATACGAAGGGATTTTTGTTAAAAGCATCCAAAAGCCCCAGTTTTGGGCGCACTGGGTCGCCAATAGGGCCCATACCGGTACACTCGTTATTATCGCTATCCACGGCGTCGGCAGCGGCTGAAATATAGACATAAGGGAAAGAATCGATAGACACACCTTTCGAAGAGTCATTACAATTGTGATATATCCCGTATATACAGACCTCGCTCGTTTCTGTTACCCCGAGACTCATTTCGATGTATTCCTTCTCGTCAAGAGGGATAGTTGAATGGTCCGCGGGCGACTCCTTTCCCAGGATGAAATAAATGAGGCCAGAAAATACGGTAACACCGCCCCAAAAGTAAAAGCAACTTGGCCAGCCTATGCTGGAGGCCGAGAGGAGACCAGAACTGAGAAGACATACGACATTTCCGACCCATCCACCGGAATACACGAAAGAGGCTATGGCAGAAAGGGATGTCAGAGGTTTCTGAAAAGGCAACGGTGAAGGGCATTTCGGGCGGAAATAGTTACA
The DNA here is from genome assembly GCA_033815515.1 of Cryptocheilus praepositus. Classification (NCBI taxonomy): domain Eukaryota; kingdom Metazoa; phylum Arthropoda; class Insecta; order Hymenoptera; family Pompilidae; genus Cryptocheilus; species Cryptocheilus praepositus. The sequence continues at coordinate 495,094 of JAWWQZ010000132.1, read as the reverse complement.
GAGCCGGCCTCTTTCCTCCGCTGGAACCCATTTCGATAAGAGCGTATGTAACGTTGGCAGGACCGTCCCTTGACATAAACCGGCGATAACCCTGGTAGCACAAACCGCTTCCCAGCCACCGAAGTGGGCGGCCAATGGAATGAGAAGAGTGACAAAGCCGCATATAGCGAGGGTCAGCGAAAAGAGCTTCCTTGCGCTCCATCGTTGTGCTATCACGCTACCGAGTACTTGAGTACAGACGTAGCCCCAAAAGAACGAACTGAGGATCACGTCCTTCACTGAATTTTCCCAAGCGAATTCCTGCGATAGTCAACAGGACGGATCTTCGATCGCACTAGTCGCATACTTCTTTATATTACATTTTTACACATACATTTTTATAATAACCAGACGATCGGGGTACGTACCTCGAAATCGGGATTGGCAGATTGCGCGTTGGTCATCGCTTCGAGCGTAACCGAGGTGGTGACTCTGACCGCGTAGCAGCAGAAGAAGCCAAAAGTCATTAGGAGAACCTGCACATGCCGACACCCAAGTACGGCTGCAGGCGCCAAAAGGATACATGTCTATGTTATTCAAGGTATCCGTGCGCGCTCGCCTTAGAAACCTTTCTTTCACAGAAATCAACCGCTCTTGTTATCGCTAAAAATGTTTAACTTTGCGCATGCGATTGGTCACGTACTCTGACACTTTTCGCTTCACCGATCGAACTGCTTATATTATTTATCGTGCAACGCGTTACTTTCCGTTATTGTGTAATATTGCCAATCGAAGGATTCCTTCCAGCAAACGTTTGCAGTCTCAAGATGATCGCGAAACACCGTCAACACTTTTACTATATCGCGACATACTTTGTCGAGGAAAATATGAGGGGAGCGTATTGTTTTTCAACATTCTTCGAATATCGTTTCTCGAGGTCGTGCGGTGACGGTCGAGCGATGCCAACGTAGCGATTCCGACGTAGCGATTCCGACGTAGCGATGTCGACGTGACGCCAGTCCAATCAACCATACCAAGATCCCTACTAATCGATGATTACTACTAATCCTAGATACCTCATCGCAACGGAAGTATGTCCGATAATCGAAAATCCAAGCTGCCTCGCGCCAGCACACGATCGGTGCGTGGAAAATTTATCGGGCGTACTTATTCAATCGGACCGACGTCACGTGTATACTGTTATTTGATAAAATCGATACTGATCTTGACTTACACTCGATAAACAAGTGTTCACGTTTTCCCGCACGTTTTCTTATCACGTTTCTTTATTAATTCTCGCTTCTCACAAGAGATTAAAGAGAGAGAAGAGAGGAGATTTTGCCCGACGAAAATACATTGTTCTTCGTAATGTACCTCTTGGCTTATGCGCTGGTACTTTCATCATCTCCGCTACGGAGATCCTCCTGGATTGGCGAACAGACGGTGTCATTTTCGAGTCTTCGGTCTTCTTATCGTAGCGCTAACTCTGACGGGGAGTAACGGTCGTGCTACTCTACTCAGTATCAATGGTAATGGCGACGGTGAAGAGCGCAGTTGATTCTTCTCTCGGTAGCACGTTCTTCGAGACCATTTGGAGAAACTACGATTAATCGGTCAAAAGACCGTCGCCTTTATACTCGATCACACTGAAAAGGGTCTCTCCCACTCTTTTTCAAAAGCGCACGCATTACTCATGTTCCCTCGTTCACTCTCATTCTTCCTCTTTTCCACGCTCTCATCACTTTCTTGCGTCGGCTTGTCCTTTCTTCTCCCGCGCATATGAAAATATCTCACCGATATATGCGGCATGAAAATTATAAAAAAAGTATCCTCTTTCGAGTTCTTAGTTAAATCTCTTCTTTTTAAGCGACTACCGTTCTAAGGCGCAACTTCCGAATCGAAGCGCAACGCGGTTGTCAGTAGTATCTACCTGGTATGTGTGTTAATAACAGACATTGCGTTTATCAACCAGCCTCGATTGTTCGAACTTTAATACATTGACCGTTACGTTGGAAGATCATAATAATAATTTTTCAAATTCCTAATAAATACTTGACAAAGCCTAGAAAACCCACATATTTCAATGCATTCCCATTGTTCTTCATGTACCATTTGGCTGCTACCAAATAACGCTGCTAACACTGCATTGTTAACATAATACTTCCACAGAAACGGCGGTCTTCTTCAGCGAAAAAGATACATTATTTAAATAGCGCCGTTTATCCGATAGAAAAGAAAAATGATTGAAGAATACATTGGGACTACGATAAAAACATGCAATTTGAAAAATTGTAATATTTAAAATAAATGAAACACTTCTCGTTTTGTGTGGTTAATCGAATTGGCAAATGTCCGGTTCATATGTCTCTGATATTTAAATCAGTGTGTTCATGAGTATTTAGTCAATGAATAGGATTATTTGCACGTTTTGCAGTTGGAACTATCAACTGCTTTTATCTAATCGGAGTAACTGACAAAAGTGTTGGATATTTACTTCGATATACCGAGCGACATCGAAGCGAAGAGTAAGTCGTAACTTGCCAATATCCGACATGTGCAAAGGAAAGATAAGGTCCGATAGTTAGTATGATAATGGGGTCGGAATTCAATTGAGATAAAAACTAATCTAAAGGGACAACGTAGATCGATAGGTACAAGGAACAACGATACATGGGAGAGCAACGACAATGACAAATTCCGATGCCAATGGCAAGAGCTACTGTGATAATGCGTCCGTCGCTACGGATTTCTTTCGTCCTACTAAGATAGCAACTGTCCAGTACCACTGTGGACACTTGTTGATATCGATGAACATTGTCTGCATTGATAAAAGACCGTTTAAAACTTCAATTCAAATAATCGAAAACGTCCTAGCGGCACTTCATCATTATTGTCTAATGCATTGGGAATAACAGTTTCGAAGAAATGAATAGTAGTATATATACACAGTAATATATACACAGCGTAGTTCTTCCATCTGATCGACTGTTGCCGTCGCCGTTCCCATTGAAACCGTGGGGACCGTACGTCAATATCTGGAAAGTTCTCCACCTCCTTGGGCATCGCAATGAATTTATATTATCACAGATCCTTCTCTCTTCTGTTTGCGACGTTTAACGGCTTGCGGGTCATTCCACCACTGAACCTCGGCCTTACCGAAGATTATAAAAACCAAATTGCCGACGAAATAAATGGCTGCCGATATATAGAATACCGTGGTCCACTGAGAGGTGCTTTCCTATAATGAGGAGCGGAGTGTGTGCGTGTGTGTGGGTGAGTGGGCATTTTTAGTAGATTCGAATAAGAGAAGGGAGACATCGACAAAGACGCTTACCTTGTCCCAGACAATCTTGCCGCAAATCAAAGGTGCAATAATGGCGACTACGGCAGCGATACAGTTGGTCACTGACATCATTGTACCGGCAAAATTCGGACTGAGGTCTATGTGATTTATCTGAAAGCCGCACAAAGAACCCGCATTGAGACCGACCGCAATAACAAGAATGACAACTGCCACTGTCTTGTCGTTGGTGCGTTCAATGCCGAGCACAAGGAGAGCGATCGCTGGACCCCAGTGAGCGATCGAATTTGACACTTTTCTAGCGACTGCCTTTGAAATACCCTTCTTTAGTGCATAGTCGGACAGCCAACTGGCAGGGAAGCTCAGGATCCACATAGCTAAATAAGGAAGTGCCGATATTCCACCGTTCTGAAAATAAGCTCTTTTTCAGATCTATCAACGTTCGCATGTTTTCTGTGCTTCCGAAAATCGCACTTCACATATCCCATTACCTCCGCGATCGAGTATTTCAGAACCGATTCCATGTAGCTAGGCATTTCCGTGAGCAGTGTCCAATAGCCCCAATTTTGGCCGCAATGAGCGATGATAATCGCCCACATCGGTACTGATGTAAATATGGCCGTCCATGGAATTTTCACTTTCTACGAAGAGTGGCAGAGTAAAGGATTGTAAGTAATCGAAGGTATTAATTGAAGGTACTAATGCGTCAATCGTCATTCGACAATCGAACATACGAACACGGTTTCTTCTTATACGCCGATCGCGGTGCAAAATGAGATAACTAATTGCGTAATACTATAACCTTCGATGAAAACTTAGAACGCGTGTTGAACGTGTCTATCGCAACAGATAATATACTATACATCGTGTAACGTTTGTAATTTGCCAATAAAGAGTTCGCATCGAAGTTGAAAACTTGCCTGCTCCTCGCCTGCAGTCTCATCGGTAACTTGACCCTGTCCAAGACTCTTTTCTATATAATGCTTCTCTTCCTCGGAAATTAACTTGTGCTCGGACGGTGTATCCGCTCCGGACAGATAGAAGATGACTGCCCAGAGTATAGCCATAACTCCGAATACATAAAAAATATATGGCCAGCCAACAGGAGAAGCAGCTAATAAGCCAGAAATTGGCATCGCGATCACGGTCCCGAACTGACCACCGGCGTAAGCAAAAGTACCTGAAAAAGCATGCGTGCTAGTAGGCCGGCAATCAATTGCAGAGTCGCAGAAGAAGAATAGAGCAGGGCTAGGGGGCTTTAAAGTAGATTCGAAGAATTTTCGCTCTTAACGCCGGGAATCTCACCCAGTCGTGCCCTCTCAGAAGGCGGTGCCCATTTGGAGAGAAGGGTATGGACGCAAGGTAAAAGGCACCCTTGAGTGAGACCCATGCCTACCCTGCAAGCACAGACAACTGCCGAGCCGCCGTAAGAAGCGCCGATCGGTGTCAAGATGTTGAAAATACCACAGATCAGCATCCCAATGCTAAGGAGCTTTTGCGCACTCCACATACTAGCAATGTAGCCGCTCGGTATTTGTGACACGGTGTAACCCCAAAAGAATGAACTCAAGATCAATGACCTATCTTCAGAGTCCCAATCGTAAACCTGTCCGCAAAAGGATAATTACAACGAATAGAATCGGCGATGGAAAGTAATTGACGTTTCATCGAGTTTACCTCGGCATTGCGATTCTTTGCGGTCGAGTTTGACATTGCCACAATCGCTACTGACATGCCGACTCGTAAGCAATACCCGATCGTCATTCCCAGAAAGAGCATCCAAATCTGTAGATGCCTAACTCCCAGTCTACCTGAAAAATAGCAGCCTCAATTTTCTCACTTCGAGATTTTGCCTTCGGATTCCATTGTAATAACGCAAGAAATTCCTGCCCTTGCGCCATATCATGTGTCCGCGCACGCGCGCCTCTCTCAGTATTAACGGCTGGTGGGAGGCAAAACGGCACTCGTTGCAAGACACATGAAACTTTCATGACAATCGGTAATCTCTAGATAGGCGAAGCCTCCTCGTCACTGACTGATCGAGTCATTTACATGGCAAACAATTCTTTCGATCAATGACCAATGAACCTTCTGAGAGATTCGAAAAGTATAAGCGCAGTCACTGCTGAACTTTCGAATGAAGTTCCACTACCTTAGGAGTCAAAGGGCCTTCAAACGATATTATTTCGAACGAACTTTCACCAACTACCGCACTTGTTTCGCGAACGTTAACGATTACGTTCGTATTAAAGAAGCGGAGAAAGCGTTAAACCGGTACGAACAGGCAACAAGAGCAATAAGGTAACACCTATCATTGACCGATCTCTACCTGAAGATCGTGACACCTCTTCGCTGTTCATCTGCGTAACGTGTGCATTCTCGTCTTCCACCTTGCTGGACACCGCCATTTCACTAATAAATATGCGCGTCGAGAGACACGCTCGTTTAACGGTCAATCAAACGAACGTGAAAAGTGGCTATCGTTTTCCGACAACTGTCGATCAAGAGCGAGCACACTGCACTTATAACAACCTTGCTTCTCCACTGAGAGCGAGTGATTCAACGCGGCAGTGAACTACAGCGATCGGATCGCAACCGGTGATCGCGGCGAGTGCGCGAGTCACGTGTTCTCAATCCAACTCTTCTCCACTCGGGAGACGCTTTCAACTACGTGTCAGGCGGATCGTTCGAAAATATAATAAGCAACTAGCAATAACCATCATCCTTTCCATTGAAAATCTTTCCTTATACAGTTATATAAAACAATTGCTTTGCATTATGACGGTGATCATAACCACCATCTGTACTTCCCATCCACTTTACATTACGTCGGCACTAGGTTAAATCGGCACTAGGCGAAAGGTCCAATTAAACTTTGCGTCTTTTTCTCAACGGTTCTCTGGCAACATTACTTTCTTTGTTTTCGCTAGTCTTCCTCTCACCACTTCTTCTCTCACTGCTATTTCTTCCGCCGCTCTTCTTCTCGCCACGTCTAGCTGAAGAACGGTTTTGAGACGGAGGCAATTTTACAGGCGTAGTGCAGAGTCCCAATTCGGGCAAGCTTAAAAAACAAAAGAGAGAAGAGAACATGTAACGGATGCAACGGATGTACGGAAGGTGGAAAACACAGTTGCGTAAAGCTTACTTCAAGTGAACATCTGTGGACGGTGGATTTGCATTGGTGTCTGCAGCGACTGTAACTGTTGCTGCTGCTGGTGCTGGTGCTGGTGCCGGTACTGGTACTGGTGCTGGTGCTGCTGTTGCTACTGCTGCAGAAGCTGGACTTGCCACCGTCGACCGTTGAGGTTCGATCCGAGCAGGGCACGTGGTGCAAATGTTATGCGATGCGATCGTCTCCTTACGCTGTGAGCGCACCTTTTGCGAAAACAACCTCTGCGAATGGGAACCGTAAGTATTCCTAGACGCAACCAATTGCGTCGGGGGCGCTATACCATTTTTCTCGTAACATTTGGCCAGATCCACTGTCACACTCTTGGTACAATTATACGTTTTATATATACCGACCAGGTAATCGGCAAGCTCGAACATATTCGATCGAAGCGATATTACAATAAACTGAGCGTTTTTCGTTCTCTCCTTTATATAATTGCCGACGATCGAGACATTTTTGAAGTCTAACGCAGCGTCGATCTCATCCATGAAATACAAAGGTGTTGGTTTATAATGGTGCAAAGCGAAGACCAACGCTAGGGAGCTGAGAGTCTTTTCACCGCCGCTGAGATTGCTGATGTTTTTCCAAGATTTCTTTGGCGGCCTGACACTGAAGACGATACCTTCACTAAACGGATCAAGCGAGTCAACCAGCTCAAGCTCCGCATCTCCACCGAGCGTAATCATTTGATACATCTCCTTCAATTTGCCCGTAATCAAAGTAAATCCATCGAGGAACTCCTGAACTCGGCGTCGCCGAACCATCTCGTATACGTCGCGTATCTTGCTTCGCTCATTCGTTATTTCCTCAAGATCCGCACTGCGCTGCAAATAGAGAGCATCCTTCTCGCGATAGTCGGAGATGATTTGCATGTTCGGAATTTCCGATGGCAATTTTTCCTTAGCCTTTTGCAATCTACTGGCAAGCGTTTTTTCATCGAACTCGTTTATCTCCTCCTCAGAGAATTCTTTCAATTCCTCGGCCTCTTTGCCGGGCACCGCGCGCAATTCCAAGCGCGATATTTTTTTCGTATATTCGACCGTACGCTGCTTCAGGTCGTCCAACTTCTTCCTCTTCTCATTCATCTTTTGATCGAGATCTATCTTCAATGTTTTCAACTTTGTCTGACGCGCCTGAAGGTTGCTCAATTCTGTTTTAAACGCTGCCAAGCACTGATCCCTTTCTACCAGAGCCTCTGTCAGTTTGCGTATCTCATCGAGCAATTCCTTCGCCGTCCCCTCGATCCGATCCTTCTCCTGCTGCAAATCGCGAATTTTCTCTTCACAGCTCTGTACATCGTTCTCGAGCGTTTTCAATCGCTGCTCCGTCTTTGTGACATTCCTCTCGGCGGTTTTAACGGCGACTTGCAGCCGGCATATCTCTCCTCTCGCCTTTTCAATCGACTTTGTCACCTTCAAAATCTTTTGCTGCTGCTCCTTCACGCGATTACCGGATATCTCGTCGATTTGCTTGTTTACACGATCCACACCCTTCTCAATGGATTTTGATTCCCCTTGAGCCTTCTCCAAATTCTTCGCCGCATCTTCGACGGCCTTCGTCATTTCACGCACCTTTTCCGGATTTGACGTGGACTTTGCGAGCTTCGCTTCCTGAACTTTTAGCTGTTTTCGTAAGAGCGGTTCCTGATCCTCGAGCGCCCGAACTTCAATATCATACTTGTCTCTTGTCATCTTGATTTGTTTTAAAGCCGCCGAAAGGGTGTCGGCTTGTTTCTCCAACTGTTCTTGCTTCGCCCTCAATCGATTGCATTCGTTGTAGACCGCGTCCAAATCTGACTGGAGCTGTTCAACGTCAGCCGCAGACGGTTCATTCCTCAGCACTCTCTGACCCATGCGGCCCTTGAACGCTGTACGCCCACCACCGGTCATCGTACCAGACAACTCAATCAGTTCACCCTTCATCGTAACGACTCTGTACCGTTTTGCACCGTAAGCGATTCGTGTTGCCTGCTCAAGGTCTGACGCGACCAGCGTATCTTGCAGAGCATAATAGAAGGCTGTTAATACTCGCTCGTCCTCGACCTTGATCAGGTCGAAAAGTCGAGGGACGTTCTCCGGCGTAGCGATTTTCCCCTGACACTTGGATAAAAATCGCTCCTGTTTCTCGAGGGGTATGAATGTCGCACGTCCGATGTTCTGATCGCGGAGAAACGTTATGCATGCCTGTGCAGTAGCCACCGTATCGACGACAACATTGTCCAAAGGACCGCAAGCAGTTGACACGGCCACGTCGTATTTCATGTCGATCGCACCGAGATCGCCGAGGCGCCCAAAAATACCGGCTATTCGTCCCTCTCTCTTCTCTCGCATCAAGCTCTCTAATATCTTGTTCCGCGATTTGCTCGCCTGCACAGCGCATCTTTTCTCTTCGAACGTAACTCTCATATTCTTTAGTTTCGACGTCGCTTCCGTCTCACGAGCTCGGACGTCTCTCAATTCGTCCCATACCTCCTTTAAACTTTTCTCGGTCGCGGGTATCGTCGTCTCAAATGAATCCAGCTGACCTCGTCGTTCCTTCAGCGTCGTTGCTGTCGATTCCAACGATTCTACTACCTTTTCAAGCTTTTCCCTCTCCGCTTTCTCCACCGACGTATACAATTCCAATTCCGATCGAGCGATTTCATAGACAGAATTCGCTCGATCGACATTATCTCGCAACGAAATCAACTGTGTTTCCAACTTCGAACGCTCGCTCATCAGCGGTTCGGTCTTTTCTTTCAGATTACCCATTAAATCGCACAACGTAGCTTCTTCCTTTTGTTTCAGAACTTCTTGCGTTTCGAGCAGCTCCTCACACTCCTTGATGTCTTTTGCGCTATTCTCAGGTACCTTTAGTAATTCTTCTAATTTCACCTTCTCCTATAATCGTCACGGCAATAACCGAAATGTCAGCCACAAAAACGGTACAACTCTACTTGCTACTGCACTACTCCAATACTTACCGACTTTACGGCCGCGATGATCGTCTTTCTTCGTTTGTTTGTTTCCACCAATTCTGCGTGAAAAGCCTCGTCCTGCTTGCGTATTTCGTCGAATTTCGCCGTACATTCGTCTTTTTCAGATTGCAATGTGTCCCACTTTTTACTCTTCTCCTTCATTAAACCGGCTGTCTCCTCTTTCTGCTTTTCTACCGTTTTCAGTTCATTCACGAGACTTATCAAATCCTTCTCCAATTCAGATACTTTCTCTTGTTGCTCCTCCGTTTCCTTGCCAAGTAGGGCTCTAAGACGAATTAAACCTTTAGTTTAATCAATTTATTAACCGCGTATCGATTATCTTCGAGCCGACATTCCAGAAATCGTCCCCTTACCTTTTACATTGATAAAGTTGATTTTCTAACTTCGTTACGGTATTTTCCATGTGCAGATACTGCACTGCCTCTTCCATCGGCTCTTGCAACGCGGCTTTCTCCTTTTCGACAACACGCAGCCTGTTCAGTTTTTCCACTCTACGCTCGGTTAGCAGCTCCACGTTCTCAGACAACTTTTCCAAAGGTTCCTTGTAACGCACAGTGCCGATAATGTCCTCTAAAAACTCCAACATGCCTATATCATTTTCATTCTGACCTTTCGGCTTCATCATTGCAATTTGCTCCACCTCTCCCTGTAACAGGAAGTTTTATTCAACATTCAAAATTGCCTACTTAAAGATATTTTCACTGTGAGCTTCAACAAAATTGCATACTTGTAATATTAAAAACCGATTATGATCCAGATCCACGCCGTACGACCTTAATAGCTTTGCTATTTCTTTAAATTGCACCTTTTTCTTATTGAGCTCGTAATATGAAGAATTGTCTTTAAACGCCGTTCGTGATATCACGAATTGACTGTTTGGAACGACTTCGTACAGGTCACCGGGCTAAAATGCATTTAAAATATAATATTAATAAAAAATAAAATATAATATCTTGAGTATAGATATTTTTCCGACGTACTCACCTTGTCTATGATTCTTTGAAAATGAATAGAAACTGTGCACCTATCAATGTTAGGATGCTCGCTAGAATCGTGAATTAAAACGGAAATCTTCTTTGACCGAATTTTGCTAGCTCTGTATCCAAACACGAATAACATGGAATCTATGACGTTGCTTTTGCCACTACCGTTTGGGCCGACTATTGCAGAAAAACACTGTAGAAAGAATTAGAACGTTTAGTGCTCGCGCATACGTAACAGTGGGAAAGAAAACGTGTCGATGGTACCTTGTGAAATGGGCCAATAACCTGGCTGCCGGCGTAGCTCTTAAAATTTTCATTTACTATCTGAGCGATCATTAATCTTGGTCCACTGGTATCCACTTTACCTATCTTGTACGGCGGTGGTGGAATATATATATCTTCGTTTACTCTAAGCCCTCCTTCTTCATCCGTATCGAATGGATTTTCTTCGCGCACTTCGACCTCCATCGGTTCATCGGAAACACCGTTATTTCCTTTATTTATGCCTGCCATTCTCTGTTAACATTTGCTCATAGCAGTTTCCCGCGTTATTGAGACTAATTGAAACAGTTCCAGTATGGATACTCCTGATGCAATGTTGACAGGCCCATAGCGTCAAATATTGCCCGACGCTATAGAAACATTTCCACTCGAATACTGAACTCTGTCAGATTCGTGATTGAAACCTTTAATTCGCCGAGGAGGCGAAAATTTTCTGTGAGGAAGCTGCTTTAGTGGAAAGTATGAAGCAGGAGTTATCGTTTGCAGTCGTACTTGCGGTTAACAGACGCTGCAATTCAAATGACACTAAGTGTCAAAGTCGATCTCGCACCGGAGCAAAAGAGATTGACGTAAACTGTCGCCTTAGAAATCACCTTCCCGTCAAAATGATTTTCACGTTACGCGTTGAAACGTTCAATGCACCGCCATCAAGCGCGACCACTAACGGCCATTCGAAGCAAGGGACGCGCCAACATGACGCCAATTAACTTTCAAATTTCAAATATTCTATTTACTAATTTACTATTTACTCCTAAAGAGCTGCGAGGCTACCTAAGTTATTACATCCGTAATCCCGATACATTTCGGGAAGATAGCTTCGGTTAATCATGTATTCATTATATGCTTAATCGATATGTTAATCATTTTTCCTCCGGTCTTTCACATAACTCTCACGTAACCATAACGGTCAGATTGATTTCGCCGTAGATACGTAAACGTAAAAGAAGTTGAACAGTGGACTCCGTGGCGCAATGGTAGCGCGTCTGACTCCAGATCAGAAGGTTGCGTGTTCAAATCACGTCGGGGTCAAAAACGCACAGGCGCGCGCGCAAACTTTTGAGCTATATTACTCTCCGTCTTTTTTTCTTTTTTACATGCCCTTTTATTAATATTGGATATATCGGCTACTACTATATATCCGCCCAACTCTAGCGCTGGCTGATAAAAATGGTGGCTGCTCTATTAGGTACATCAAGAACATCACAGATAAAAAAGTTAAATTAAGATTTAGTTTTTATAACAACGCGCGACGTGAATATTTTCTTTACTGCGCGCTCCAACCGCCGCGTGAGGCTGCTGTACAACGACGTTAGAAATCCAGTAGTCCCGCGCGCACTCTATTTTTCAGAATTTCGATTGAATTACGCCTGCTTGGCGTAGGTGGCGCTGTAACAGCTTCTCGAGGCAGTGATATCGGGTCGTTGGTCTCAAAAGAAAATAGTAGTAGGCTAAGGGATAAAAGGATCGTCAATGCTGTTGAACGGTGTTGTTGCCGATGGGTTGACGATCGTTAAACGGCATAACCTGCGTAAGCAGTCTGTACCACGGTTAACCATTAAGGCGCTGTGTTAACATTTTTCATCCTTTCTTTATTACTAATCAGATTATTAGAAAAATCAGCAGGGAACCTCAATAGCACACGACATACAGTTTGAATGTGCCCGTTCGATGATGTTGACGTTTAGCCAATAGCGTATACAACCGAAATTAATTATTGCAGATCTACTTGAACACCTTAAACACCTTGAACACCTAAAACACTGCGATTAATCGTTTCTCCCAATTATGTATTCCTGGTTCTTCCGTAATATACCGATACCTCTAACTGAGACTACTTGGGTTAGGTAATTAGATTGTCTTAAATATAAAGTTGAAGGCCCACGTTAAAATCCATTCTTGAAAAATGGATGTAGAAAAAATTGCTGTATTTGCCGGAGTAGGATTTGCTGTGGCTGTAGGTGCATTTGTATTGTGGGGTCCTTCTCCAAAGCCTCGAAGAAGAGGTGAATAGGCAGTACATCGCGACGGAAAATAATAAAAATTGATAAATACGCTGAGAAATATTTCTATTCGTATTTCCTTTTTAGGTAAGGTTATTGGGATCAACAATTTAGGATACACCTGCTTCTTAAATGCACTTCTGCAGGCATTATCTGCCTGTCCGACATTTAACATTTGGCTCCAGAGAAAGGCGGTGAAGAACAATCGTGGTTGCTTTACCAACGCATTGGCTTCTGTATTCAGAAGTACGAAGACAAAGTAGTATACCTTTATAATCGCATACCTCGTCCGTCTATTACTAATTACATTTTCTTTCGTATCCGTAGAAATTAATGGTTATAACGACGATATCTATGGAGATGTTACGCCGATTGAAATAATTTCATCCTTGGGTCCGTTATGGAGCTTTGCGCCAGGTTATCAGGATACGCACGAGTTATTTCATATTATTCTTAGCGCGCTGCAAGGAGAAAATCAACCTGCGAACAGGGTAAAACTTCAAAATATATTTCTTTACGAATATCCGATCGCTCCTACGTCGAGCGAAGCTGAAATATGAAATAAATGATTATTTCTCTGCCATTAGATTGGCTGTTTGTCTGACGCTCTACCTCAAACCCCTATCGTAGCGCAGGATGAGAAAGGATCAGGAGATCAATTAGGCTTAAGGAGCGTATCTTGCAACGATATAGTTTCCGTAGAAAAAGATCCTAACGGTTCGAACAGATTAGATAGAAGTTGCAACGGTCAGATAATGACATCGACGCCGTCGATATCGAGTACCTCTGTGTCCTTGAACAAGCCTGGCATAATCCTTGCTAGATCTGCGGAAATTCTTTCGAAAAGCACTGGCGATAGTACTGGCACGGATGGAGACTCATTTAGGTCCTGGAATTCTTTGTGTGCCATATCACTGTGCAATATTCCGATTATATCACACGAAGTACATCCATTTTCGGGTTTGCTGACCAGTCAGTTACAATGCACCAACTGCGAATGGAAGGTCAGCATTATTTTGATCTTAAGGGCTTCGAGAAAGTCAATAACGTTTCCATATATGCCAGTCTAACTTTCGATTCCAGTCATCGGTGCACTACGATAAGCTGGAAAGCATCTCGTTACCGTTGCCGTTGATTTGCAACTCGCAACATCCAGTAACGTTGGAAGGACTTTTCTCACGGTTTGTTACAAGCGAGGTTGTCAACGATGTACAATGCGACGGATGTGGACTACGCTGTCAAGCATTGAAAACGCTCACCCTTGGCAAGTTACCCAAGTGTTTGTGTTTGCACATACCAAGGACTACATGGAGTTCATCAGGAATGTCGATTAAGAGGGACGACTTTGTCATATTTCCTGAGATACTGATACTGGATCCATTTACATTCACAGAAGCAAAAAAGAGAAATACTCAAGTAAGCTGAATTCGCGGCGATTGCATGATGAGACGATATACCGTGATGTGACGGTATACTTGACCGCCAGAAGTGTTAAATATATCTCTCTTTCTCCTCCTCTCGCCGCCCCAATGAGCAGGATAGCCCAGAAGCCACCATGATAATCGGACATCAAGCCTTTTTTCATGGCAAACACAAGTACCGATTACGAGCCGTCATAGAGCACTGCGGTCCGGTTGATTCGGGTCATTTCGTTTGCTACAGAAGAGGAAATCACGACAAGAAGTGGTTGTTCACATCCGATACCACAGTGGAAAATACATCATTGACGAATGTTCTGTGTGCAACTCCTTACCTGCTCTTTTACGAACGATGCACGACGGACCGATCGAATTAGCCAGAAACAAATTATAACAGTTCTTCTTGCTATTCGCCGCTGCAAGAAAATATAGTGCCCTTAAGTTCTGATAAAAAAAGGAGTTCGGATACACTTACCGTTTCGTCATAATAATGGAAAATCTCATATGGAAGTCAAGAACAGAATTTTATCTTACGAACGGAGAATCCCCCCTCTTTTCTCTTTTTTTAATGCGATATCTCATAGGCTACAGGTGGGACACCTTCATTCGCATCATATATGTACGCTAATCGTGCCAAATTCTATAGATAATTTTCTATCAAACCGTAATAATTAGGGAATCCATTTTCCTCTACCGCTAGAAATATAGGACATAAATGTTATTACGCACGAAGCTGATTTACTTTTAGAAAACTACGGGTAAATAGATCGTTTCGAAACAAGACTTAAGAGGTGAAAGACTTGAAAGATTGAAAATACCTAATGCTTTAAATGCTGACGTAACGAACATATGCCTATACGCTATACCCATAACCGCTGGCATACGAGAATTGATAGCGATTTCATTCGGAACGATAAGCAATTTTAAACGAGTAGTACTTAATGTCTTTCTTATTTAATAAACCAACGTCTTGGCCATCCTATCAAATGCTAAGAATATTCAAGCTCATTCGTCAAATAAAAGACTTTTTCATCTGATACAGATCAATTCAACGATCATTCTTCCACTTTCTTTTCATCCGTTCAACAGATCATTTCATCAGCAATTTCATGCTCTCCCTCGTGCGTTCTATGTATAACAACTCAGTACTGTGTACATGAAAATTAACGACGCAGAAAAAATTAAATGGCATACATTCCAACTTCAAATGCTTACTATGCATTTAAATGGAAAACACATTTAAACTGTATATTATGACTGAATAAAATGAAGCAGAAAAAAGCTTTCTTCACCTACTATGGCTCGTACCTTGTAAACCACTGTCAATTTTATTATGGCATTCAAGGGTCTCTGAATTTCTTTCGACACTTAACTTAAAAGTTTTTATTTTTCTCTCCCACGAAAGCGGCAAGATCGATCGGTTGCTTTCATGCTGACGTTCACGACCATGTATATATCTAGGTATTTTTTTCGAAGATTTTACGCGACTTTTTCTCCATAATTTGGCCATAATTTGGTTAAGGAAATCGTTTTTTAATGTTATTCATACTTGAACGGGCAATAGATTCGGTTAATTTGAATTCGTTTCGGCGGTATTACGTTATAATTTCTTCTGGGCAAGTTAATAATGTTTCGAAGAAAATATGAAGAAACAGACGAATGTTTCTAACAATGTTAACTGACTGATTCGCTGGATTTGAGTAACCGCGTGAAATCTACAATTGAAAGATTTTGTTTGCACGTTAATCTGCGTTGCGAGGCTGCGTTGCGAGGCTGCGAACTTTGCCCGAGCTAGTTGCCCGAACTAGTTCGAATCGCTCCACCTACATGTATCAATGTTGAACGTGAACCGGAGCGAAAGGCCTTTGAGAAATTCAATTTTCGCCTTCTGACCGGAGTGATGTACCTAAAGTAAACCTATAGTTATATCAGTAATTGACGCGATGTTACTACCAGTAAAATTTCGAAAAGTATCAAAGCTGCATTGTATGTGTAACCAGTTAGGATGCAGAAGTGAGATAAACAGGTTATACCGAACTTCGTAGATCTTATAAATATAGAGCGTCATACTCGCGTGTATCGTAATAGGAAATTTAGTACGTATGCAAAAGCAGACGTAGATTTACAGTGAGACAATGCCACAGTTTGTAAGCACAAAAGACGAAATGGTAATTCATGATATAAAGAAAAATAACGTTTTCGTTTGATTCAATTTGCAAAATGCTGAATAGTTTATCCCTTTGGCAGGTCGAAAATATGAACGACATGACTTCGGATTTTGCTTGCTTGAAAGTTTCTGCTCTTGGGAAAGCTTCACGGATTTTAGGGAAGATCGATCAAGTTACGATTGGTCCAGATTCAATTGGGATCAGCGGAGACCTTGAAGAGTGCGAAAATGTCGAAAACGAACAAAATATTTGTAACGTTAGATCTCCAAGAAAGTCTACAGATGCGAATAATAAAATATCTCCAAATAATAAAATATCTACGCAGAACGGTATCAGATTTTCGATCAGAAAAATCCTCTTGGAAGAAGAATTACAACGGAAAGAGAAAGTGTGGGTACGTTAGTACGAAACTTAACTAGAAATTATTAACGAGCGCTTCAGCTCTTTTTATTCGAGCATAGCTATTACTGTATTTCCATGTCTCGCAGAAAGAAATCGAGCGCCATTGGCAAAATATGAAAGATAACGGACGTGCCATACAGGAACACATGGTCCATTCTCGTTCGCTTATGGCACGTGAACGCGAACGCAAGAGCGCAGAAAAGCTGGCCCATATTCTTGCGGAAGAAGAAAGAATCGCTGAGCAGGAAGAACTACGGAGAAAGCGTGAACAACAGCTCCATGCTCAGCGTGCTCAAGAGCAAAAACAAAAAATGGAAAGAGAAGTGGAAGAGCACGAGAAACGAATGAGAGAAATTAATGAATTAATTCAGAGAACGATCTGTCTTAGAGATTACTTTGAAGCGAGTTACTGTGATATTATTAGACTTACAAAAATATGCAAGGACAAAAACGCAATAGGACTCGTTTATACGTCTTATGCTATAAAGCTGAAGGAGATGTGTCATCAAATGGAAGCGATCGATCAAAAGATTAAAAGTGGAAAATTAGTCAGTGGCGATTACGTTCTTACAGAGGGAATTGTGCGCCAAATAGGTGACCTATTGCGTGTGTATAGATCGGAAGTGGAGAGAATAGATGCATCGTATGATGAAAATATGACGCGGAATGCGGACAGAGTCAAGGAAGCTAATGCACAGGACTTTGTAAAGCAACAAGAGCTTCAAAGCAACTTCCATCCTGCGAACAATGTCACAACAGCACCAACTGCACCCATGGACGCGGACAACATTGTTCATAACGAAGTTAAGGATAGTAAAATAATAGGAACGAGAATCGAGGAAGAAACATCTCGACCGTTAATAAATTCATTAAATCTGCCGGTCCAAAAGCCTTCAGCAAATACAACCGTAGAACTATCTACAAAACATGATTCGTTGCCACAATATAAAGGAGGTAACTGAATGAAAATAATCCCTTCAATCTAATTATTTTTATTGTTATTAACGCTCTTCGTTTTAGACCATTGGTCACGCTACGTCGACAAGGAGTCTTTGCAGCGATACGTGAAAACTCTCGAATTCCTGGAAAATTACATGAAAAATTATACGGACTTCTTACATAGCGCTACGAAGAAGTTTAGATTTGAGTGCCAGAAAGCAATAAATATACCAGTAAATGCAATCTCTGGCATAAGTGAACAACACTTAAGGGATAAATATGATAGATTAAACAACCTCCTTGCGGGAAAATCGTCGCCGAATGTAGGTCAGCATACACGCGGCGCAGCATTCTGCAAAGATACGTTGGCTAGAAAAATAGTCGTAGGTATTCCGGAGCATTATTTCATGCACCGCATAAAAAGTTTCAGAGGATTGGATTTAGCGTTGAATCTGTTAATAGAGCCAGGGAGAAACGCTGGTCTCAAGCAAACCGAAGATGGCTTTTGCAATAGCGGCAGTGACAGTGGCTTTGTGGAACGATCACGCTGACTTTGGAGAACTTCTGCTGGCACATTTTTACAAAGCATGTCCGTTCACCGCCCCAATATATATGCCGCGATCAACGGAAAGCTTATCGAATGAGGAATACTACAAGTTTATGGGATATAAGTACTCCGGGGACGGTTCTATTGAGAAACAAGACAAATTCCTCAAACGAATGTCTGGATTGGTTCGCTTATATGCATCGATCACTGTCACGTCACAGAGAAGAAGTGCAGCTAATCGAACTCATCCCCACGGTCTGCAAAACGCTTGGAGATGGTTAGCAGCAACTTTAAACTGCGGTAAGAATGAGCACGCATTTCCTCTCTTCACGCTCTTACGCTTTTGATATTGAAACTATTTTACATATTATTGTGACACGTTTCATCCATCTTTTTAGATCCTCGACCCGATATATCTGATCTTTACGCTACATTCATACTGGATATGCTTGAAGTTGCCGGTAACGCGCTGTGGACCGCATATCCTTTACAATTTAAAAAATTATTACTCCTATTAACAAACCAATACTATCCTCGCATGCAACATTCTGGTGGCGTTAGTAGCGGACCGTTGATGCGCCTTGAAGAATTTTTAAAAAATAGCTTAGCGAATGGTTCCATACCGCCACCTGATGGCTGCCTTCCCCGCAATTTTTGGTGATTGTCATTGCCATTGCCAACAGTGGAGCGGGCATGATATATAATTCTGCATCTTGGCAATAACATTTCACATTGACTAGGAAGTCCCATGTACGTGCAATGGATGGATTGCGCCATTTTCTTCGGGATTCTATTAATCCATCGCGCGTCTACGAATACCCCGATAAGAATATATAGGCTGGAGAATACGGGTGCCGCGTAAACGTGACATAACATCTCTATGGCATATCAAGAAAAAAGAGAAACGAAGAAGGAAATAGAATAAACGTATTACGGCAGGAAGTTAATTCGGAAGCAGGGAAGATTCGTAGCTGAAAAGTGAATGTTATCATAAACATATAAGTCTGAGTTCGAGATCGCTAGAAGTGTCTAACCACTCTCCGTCCAACTCGATCTTTAACAGATAGTCTAGGATCGTCTTAACGTAAAAGTCTATAGCAAAGGAAATAAATTCATCTTTACGATTGCATGGCTTTCTGGGAAATCGCGTCCATCCATCCCACGTGCGTGAGTACCGTAAACTTTTCCAGCCATGACGAGGTAACACCGTAGCGGATCTGGATCGGTTGAAACTTCTCCAAGTTCCAACATACCGAGCCGAGAGACAAGAGACAAGAAGCTTCTGCAACAATGTGGCACATGCTAAATCAGATTGTTACAGTGAAATCTTTCTTATTCGACCGAAGGCGACAACAAATCTACTCATCTTGGCCTGAAAGAACTCACCTGCATTCTCGAAGATCCAACGGGACAGCAGTGCGAAAAGGAAGGAGACCAAAAATCATTCCAATTTCGTAACATGACTACAATTTCCTTTGTTGAACGATGTCGCCAGAGCTTCTTGATATCATACTAAATACGACAGTATCTAATGGTGAAAGACGAGAGACGCCTGCGTGCACTTTGTACTCACCTTTTTAGCGAGTAAACACAGTTTGTACCCTTGCCATTGTAAATGCATCTCAGTTTTTCACTCTGGCTGGAAATTTCGCAAACTCGATCGACGAAAGGTCGGATTCATGCGATAGCACAACCGCATTCCGTAAGCGATTCGATCACTCCGACTGCTAACTTGAAAGAACTCAACTGGCAAGGAAGGTAAAAGGGTGCGTCTTGGCGCGGATCTCAAATTTTTCCAATTACGGCACTCGTATTATCTGAACCATCGACCAAAATAGAAAATAATCACGTAGTTATCATGTCACGTTGCCGCGGTAATGTCATTTTTCACGGAATTAATAAAAATATCGATACAAAGACAAATTGAGATTGTAAAGAGCACTATCCTAAAACGATAGAGAGAACAAGTTGTCACCCACTATGTCAAATGACCGATTGCCTCAACCTCTGTCCCACACAATGTTGTACCTGTGGCGGGTCGCGAGAAATAAACGTTTGGCAATCAGATTATAGGCAAAGCGCAAAATGTGAAAAAGAAAGAAAACGATTGCTGTTCAGGCAATACTTTTGTCTTTCTAAGCGTCATTGACGGGTTTTCTCCTGCCGCATAGACTTCTCGTTGGCACACGCCGCCAACAGGGCGACACACAACATGTAGAGCAGCCGTTGTGAGTCGATTTGCTAGTCGATTTGCTAGTCGATTTGCGAGTTTTGCAAACGGACGAAAGTCCCACCGACCTGAGGTATCAATTGTCACGGCCGACGAAGACCTCGTCCGGGTGCATCGCTCGCTACATTTTTGAGATCGTAGCAAGCGCCGCTGTCACGAAAATCCGATTCGTCGCAATTTAGGATTCTTTCCGTCAATTTTTTCTCTAATATTCGCAACGGAAAAGTGCCGCACCTCAGCTGAGCTAGAAAAAAAAGCCTTTATCAATCTTCCTCTCTTTCCTTCTAACTTAGAACTTAGAAGTACGGCTAGGAGAAGGATAAAAAGACGATTGACCTTGCATCACCGAATGAGATAAATCTTTACCCACGTGCATATGCACATTGACATTAGTATCGTTGTAACGAATATTTCTTATGCATACTCGAATTTGATCGTTACGACCGATCGTCGGGGTTCTTCGCAACAGTCGAGTCTTTCACTTACTTGAGTGGCTAAAGAAGCTTCATCCCATGATCAAGTGCATTTTGAATCTTACCCTGTGTGCAATGGCTATTGTGTGCTATGATGGCTATTGTCTGACGGCGGCGGCGGCGGTGGCGGCATGGTGGAGAAACGATTTAGGTTATCGATGCGTAGTCCGTCAAGTGTGCGCGTGTAATCGAAGAAGCGGTTACGACAACGGTAGTCTAAGCAGCAGTAGCGACCGTGCCGTTTACCGCATTCTCATTATCGCGAGTCAAATTCGCGTGTTACGTAAATCCCTCTGCGCTTTCCGCACATCTTCGACCAATTAACAGACAGCTTTTTTTATCGCGTCGTCACGGTTCAAGAAATAGTGCGTCGGTACGAGGTGGGTTGTTCATCAAAAGTTCATTCGCCGAAAGGCTAATGCGGCACGTTAAGCATCACTTTTCTTTCAAACAATTAGTTCAGCACATTGAACAGTCGACATAAACGCGCTCCTTCCCGACGTCATTTCACAATGATTTTCAAGATTTTTTTTTTGTTTTTTAACGGGACGCAATTATTTTCGGGCCGTCGTGCGAATTATCATTGATCATCGGTGTAACTTTATTAACGAAACTCGTTAGCGGGAAAAAACCTTGAACGATGCTTGCGACATCAGCCGGTTCACGTCACTCTTGATTACAAAAGTCGGCGCGGAAAAATTTCGTGGAAGCACGAAGAGCCGCCGGGCGCGCGCATTTTAAACAGTTGGTGCAACTACTTAGCACCGTGTTTCATCGTTTTGCGCCACGTGGTCGTTACGTCGGTCATTGCGAGAGAGACGAGCTTTGAGAATTGAATTACTAACGGTTTCAATCGCCCTTAGCGAATGATTTGCCATTCGCGCGATCTCTACCCGTTGCCCTATCTGAGATCCTGCAGTGATCATATACTAGGACAAAGTCCATCGACGGGAATATGTCTATTGCTCAACTCGGCGCGAAGTTGCGTTCAAGTGCGCGCACTCGACACTCGCCACTCGCCACTCGCCACTCGTCACTCAACGATCAGCACTCACATGCTACTGAAATACCATTCGTACGTACCGGTAACATCCGACTAAGCACGACCGTCACTTTTCCTCTTTCCTCACTACTCATGCCAGAACACTCTGCCACTCCACGCTAATTAACAGAAACAGCGGAGAGCAACGAACAGACAGCGACAGGGATAGAGACCTTGAGGATGAAATTTCCGAAAGCAGGGAAACCCGTTATATTGACCAGAAAATCTCGCAAACAGCATCGAGGCGGATGCGATCCGCCTAGTGAAGGAAGACGAAAACTGTGCCTACGTGTGACTCGTAGCTCTTTATTGGAACAAGTGTCTCTTCACTAAATGTACGGAATATGGCCACGATAACACAGGCTGCAATACAGACTTACGATCGAGAGATATTATCGTATTCGAAACGATATAGACGATCGTAACGTTGAATGTCTTCTAAACGAATCACATAAAAGAATCACTTTTAACAAAAAAGATCTCTTTTATCGTGCATGCTCTGACACATACATACACAGACGCGTTCATTGCCTCTCTAGCGATACTGTTGACAAGTAGGTCACTGTCATTTGCCTGTTTCTCCCTCACCGTTCGAATAAAAGAACTTTCGAAAAATTTAGCCGGATACTGACGCAAAACGAATAAAGAAGGGCTTATCGTGTGTCCTCGGGACATCGCCTTTTCGCTTCCAGCGTCTTGATCGTCGTACGCTAAAATGCGTTTTAATCGTTTTAGCGAGAATCCGCTCATGCACGCACACGTGCGCTTGCGAAGTCGACATCGCAACAGACTGAAAGAAACTGGCCAACTCGCGGAGTGCGACAAAACGAGATTCCAGCTCCTTCCTCCTCTTGAGCTCACTTCTCCGAGGCGGCCGTGTCTGTGCTGCTTTGCCTTGCCTTGCCTTGCCTTGCCTTGTCCGTTGCCTTGCAGGTTATGCCTTGTGGCTTGTGCCTTGTCTCTCGCCCTCCCAACGTCATCGCCATGGCTTGTCAATCTACTACGAGCCGCCAGTCAATTCTACAGTCAAGCGTGCCTGACGTCACTGGCAACATTCTCAATACAACGATTGCAAAGGCAATTCCGTTTCTTAGACTCTCTTACATCGGGAATACGCAGATAAGACAACCTGACGCTCGTGACCCCTCCAAGGCAAACTCGTGACCTTCGAAGCGGTATTATTTAAAGGGGCCTAAGTACACGGACATTTTTTCGCGGCAGCAGCATACCGTATTATGTTAGACTGTGAGCAAAGACGTGAGAATAAAGACGAGGTGATAGCGTGCAAGCCGGTAGCTCGACTGTTCACCTGGCCCAGAAACTAAGCCGGAACCGCTTGTGGAATCAATGACCTTGGTTTCTTGAGTAGTGCCAGAAGGTCTGCATGTGGGGGAAAGATGATTCCACCGGAGTATCCTTATTCGGACTTTCAAAGCATGCGCGATTTCAAGCTGTCTCACACGGCACGTGCTCTTCCATAGAACCGATTATCGTATTCTTCGTTGGTGCATTCGGCTGTTCCTTTTGGCGTCGCGCGAGTAGTCGCTACTATCGCCTCTGTCATCTCTTGTACCGCCTGAAATTCGAAAATCGCTATCCCCAATGACCACCTGCCGACCGCAAATATTCCTCTAATACGGGACGGAACGTCACTTTTAGGAACGACGTCGCGGACGCTCCACTTCGAAATACGGAAGCACTAGACTACCTGTTAATGCAACAACAGCAACAAAAAAAAAAAAAAACAAAAAAAACTGTAGTAACTGTTCCAACTAATCTATTAACTGGCCGATGGTCTGACCAACCGATTTTCTACCTGTTTCAAACATTTCCTTTAGATGGCATTAAGTGCTCCTCGACCATCTGAAGAACTGTCAGTAAACAGCGTCTGCTAAAGCGCATGTCTTTTATACTACAGACTGCTCTTTATTACCCAGAAAAAAAAGATAGTATTAAGGAATTCGTTTTACTACTTTTCTGTGCCAATTTCATGTACACGCAAATGAGATTGTAGTTCGATCATTATGGGCAAGGAATGTTGCATTTGTCAAGTGGTAAGGGCAAAGTATAAATGCCCGACATGCGAACGTCCGTAGTGAGTATTTTTGAATATACGTTATGTGACCAGCGTTAATTCCGGTGCGACGATTCTCACAACTTATAGTATATATCATTAAATGTATTTCTGAAGTTACTGTCATTTGTCATCTTACCGTTTCGCACCATTTCTCAAAAGTTGTATCTTGCGATAGAATCTTAGGTTATGTTGCATCTGCAATCTTCTTATCGGTTCATGCCTCTGTCCATTTTCACTTCTTTTTACTTTAAATTTACTTCAGCTGTTCGAGCAATTGTTGTAAGAGACACAAGACTACAGGCTGCCTGCCAACGGAATATGGATCTGACGGTTACACGCGCAATAGCGAGACTTGTGACAATTTTAAAAAGAAATATGATTTTCCGACAGAAGATACGGTATGTGTGAAAAAACTGGAAGAACTACGTTACAATACAAAACTAAAAGAGTCTCTTAAAAATCCTCATGTACGATGTATCATGAAAGGCATTCTGAATGATCCTAATCCGACGCTTGCAATAGCCATTGGCATGCAAGAGCCTGTGTTCGTAGAAATGGCAAACGCTTGTTTGCAGGTAGTAGAACCGTCAAACGGGGAAAAGTTTGCTTATAGACGTTAATTTCACATCAATTTGTGGCATTAATTCAATTGGTTCTGCTAATGGCTTTGGACTGTACCTTTGTTAGGATCTAAACATTATTCCTCCTCATTCCGTTCAGATTTAATGTAGACTTTTATTAGAATAAACATTGTTTCATATCGGACATTACTTAAAATATTTCTACTGAATGTCTCTAGCAATTTTGATACAGAGACGTGTAACATGGAGGTAAGTGGGAGTCGTATGCAACATCTTCTTTCATGCGTTTTTGCACTTAACGTTCATTTGAAAATGAAAGCCTGTAGTGAAAGTCGATATTTGGAGGACTCGGACGCGAGATAGTATTGTCAATTTTTTTCAATGTTTTTCATTCGCATGTTATTTGGACGGTTCGTTTTGCGGACTATAGTTCGACATGTTGCGAGTAAAAGGCTGAAACATATCTTTCCAGATCTTCCGGTAATCTTGTTCCGTCCAGTTCCGCTTCCAGTGCATGGTATCTTTTCCTCACGTGATAAGCTGCCTTTTTCGGTTGCCTGTCCCTCGTGAAGATACCTTTCTTATTTCCACCCACCCTTGTATAGGCTGCATATGATATATACGATGTATATAATATATACTGGTTTGAGTACATTTGCACGAAGAAGTTTTGTATTACTGATAGCGTCTCGTCGCGTTTCTTGAGACTTACTTTGGGCGGTACGGAAATCTGCAAAGTTCCAAATGAATTCTCCAATGAAGAAGTGTTCGTGCCGCAGTCGATCGAATGCCTCAAAGTGTCGGGACAACAGTTCCGTCTGGTACTCTTCACTCCATACGTATTCAGGTAACTATTGAGGTAATGAAGAAGGAAGGCGAGAGGAAGAAAATTAGTGAGCGACAGTGACATTCAGAAGGAAGAATTTAATCTGTTTGGCAAGGTAAGGCACGCGCACTAACCTCGTGCAATCCGGGCATTGTATCGGCACCATATTCCGACATTAGTACCGGTTTCCTGTACTTTCTGTGCCAAGCTTCTGCCTCACCTTGGACACGATCGGTAATCATGTCCAATCTGCCGGCATTACTATACCAAGCGTTGTACCGATTGAAGCTGATTATGTCTAAAAATTGTCCGGCTTTGTCCTCCTGCAAAAAGAAAGCTTGATGACGTTTGCGTTTTGTCAGTAAAAATTGGGTCGCGAGAACGTATCTACAGAAAGCGTCTGAAATGGCGTCTGAAATGGCATCTCAAAATGCGTTTGAAAGATCGCAAACCTGAACTCCGCGCGACAGAGCGATGGTGACAGGTCTACTGGGGTCAAGGCTCTTGGTGTGATACGCAATCTGCCTGAAATATTCTTCAGCTTCCGGAAGTTGTGTTCTCGGTTCGTTGGCAAGAGACCACATGATAACCGAAGGTCGGTTCTTGTCCCGCCTGATAAGCTCTGAGAGCGAGTCCTTGTGACGGGCAAGAAGAATTGGCGAAAAGTTTTCAGTGTCGACGGACGGGCATTCGTCGATTATCATGAAACCCATTCTATCGGCTATGTCGAGTACCTCGTCACTGTACGGATAGTGACTGGTACGATATGCGTTGGCTCCGATCCACGACAGCAACTGGTGATCTCTCACCGTTGTCACCAGATCAAGTCCTCGTCCTCTGATGGCCGAATCTTCGTGTCTCCCAAAACCTCGCAAGTAGACTGGTCGCTCGTTGAGTAGCAAGCTCGTGTTTGTCCATGCTAGGCTCCTGATACCGATAGGTAGACGATAAACGTCCGCCCGCGTCACATTTGGAACCGACAGTCTCACCTGCGTAGTCGACGTGATACGTGAAGGTAGGAAAGACGATAAAAAGGGAAAAGTTCCTCTTGTTGAGAGACCCTTACCTCAAGTGTGTAGAGATAGCCAGGTTTGGGGTCCATACCGCGTGCCCACCAAGCTTTGACGCGTGGCACCTTCAACGTGCCCGATAAAGTATAAGCCGGCTCCTTAATCGATAAATTTTCTTCCGCGTCCAATATCGTCACGCGACAAGCAACCGTTTCACCTTCGTGCAACCCGCCTGGCTGAACCATGTACTTAACGATACCCATGTCACCGACGAGGCTTGTTCTGACAGTGATGTCTTCTACGTAAACGCGTGGCTTCGTGTATAGCAAAACGGGCCTGCGAAAGAGGGATCGTCGAAATACTTTCAGCTAGACCTTCAGCGTAAACAGTCCCAACGCTTTCGCAACGACGATACTTGCCTGTGTATGCCTGCGTAATTGAAAAAATCAAATGTATATGTTTGTAGATGTGTCGTTCCGTTGTCCGTGAGAACCTCCGATATCTTTCCTTGGGGTACGCTCGTTTGAAGGAGCGTGTTGTCCACTGCGATAGTTATTCGGTTTTTCCCTCCGAAGGTCAGGTATGCAGTAATCTCAGCCTCAAATGGAAGATGACCCATTTCGTGGTTTGTCACCAAAGCTCCGTTCAACCACTA
This sequence comes from Cryptocheilus praepositus, assembly GCA_033815515.1. NCBI lineage: Eukaryota > Metazoa > Arthropoda > Insecta > Hymenoptera > Pompilidae > Cryptocheilus > Cryptocheilus praepositus. The sequence goes on along the minus strand of JAWWQZ010000132.1, from coordinate 468,032 downwards.
GATGGGATTGTCAAAACGTAGGCTATACGATAGATTGTCAGAGATTGACCGGAATGAAAAATAATCATCTTCCTTTCAAATAACATGTTAATTCGCTGATGACGCACCACTTGAGCCAGGTAATTGACAGAGCCAAATCGAACGAAAACCCTCTGTTCCCGCCAGGCGACGGGTATAAAGAAGCTTCTTTGATACCACACTGCGCCTACGTGATCCCTCAGCTGCTTCGAGGTCGTAACGTCATTGTAGGACGAAGGTACTGGCATTTGGATCACTTCTAGGCCGTTGTCAGTTGCTCCAGTCGCTCCACTATCTCCAGCCGCCTACCGCAATGGATTATCGTGAGTAAATTCTATGTAATAATAACGGCCGTCGGCGGCAACGTGCTATTACGTGAAATGAATGTTCGTGCAACGAGAAATCGGGCATGATTATGCAAGAGAGTGGAAGCAAGTGATGCACCGGCACCGATGCACCCGACATTTCGAATATTGCCATTCTGCAAAACTTATCGGAAATACTCTACGCACTGTACCTTCGACAGGTCATCCGCGAACCACGCCTCTCTGTAACCTTTCAGTGCATCGCCAGAAGGTGACATGACAAAGTCCCATAAGCCATCCAGTGACTTCACCTAAAACATGTCCCTCTTTTTATTCCTCCCTATCTCAATGAGGTCGGCGCGCGCTCGTTGTTTTCTTATTTTCGCTCTTTCCTCTTCAGCTTCCTTCATACATTACATGTCAAAGGAATTAAAGAGCGGGCGTACGTTAAACACCGCATAGACATCTTATTCTGGTGGTCGCGTTGCGCATCTTGCCTTGCAACCTTCTTCCGCTGTAATCCGCAACGGCGAAAACAGCGAAATCATGTTGAAAAAGACATTTCTTATTTCTTCTTGCTCTCTTGACGTACGTACCTCCCGCGATTCACTCTCTCGCGGATACAGCATGCCTGGAAGCGGTGTCGGTGGACTCTCCTCGTACGGTAAAGGAGCAATTTCAATCGGTACCTCGGGATATTCGAGCTCGAGATCAGATTCTCCTGACATCGCCCCGCTCGCCAACGAATCACTCGTCATCGCAAAGCCAAGCACGAACAGAAGTAGGCGCCACATTTTCACCTCCGGTGTCTGGAAAGAAGCGTTCGATCGGCTTAAAAAAACCGCGATTCTGGATTCTAACGGATGATCGTTGCGCAAACGTCAATGCGTCAATGCGTCATTTTTCCTCCTTATGCAATTTTTCTTCTCTTTATCGCTCTAGATAATGGCCGATTATCGCCGTACCAGCGATTCATCGATTGACAACTGTTTCTCGCACCGGGGTATTCAATTTTCTGATACTTGACATGCTTGAAAGCGCAGCAATCTTTCAATGTCAAATTTCAATAAACAAGAAGAAGCCTGCAGTTGGTCAGAGTAACTCAGATAAAGCAGTGAACAGTTTCAAGCAAATACTCTTAAAAAGAAAATAAAGATAGAATTCGTATCTCATATATATGTGTGTGTGTCACAGCACCTGTGAACGACAATAGCAAATAATTGATTCTAAGATTAGATTCGATTTGTTTTTTTTTCTTTCTCTCACCGAATGCAAAGATTGTAATCATTTATTTTGCCCCTGCGACTGTCTCGTTAACTTTCTGCCCTCATTATCTTCGTTGCGACTTTCTTCTTTCAGGCAGTTAATTCGAATAAAAGTGGGGTGTCATCTTTACAAAGAAGGATACTCCCATACGAGACGACGCACCGCTGCGACATCCGCATTTCGCTGTGTTCTTCATTTTTATCCGCATATTTTTCACATCTGCGAACGTAGCCCGGTTTATCTTTATCTTTTCCGTTTGAAAGGGTAGAAGGTGAGGCGCTCCTAGAATTTTTCACGTACTCGTTTCGACTAACGTTACGGAACGTTGCCACGTGCCGGCGCATACGGGCGCATACCAGCGCATGCCGGTGCATGTCGGAGCATCCTAATCTTCTCCTATCCTTCTCTATTTTAAAAACATCAAGGGAATCACTTTTTCCCCTAACAAAACAGTTTTTTCTTGCGGCGAAAGCGGCTTGCGCACATTACGCAGCATGCGCAGAGACACATTCACCCTATGTAAGTTACGCAGGCTCTCATTTTGCAGCAATATCGGCTTCCTGGCACGGTGCCCTCCTACGAAAGCAGCAGACCCCCCCCCAAGCGACAAATCGTTTTACTACTACTACTACTACTACTACTACTACTACTACTACTATTACTACTACTAATACTACTATTACTACTAGTACTACTACTACTACTACCACTACTACCACTACTACTACCACTACTACTACTACTACTACCATTACTACTACTACTATTACTACTATATTACTACTCTACGACGACTGAGAAAGAGAATGCTGTCACTGGCCCTAATTCTTCAGCTAGATAATGCGCGGTGTTGTCACACGATGCATGAATTTAACTCCTACAACGTTCATCCATTTATATATGTCGTCTAAACGTAATTAGCAATAACATAGCTGCATAGCTGATTCCATACTAGCTGTACAACGTCCCTATATTTCAAGGAAGACACATTTTTCATTTTTCACATGTTCATCACATTTTTACATGCTTCTATCGATAAGTGATTGTATCGACTATACATCAGAATATGCAAATATGGGACCCAGAATGCACTTCCACTACCAATATTGTTACTGGGCAAGTGCGAACAAATTTTGCGATTAAAATATATATTAGGGGACGGGAAAAAATTGCTCGCATAGTGTTTCGCAGCTGATTCTTCTCTGCGGAAATGACATTCCCACTGAGTATTAAAGAGGTGAGGGTTTAATAGAAAAATTCGACTTGGTTATTAGGTGAAATTTTGCCATCCGAATAAATGTTGTACGAAATGAGATATTTACTGTTTTCCCTCTTCGTTTCACTTACCGATCGGTCGTAGCTGCAGGCTACGTGTGTTTGTGAGTGTGTGCGTGTGTGTGGCTGGCGTGTAGGGGCGAGTTGGGGGAGGGATATATGTATAAACGCATGCCTGCGTAGGTGCATACCTGAATAGGTCCAGGTAGGATATATTTTCTCTTCACATTGAAGAAGTAAGAAGGCCGCCGCAGTCGAAACTCGCTTCACATGCGATGCGTGGCGACGTTTTTCTTCTAGAGCTTCTATTCCTGTTGAGAACGGGCGGTGAAATTGCCGCGTCGAAGATATATCTCTTTTCTCCTGGACGCAGAGACATACACCACTAGTCGAAGAAAGAATAAATGATAAATTTTCGGAAGAGAATCGGTTACCTATCCCATTGGTGGACTGGGGCTTACAAGCCGGCCGGCTGGATCTTATATACCGGGTGTCCGCGTGCGTGCCAGCGTAAACAGCTTGCGCGCGCCAGTTGAGCGACTTTCGAGGCTGAAGTCGCAAACGCGGTGCACTAACGTTACACTCGACTCGCATATCCAAGCGGGGGAGAGATAATCGCGCTCATCGTCCGCAGTTAGCCGTTCCAACACGTAGAGCATGGATAGATACCGTTTGTTGGACCCAACAGTTCTATCGTCGGTTCCATCCTTCGCCACTCGTTACTTAACCACCGTGACATAGGCCACGATACAGGGCCACGATACAGGGCATCGTACTAAAAGAAGACAGCTCTATTGCACCTACTTATCCTAGAGAGATTAGATAAACGATCCACATAATCTCACGTACCAGGTGTTAAATGGATCTTTCGACTCTTGACACCGTGACTGTGCTGATAATAGCGAAATGTCGGCCTACGGTAGCAGCGCCGTTTTACACAATATCGCGCACGGCTTCTTCCGGCTATCACCGGAAACGTTCTGGCACGCGATATTAACATTGTCACGGGGGTTATTCATTCAGTCAAGCCTTTGTTATTCAGTCAAGCGACTTATTCCTTTACATACTGACGCTACGTGGGCCAAAAGCTCTCTTGTCGAACATACGCCTACGAGGAGACCCCAGATAGGAATATCTGCAGGAGAATCAAGCGATTGCTTCGTCGCATCTAGATATTGTGCATTCTGATAACGAGACGTTGAAAATGACAAAAAGAAATTATACGCGATACGGTCTCAAACTCGGCAACTTTTTCCAATTTCCTCAGCCTTATTATGGACTTGGATTGTTGCCAGACAAATTCTATGTCTCTTCGACAGTGTCATTTTTGATGCAGAGTGTAATGGCCTAGCGGTGACCGTAGTGTATTGCCGACAAATTCACTGGCCGTTTAATCGCTCTGTTTTACCAACGTGGATCCATTTCTCCATTCTACGTGCATTCATCTATGACTCGTCGGTTAACAAATGCGCGGCTTAAGTTACAATAGGTTAGGAAACGTAACATTCGTATTGTTTTCCTTTGTCTTTTCAAATATTTGAAAGAGAGTCGAACTTCTTTGATTGGCCCCGTTATTAAAATGGAAATGTACGAAAGAAATTTATGGATACTTATGAAGTCTTATGGGTACTTATGTCTTCACGACCCAAAATTGCGATTTCATCCAAGATTAAAGATAGTCAAGCAGACTCTATGAAAATGTGGCCGTCGAAAGTGTTATGTCTTACCGTCGGCTCATACGTGCGAATACAATATAACTTTGCGACACCTGTCTTGAAATATGTGTAAAGTTCCTGCTTTCAACGAACGACACGGCCAAACCTCGTCATCCTTTTTACCGTTAATACAAAAAAGTATAAACACACCTTTACAATTTAAACTGTTGAGTATGACGCCTCTATATTGTAGTTCCTTACGATTGATCGTTGACAAGACTCTGGACTAGGTGTAAACGAACGTTAGTATCAGAAGAGGTAAACTAATACACCTAATAAATTTCGTAATACATATTTTCTAAATAGTGTGCCGGACAACATAATTACGCAAACTTTTTAAATAGGTTTTTCGAATTTCGTGTTTCGCCGTTTTTACATGATTTTTCATGAATTCGACATTGTTTGGTACATAATTTAGATGCTACGGCTGCGCAGTAGCGTTTAGTAGAATTATGTTTTTCCAATCACTGCATCCAACTTAGCTAATTGTTATATATCCTCTGTTGCTAATTGAGAAATAGCCTGTCTGTACCGATACTGTTTGATCTAGATTAGCGCGCTAATTACTCATTGGCAGAATAGAGGTAGACTCTACGCCATCGCCCAAAATAGAGTTAACTTTTGTTCGTTTTTCATTAATTACAGTTACTAGCATTCATTTCTTTCTTGCTTAGTATTCGTCGATATAGGTAACTTAGACTTGGTTAGTCGTGTTCTAATAAGTTGTAGTGTTCTTGCTGCGTAGTAAAGTGGGTAATATTCACCGATGCAGCTGCTTGAAAACTGTACCATACTGGACCGATTTATTAGATTTATCGTGATCGACTGTCCAAAAATCCAGAATGCTCAGAAGGAAGTAGTTCGAAATGTGAAGATTGAAATTTCATAGATATAGTATAATTATGCGCGATAAAACCAAGGGTGATCTAAAGAAGTAATCGCCGATGAGTCAGATTTTTCTATCGATTCAATAACCGACAGTCTTAGTGATATCGCAACAGGAATGCTGTAAATCGGATGATGTTCCTTCCATCATTGAATGAATTCGCTAGATCTCGGTTCCGTCACGGCAACATGCTCTGAGGAGAGGTGGCCATCAGAGGAGACATAGCCTGCTTATTAAACTAGTTTACATGTAGACACCGTTTCATAAAATTTACGTGGATCGGGACAATGGAAGAAACTAAATTGGCGAAAAGGCGATTGACCCTGAGCAGGCAGGGATAGAGAGGTCACCACCCCCCGAAACAATCAGTAACTTCCGCCGTGTCGCGTCTGCCCAGTGACTCATTTTGATACTCTTTTATCTATGTTTTTATCCTTCCCTTTGTTTAGTAGATTTTTCCGTTCCTTGCGTACATGCTAATGTAACCGACACTGGCTGTCCAAATGGGAGCAAGAAAGCATGTATAGTAATGATCAGATGTATAGTAATAGATCGTTCAAAGGCGTTTGTAGGCGCCATCGAAGCTATGCGATCGGAGCTGTGTCATCGAAGCGATGCCATGGTGTAACGCAGCTGCTTTAGGCTGGTTGAGACTTCCGGTACTGCGCCCAGTTGCCTTTCCAACATGAATTCGTGCCGCAATTTATCTCTTTTAACATATTGCGTGGTGGCGCGGCAAACTGCTGGCGTGGCAGCGTGGAAATGTAGCTGCATAGGTTATCTCGTGGTTATCTTGCGGAAAGCGAGTGGTCGTTGGCCCATTCTTTGCTCCTCTTACTTACCGACTTGCTTTTCTAGTCCCTCCTATCACCGCCAAAGATCACTTTGTGCATCTCACTCCCGAATAAAGAATAAATAACATTGTCATGATATGGGGGGAGGAGAAGGTCTAACATTGTTCGGGCAAACGATTTAACAATAGAAGGTAATTACAGACTAGCGTTCCTACAAAACAAAGGAAACACCAGCAAATGATGAAAGTAAAGACTATGCGGATAATTATAACGTGTTTGCATTTATGAAAGTTAAGCGGTTGGAGTCAGCGTTGTAACGTTCATGGGACGAAAGTTATCGTCCTTCGGCAGAAGAGGAGTCCCGTTTGTATAATCATCCCGTATATAAGTTCGCTGAGAGTAGCGGGGCACGTTCTTCTATGAACCTTTACTTATCCATTCGCGTCTTAATGCCTATAAGGCCGTTTTGTGCGCTGTTTTTTCTGTGGCGTATTTCTGCGGTGTATTTCTGTGGCCCGTATCCGTGAGCGATCCGCGAGCGATACGTGAGCGATCCGTGAACGCGTTTGGGGGCGTATTTGTGAGCGCATTTGTGACTGAGAGGAAATAGAAGGGAGCAGAATGTTGAAGCGAAGTTGGAGATGGTGGTGATGGTGGTGGTGGCGGCGGCGGCGGCGGCGGCGGTGGCAGTGGTGGTGGCGGCGAAGTGGCGTTCGGTCGGTCAATGGTGAAAGAGGAAAAAGGAGAGAAAGAGGGGCGTGGTAGAGGGGGAAGGCAGTGGGAGTCGACGCATAGGAGGATCGTCAGTCGCGCGCGGTCCGCGGTATACCGAACGTGTGGTCCTTTTTTTTCGTGTTAAAGACCGTCTCTTACGTCGCGCGTCATTGTTTCTACGTATGATCACACTGGACGGATGCACGCTCGATACCCTCAGCTGGGCGATGTATTCTCTCTCTCATTCCATTTCTCACCTCCGTTGACAGCAGCTATCGGACGTATCAGCTTGTAATATCGCGAAAACGGTCAGTCTCTCTCGACATAATATCGGCTTATTACTTTATACTGCATTCATCGCATGTTAATTGATTGTTCGTCAATCGGCCGCGCGTGCCTTCTACGTCTGACCGCGTGCGCGCTGTGTCCTGCTATTTCGTCGGGAAGAATCTTTTTTTCTATCCCTGTACCTGGATCAGATGAAAGAGGCGGAGGTGATTTCCCAAAAACGTTACGTGCTTCCACCGAAATTTCACTGCTTCCTTTAATGGATACGCGCGTACGTCCAATGCACACGCATACAGGCTTTTGCAAGTGATTATCATCGCGATTGGGAGTTCAGCGATAACGGTGGGCATCTGTCAAATCGACATTAATCATTATTTTCCATTAATCTTCATTCGCACTAACACCGACATGCCCTTTCATCGTGATCCCCAGGAAAGCGAAGAAATTTTCGACTCCCAATCGGCGCCGGTCATCGACAATTATGTGCCAAGAGAGGTCGAAGCGCTTGGCCGTATTGCGTAGAGTCGAGTTCAGTGACTGTGCGCTGCCTTCGGGAGAGAACCGAACGATGGCTTCCACGGAATTGAGAAGACAAAGAGCCTTTTCAAGAATCGTCGATCGTCAATTGTCAATCTCGTCAATCGTCAATGGTCAATGGTTAATGGTCGATCGTCAATCGTTAATCGTCAATCATCAATCGTCAATCGTCAACCGTCAATCGCAGATTATTTTGGAGTAAACGCGCAAACGATAAACTGCGTTCCCTCTGATCGCGTTGAATCGATCACACGAATCGATCACACGAATCGATCACACGAATCGATCGTCCGTGTAACCAACCGTGAGTAGCAAAATCGTATCCCGCCGATTTCGTTTGCCGCACGACAATAAAATTGACCGTATTTAACCGGCAACTAGTACTCCATATAAAGCTTTAGACGCGACCTATAAGAATCTTCGTCCTCTCTTGGCGTATGCAACCACCGCGCGTCGTGTCAAAGGTTTGCCGCGAAAAGAAACGTATGAGAATTTTGATACGCGCCTACATACAGATGCTTCTATGCGCTGACATGCCACTTGTAGCAGCAAGACAATGACGCCACACGATGCCAAAGACGATGACACAGTGATGACACGCGACGGCGACGCGACGGCGACGCAACGGCGACCACCCAACAACCACAACCAACGACCACACAATCACGATTCTTCTCCATAGTCATCCGATGTTTCTGCTAGTGCAGGAAACGTCAAGGCATCTGACGGTACTGCCGAAACTGCGTAGGAATTAGTAGACATTTCCACGGCGAGACACAGAATAAAACAAAAACGCAAGTGGTAGAAATTAAAATTGGAGTAGAAAGGATTGCACGTCGGGACATTCCTTGCATTCTCACAGGAATGGCCAGTACATACTCTTACGATAAGGACCAATCACATAACTCGTCAAACAAGAATACTCTGACAACAGCGCCCCCGCAACGCTGCCGATCACTGATTTGAAAAGTAAGGAACAATGTATCAATGAAGTCGAAAGCATATATTCGAGCTGTTTAGTCACATTGTATGGTAGAAGCCGTATGGTAACTAGTCGCATGTGATAGGGCAAAGAATTCGAGTTATCGGAACGGAGGAACGAGGTCAACTTGCGTTGGCACGTTCTCGGCGAGATAATTGTGCTCGTTCTTTTGACTATGCTTCAGCTCTTTCCGGTTTCCGGCATGACTGTCTATGTCCCGCGGTGCCAATTTTTCCTGGTTCTCTTTGACGATACCGCTAAATGACCAATCCCCGTAGTACACTCGTCAGTCGTACACTACGTAAACTCGACTTCTCGACAGATAGTTACAAACAAGTACTAGAGAGATTCCGCTTTTCGACACATTTACTGCACATAAAGAGTACGTTAATCGTTGGACATCGGTCGTTCTAAATTGAATGTTTTTTCGGGCATTTCTCGGTAAGGAATGATGGTACGTTTATCTGGCAAACGATCGCGAATATACTGAAGGCAATCGACAATCGTTCCTAGCAGATCGGCGAATGGACGTGTGGATTGCCGGAAAACCTGATTCCGGAGGAAAGTACGAAGCCGGCAGTAATCGACGTCAACACCGTCGTCGACGACGAAGGAGCGCCGAGTTGACGGAAGTCGGCAGGTTTGCCAGAAGGAAGAGGGAGAGGAAGAAGTGGAGGGATCGTTCGCCGCATCGTCTTGATCGCGTCAAGAAGGCCGTGAGAGACGGAAGGAGAGACGGAAAGAGACAGAAAGGGAAAAAGAAGGGAACGGCGAGGAGCCCCAAAGATTCACCTACTCTGCTAAAAGACGGGAAAACACGCTCACGAGAACGTAACCACCGCCACTACGTCACCCAGCTCTTTTCACCTGAATTTAGACATTCACCAGTACGCGACGGCTTTGCCTTTTCCCCTTTTCTATTCTACTGGCTTAAGGGATACGTCAGTGTCAACAGAATCTCCACGGAAGTACGCCGCCTCTATCTTTCCAACAACATAGTCTGCTAGCGGGTATCATGCCGCGGCTTTTCTGACCGTTCTCATCGTTTTTATCGTCAACGCGTTCATTAGTGTTATTACTCTTGTTTAAATGAAACCGCAGAAAGGTTTTTCGAAAAGAAGTTGATATCGTCTTACAACGTTAACGTTCTTCACCTATAGACATTGTGTTTCCAATTCTCCTTCACCGTGAAAAAACGATTAACCGTAGCCAAGGAAGAACAAAAAGACAGTGAACAGAGTGAGTGGAAGAAAGAAAGGGAGAGAGAGGAATTATTCGAAAAAAAGAGACGGACAGACAGTGCATCTACTTTCATTTTCATCGTCTACCACGTTCAGTAGACGATTGAAGGATGCTCCGAATTATTTTGACGATGCTCTTTCCCGTGCTCGCTACGGGGGCACCACCTCGATCGTCCATCATCTATGCAGATGACAAAGTGGTGAGTACAACTGCATTCTTTTCTCTATCTTCCTTTTTTCGTTTTTATTACTTCTGCCCGTGATTCTAACCGTGATCGAACCCGTCATTACGGAGTACTACTTCCTGCTCCAGCATAATTGGTGGTTCGCCCATAATTTATGTCGCGCATAATTCGTAATTCCGTTAGGTGGCATGAGCGATAGAGAAAGGCCCTTTATAGAGATCTTAGAACCACGAGATCTATCATTGTGGTTCAATCTTGAGAATGTACAACTACGAAAGAATACGAAACAGGCTGAAAGCAAGATATGCTTTATTTCCGGCAGTAGACAAAGGCTCTTCTCCTCTTTTCAACCGTCATTACCATATTCGAGCATGGATCGTACTAATTTTTTAGTCTATGTCATTGACGTGTTATAAACGATTCGAACGTCACCATTTCATTTCGTTTCTTTCCTCGCCTATACTTGAACTCTCACAATCTGGTCGGTTCATGCAATGGTACGACAAAAACGAAATCAATTTTAGAAGCAAAGATTTAAAGACTACGCCTGTTGTTTAGTCGCAAACTTGTGATGTCTAATAGAAAAGCAGCGACTCATGGGAAAAATGAGACTAGAGATTATTTTTCAGTGCCAAAACGATAAGAAAGAGAACGAGAGAGGAATATTGACGACGATATGCGTTTCAGCGTTTAAAGGAATCTCCTATGTTCTATTTTGTGGATGTGAAACGTCTACTATATAACAATTACAGCATAGTTTGCAGAGCATTGAAATAAGATTACTGCGCGTTCCTGCCTTCTATAATTCCTTCGGGCGCATGGCCCTGACCAGCTAAGATCGACACATGTATTGTTTTCTGACCGTAAGGATATTTACGCAATTTAATGCCCAACGTTCTATATGTTCAACTGAGTATAACTGTATCATATAGGTTTTGTCCGTTTTCTTTTTACCATCTTTTTCTGCGCACTGTCAATGAGTAAACGCCATACAAACGCATATCTTTACAAGCCTAAGCAATAATCTTTGATAACATATGTACGTGTATGTGGGTTCGATGGTTAAGCGATGGGTAAGCGATGGGTAAGCGATGAGAGGAGGATAGATCGGCGGGTCGACGGATCGACGGATCGACGGATCGACGGATCGACGGACCGCAACCGGCTTGACGTAATTAGTAACACATGTGGTGTGCGACGGATAACCCCACCCATCGATAGATCATGCCAACCAAGAGGCCTTCTTGGAATGGCTGACACGTCCGCTATCATTATTAAATGTTACCGTTCTTTCCTGTACAGCATCGTTCTTGGAATTTTCGTGCCTTCATCTACGTTTCGACAATCAACCCTCGCGCGCCGTTTTCATAAACCGTAACGTTTCCAGAAGACAAACACAAAATTAGATACAACTGTAACTGTTATCTTTGCTGAGTGTCTCTATTCGCAAGTGACGGCATCGGTCGTTCGCAAAAGAATAGGTGACCAACTTTTCTAACAACGCACAATATCTTCGATGGCGCCTTCGAAAGCGTCATTCAAGTGGCTTTGCTTTACCAGCGAAGATAATTCACGTGTATCATTTTTCACGTCTGCTACGTGCCGTTAAGTCGACACATTAGCAGCAAACTTTTTACGGTTTAGTCATCTTCATTACTACACTTTGACCATATTATATGCGTCTATCTTACTTTATTTCATATTTAATATCTTTATTGCCTTAGTTACACAAATCGGTAGACGAATTGCTACATGCGTCACTCGATGTAGTTACTTGAAAGAAGAAAATCGAATGATTGTCGTCCATCTAACGTATGCGCAACGACTCCGATTCGTAGATCCACGTGAGTCGAATGAAAATGAGTGTGCGAGGGCAAAGACAAAGCCGAAGACAAAGCCGAGGAACAAAGGGAGAGAAAAAAGGAAACGTTGGCGATATGACCGACAACACTACTGACGTCTTCTAATACTCTTCTACGCTGCTCCAATCTGCTTCTCGCCGCTCTACGCCTCTCTACGCCGCTGTACGATGCCGTAAACGCATCTGGCAGTGAATGCGAAAGACGCGAAACAGTCATGTAAACCGGATACGTGTCGCTACCATTAGCTGCCGGCGATCTTGACTTTTTCTAAACCACCTAGAACGCTGGCTATGCAATTTTTCAAGCAGAATTAAAAACAGCTTTTCATCCTTCGCTGTTCCTTCCTCCCTATCTCACGAGGGGACAAATAAGTTGAACAACTTTCATCTCCTTTGTAAGGTTTGTTACACAAACGATCGGCGTCTAACTGTCAAAAAGTCTCTCTACAACACTTGATGACGTCATTCCGTTGTCTTGTTTTCCTCTTGCTCTTTAGACCCCTTCGGACAGTACTGCGTTCGTAGTATGCCTTTCGCTCTCGCTCTTCCTCTCACTCCTGTCTTTCTCTCTATGTGCTTCCGTCAGCTTTTAGGTATGCGTCGGGGGTAAATGCAAGTGAGCGTACATGTAGCGTGCGTACGTGGAAGCGTGCGTGCTCGCACTCGTATTAACGACTACGCCCCCAATCCAGTAACGATATAAGGTCACGCTTCAGTCGGTGAGAGAGGTTACGCCTCATTCGAACTACTCACATTGAGCTGCATCGGGTAAAAATACTTCATGGAAGATTTCCAAGTCAAAGTTTCGCCATTAATTTGATCGTTTCACAAATATCCAAATGTAATATTATTTTAAATGTTCCCTCAAAATGACAATTTATTATTTTTACGATTATTATTATTACGAGGTATAGCATTGAATGAGTAGTCGTCAGACGGAACATAATTGCGGTAGCCAGTGTCCTGTGCGAGGAAAAGCAAAGTTTGTTCTTCCCAGTAATACTGTGGTAGCCGGGCACTCCTCATTTCTCCTTTAGTTCATTGCAATGGCGCACTCTTTCAAGAATCCATCTGCGGTTAGCCGCATTGCGTGCCATATACGCATGTATCTATGAACTTGCGATACAGTGCCGATGCGTACACGTGCGATCGAATAGTGCCACGTACTGCCACGTAGTGTCATTACGTAGTATCGGTTGTTGCATTCAGTGTCGTACACATCTTACCTAGAGAACTGAGTTACCGGTATCAAAGGCGCTTTTGACACTCAAAAAGATATGTGGAAGGTAAAGATACTTGTTCGCAATCTACGAATAGCTTTCCGACAGGAAAATGCAACGATTGAATATCACACGAATTAATATATCTGATGGAATGATTAGAAATGAACGACATAAGTTTACCGTAGTACGTTACAAGACTATATAGGAAACCAGAAGCGGTACGAAAAGATAGGACTGTGAGGCGATGCAAGGTGGTGGTGGTGGTGGTGGTGATGGTAGTGGTATACACGGCACGATCGATAGAAAGTGGAAAAGACTGTTACTTTTGTGAGTCACTCCTCGATCAATGTCGGCGATGTGATTAATATAACCTGCACGCTATACTTCCTATGCTCAATTTTGACCCCCTGGCAGACAATTAGTCGATTCACAGAGGCTTCGCGATAATTTAGTTACGATGGGCATAGCAATTTCATCTTTGATTACACTCGATCGAGCGTAATTGATCAAAGGAGACGTAATGCACGGTGTAATGTTCACAGGACCAATCAACGACAGTGATGACTCAATTCAATATGATTCAGAGACCGTAGATCCGCATTGTGAACAGTTTTCTAGACTGTCATTCTTTGCGCCACTTCACATATTTTCTATTGTACGTCTTCAACTTTTCTTCGAACATTTTAATTGGATAGCATTTGAAATGCAGGGCAAAAATAAACGTTTCATTAGATTTAATAGATGCTTAAATCATTCACCTACATTCACACACATTTTTTTATTGCGAGAAGAGAGATTGTGAATGCATGGCGATGTTTCCCAATTTACATGCTTCGGCAAGATTTTCTTATCCTAATGTTGGACAGTTGAAACTAGATCACACAGAGCATAATACGGAATGGTTAAAGGTTCATCATTCGCGAATAATGGCATAGAGAAGAAAAACTGATAAAATCGCATGAATTTTTATGTTACTTTTGGTTGAATTCCATCTGTTACATCCGTCCGCGACATTTCGTCGAGAATATTGTCGATATTTACTCGAGAATAGCTGTGGAACTTAATGGACGAGCGTTACCGAAGTTCAAGTGTCTCCTGAACTTCTGCCAGAAATTCTCTGCCGCGTATCTCTTCATCGATGTCAACGAGGATACGCATCAACATTCACTTCCCCGAATACTGCGTGTTGACAATGTCCATTCTTTTAAATTCAAGGTCACAGCAAATTGGAAACTTTTACGATTTCGTTCTTTCCTTCAGAGGCTATTACACACCTGGTCCAATTGTTTGCGTCCTCCAATCGTGTTCTCGCCCAATAAGCTTCTTCAGTGCGGTAACATTACCCGCTAAGATACGCCAAATGAAATTGACATTCAGAGGCAAGCTCGAGCGTTCGTTGTCACTTAACTGGACGCTGCCGTACTGGGAATCTCCTTCACTTAACAGGCAGCGCATAGTCGTCAGGAACCGCTGAGAGAGCGCGTGTGTGCGCGTGTGTGCGCGTGGGCGCGCGTGGGTGCGCGTGGGTGCGCGTGGGTGCTTCACACCGAACGTTGCCAATCGAGAAAACTTTGATTCAGATAATCTTAACCGAAATATCTGCTCTAGTATGTGTATTTGAGAATTAGAAACGAAGACGGTTGTTGATGAGCGGTTAAGCGGGCGAAAGAAAAGGTAGCTTCAGTGTTGGCAGACTCTTTCCACTCGTCGTAGCAACGGATTTTCGTCCGGCGACCCGATGCAGCCTGCTACTCCTCGGATAAGTTTCGGCTAAATATAGGTCGTTACAAGAATAGCTTCCACCGACGAAGTTGAGTGAGTACTAGCCTGCTGGCGACAACGCAAGGAGAAGTCCTACCAATTCACCGAATCTCACATCCCATAAAGAATTATTTGAAAGAAAGGCACAAACTTTATTGAAAAGTCACTTTAACGATCATTATTGACGATGATCTTATTGCTTGACGGTTAATGGATAGCTGAAAGGCTGAATGACTGGATGGCCGTCGGTCATCTGTACGATAAATAGTTGGAAGAAAGACGTTAAAAAGAGTGTGGCATGGCAGACAGAATAAGCGGAAGCCGAACGACGTTGAACCTTCCTTTCCGTTTCCGTTTCCGTTCCCCTTCCTCTTTTCCTTCTTCATCCCCTTCCCCTGCACATTCCCCTTCCCTTCCTTTGTAGCCATCCTCTTCCCTTTCGAAAATTCAGATAGACTCGTCTACTATTTGTCTTTCATTCATCTCTTTCGTGTTTCGGAAAAATCTTTTTGTACATCATTAACCGTAGTTACTTAGATAATGCGTCGGCTCGAAATGATTACTTTCGGATGGAATGGTTCAGATTTAACTGCACAGCATATCTCTTCCAGTTCTTGCACCGGAAGCCATTGCTTTTTCCATTCCGTCAATCGAGATCCTTTGATAACCGTTTTATTCGCCCCGGACATTTCTTTTATTTCGGAATTATCGATCCATATTCGATGGGATAAACACGTTGCGTAATTGACAACGATGCAATGAAATTAAGCGTACATATGCACTCCCGCGGTGCCATTTTGTAGTGTTATTCTGCGCCACACCCAGCTTGCACGAAATCTAACCGAACGCTCAATGACTTTTATTGCCTACTTCTCAATTTGAACAAACTAACGTCGTGACACTCTTCAATAAGTTACGTTCATTATTGATTCCTTTGTCCAATATTTGAATTTACGTAGAAGTGCAATGATCGTGTGTCATTGTTGGAATTAAAGCGTACGCTTACAGTATCGCTTTATCATCTGTGCCGACCAGATTGAGAAAGAAAGGGGCTGCAAGACATTGCGCATGGAACTGAGAAGTACATCGTTCGTTTTAGTAGGAAACGTTACTGATGACAAACAACGACACATTACTTTTTCCGATCCCTTCATACATTTATGCATCCGTATTTTCGATTGATCAGTCAGTTCATTTCGTCAATCCAGTAATGACATAGCCACGTTGTCAAAGTTCCCTTTGTTACTGCTTTTCTCACATGTGCTCTGTCTCGTTGTTCTTCGTTAAGTCACTCTGACACATTATAGAGAGCACAACGACGAGAATAATGAACCAGCACAATATCTGTCACTCCTTTCCGTTGTCGCTCATTCTTCAATTGAGTCGAGCTCCGCGTCTTGTTTAATTAGCTTTTGCACATACGTTATGTCCCGTCTTCTGTCTTCTATCATCCTTATTCATTGTTTCGTGATCGTCGTTGCGCACATTTTTCTATCTGACCTCAGAAGGTGTGCATCGTACCACAACGATTGTCATTAATTAATATCCTTACCATCATTGCTGCCATAGACCGCATCTAGGCCAAGACAACCCAACTTCGTTTTGTACCGATTGCCATGTGGCGCGTGTCATCAACTTAGTAACTACATTCTTATAAATCTTACCGGAATCGAAAGGAGCAACAAAGAGCGGCTCTATAAATGAAGTCAAGGATGTGCGATATGTCAAATGAAAGATTTCGACTCTGATGAATTGATGAACCGGTTAGTTTGCTCTTGCCGCGCGAATAACCGACTGACGGATTTCAAAGGCGAAAAAGGCACTTTCTACGTTCTCACTCGAAAGCGTTTTCCGCGGCTCTCATTAAATCCTTTTTATCATATCGCCATTCGTCATATGCTGGATTTGACTGAATTTGAATTTTTTCTCGGTCCTGTCGGATCATTATTTTTCACTTACGATAGAAATCCCATCAAACATTTTAATCGGTGGTCAGATCCTTCTGGTTCACACAAAGTTCAACGTACTGTATCAATAAGTTCGGAGAAAGCGTGTGTAAATTATGAGAGGTTATAATAATACTTACACGATTTTCCAGAAATATGTTGCACACATATACACCACACTGAATAACAATTTCCGATCTACCATAAAGTGGCAAATTGAAGAGAATTTCATCAGTTCGTTCAGATGATTTTGACGAGTTTGCTCACCAAAAATTGGCAACTCAAGCATCTTCAAAAACTTGATCAGTACAGCTATAGTTTGTCCATCGGTTTGTTGGTAAACAGTAAACAGCGTAGTTTATCATATTTATCACGCTTTGACTCTGCAACAACCGTCATTTTCATGATATTAACTTGTTTGCGGTACAGGGGGTTATGGCTGTGTAGTGTTTCCTCGGTATATAATAAAAAGTTCAGGTCGATCGAATTGATTAGTCTGGAGAATGATCATGTCAATTGGTTTATGGATATTTCGTTTGGGCCAAAAAATACGTTTCAAGATTTTGAGAAAGGCACGCCACTGAACTTTCGATATCTGAACATCAGAAACTCTGGCCTGAAACCTTGTAACATGCGTTTTCAAACCATTTATGTATTTAATTGCAATTGCATGTGCTCCGAGTTAACACTTACAAAAACATTTCTAAACCAAACCTTCCACCCGTTTTATTATTTTCCCAATGAGTTTCTGTACGACTTATTTGATTTCTATCCTGATCGCCGTCACGTATTCTGTTCTGTTTGCACAGCAAAATTACCTCATGAAGTTTGGGTATCTGCCTCAGACCGACCTGGAGACAGGCAATTTAAGAACTGAAGATCAATTGAGGGATGCCATAAGGAACTTACAGGTAGGAGCCTTTCATTTTTCCTCATGGTGTAATTATTGCTTCAGTTAGCCAATAGCCATATTTAATAGTTTAATGTTTAATAGCTTTAACGAGACAGCGTGTTCAACATCGGGGAAAAATGTTAAGAAAATCCGAATGAATATTGTTTACCATTTTTGGTATGTAATGAAAGTTCTATTGATTCGCGGTTTCCCCTTTTAGCTCTGATTCACAATTATGCAAATTACACCATACAATTGACAATCGCTTTCGATATGTAGGTATCAATCGCGAAGTAAAAACAGCAAATGCTTGATGTCAACATTGAATAATATATTTTATGCGGTGCTGCTGATCCTGCGTTCTTGCATTCTTGCACTTCTCCCTTGTTGCTTTGTTGCATCGTTGCATTGTCGCACTCTCACCTTGTTGCATTGTTGCATTGTTGCATCCTTGCCCCGAATAGAAATTCGGTGGTCTACCGGTGACCGGGGCAATCGACGAGGCAACGAAGAAATTGATGAGGGCCCGACGATGTGGGCTTCCGGACAAACCGGATCCGAGGTACGCACGAACGAGGCACAAGCGATTTACTATCCACGGTCAGCAGTGGCCCTATCGAAATCTCACTTGGAGGTAAGCGAAAGAGCATTTCAATCTTCTTTGACATTGTATGTGTTTCACTGCATCGCTGCTAACAACACGATGCAGTGACTTTATCGTTTGCCGCTAGTTTGTCTTTTCCGTTTAATCCAATTCTCCGTCCCATCCTATCCCGAAAATGTAGTAGATTAAGTTCAAATCGCGCATGCTGTCAATGTCAATGAGCGCATCAGAGTAAGATCGACGAATCGAAGACGATGAGAGATCCTAATCAGGAAGGTAGCTTTCCAGGAAAAGTACTGTGGGCACCTCACTTTCAATTTTCTCGGGATAGTTGATCGGTGCGACTAGGTCAATTGATATTCGATTGCAAGTATATAACTCTCTGATATTCATTCTGCTGCATTACACTTCATCATCGCTTATAAGCATACGTTATATCATTGAGGTCGTTGATTCTTCGTAACAGACTCACCACCGGTCCCCATCATTAAACTAATTACAACATTATAAAGCAGTTGCCGTCTCCGTTAACTATGAAACCGAACGACACAGGATTTTTCGCAAATGTCATCATACCGAGTATCGAGATATACTATACGTTGTAGCGATTCTTGTCCACTACAAGTAATCAACTAGCCACAAAGGCGAATAATTCATTGGCGTCTCGTTCTTACTTTAGATGGACACATTTTTTACCGATATTCTTCCTTCGAATGTTTGATATCTTTGCGTCGTTAAGAGGGTGGAGAGGACCCGTGGCGCATGATGTACTTCAGAAGCAGTGCATTACGTTCTCTCCGTAGCCCATAGAAGAAGCAAACAAACCGGGAGACAATAGAGTACCGTGACAACCGAGTCAACCAGGGATACCTTTGTTGGAAATCGTTCAGATCGGTTGGCGAACAATAGTGGCCGATGAGAATTGATCCGAGCGAAGTGCATGCAAGAATTCATAAAGGGGGCATAAGAGTGTGCTCTCGCGATACTCTCGCGATACTCGCAATGCCAAAGGGAAGTGCTTTTTCCTCTCCCGCAGTTCCGAATGCGTACTAGTTTGAAATGCACAGAAACCGAAACGGAATGTCCATCTAAGCAACGCCCTTGTTGACAGATCTGATCCTATTATACGTACCATACGATTACTCACCGGCCGCTACTCTCATTTCTACCGGTATTGCTGCAGATATTTCCACCTTTAAGGTACAAGTTGAAATCTTTCCCTTTTCCAATCGGTTCGACAAAGAGGTCGCGACCAGGCTCCGGCGTTGTAGGCGTAAGTTCGGAGAAATATGTCCAATCTTTGAAGGGGGAAAGTAATATCCGATTACGGTAATCATTTTACAGAGTTGATGAAATGGCGAAGGAAACGATTTCCGCGGCAAATCGTCTCGAAGATTAAAGGTACGCGTTCATACTTAGAAACAATCTTTCGTTTGCTTTCCACAAATAAAAAACATCAAGAGTTTCTTTAAGTAAATAGCATGTTCTTTTGAGAGTAGCACTTATCGTCTACGGTACTTTTTTCTATATTACTTCTATAGAAAAAAGTACCGAGCATTCTGGATTTCACAAATTCCGAGTCTCCACGGTATAAGACGATATTTCATCCGGCTGAATCAATGTTAACTCGGAGTCCCAATGGTAGTAGTCGGCAGTCGCTGTCGCAATTGCAGTTGTAGCCGCAATCTCACGTAATTACAAAACAGGGTTAGAAATGTAGAGATTCGTATTATCTTATCTTTCCCTCATTCTCATTGTGAGCTTTTTCGTTGCGTGCTTTTTCTTCGTCGAAAGAAATTATCCGGCGAAACACATTGTACCGCGGCTATAGTGGTACTTGAAAATCTTCAGCCTACACCTGGTCTCGCCTGAAGCGTCCTCGAACTGCAAACCGCGCTGCATAATACACCTAGTGTCTGTTGTATGGAAAAGCAGAGAGGTGCCACAGAACGTAACTATTTCTGTTTCAACGAGATCTATGTAAAGGAAGTTTACCTGATGCAAAGCGCTTCCGTACTATGCGGCTCACCTATTGGCTCTCGACTGTCGTTCTATTAGCATATAAGCGAAGAAACGAAGAAACGCAGAAGAAAATTGAAAGTTTAAATGAGGGGATGAGATCGGAATAGAATTTGAACGTGAATGGCACGTGAGTGGCACATGAGTGGCACGGGAAAAATTGCAGGCAATAGACATATATGTATTCCGCGGCGGCTCCCTTAAACCGTCTATGGCTGGGAGAATTGACGCGTGCGCTACGAACTCTCGCACGGCCCTCTTCATACAACACATATATCGGCTCCTTCTCTCCCACTCTCGAATATTTAGAGCCGCCGCGGCCACCGCCACCGCCACCGCCACCGCCACAACCACAGCGGCATTCTGTCATCACGAGGCTCTCTCTCCTCTCGCTACACTCTCACGCAGTACTTTGCCGCTGTCACTTCTAGACACCAGGGCCTCGCTCAAACTTCAATTTACTCTCTCGACGTTTCTTTCATCCCGAACAGTGCTTTTTCGTTCACTGCCGTTCAGACGGCGGGAATCCGGTACGGTCATGATACCTGTCGCGTTGTGTCGCGTCGCATCGCCTCGTGTCGCCTCGCGTCCTGTCGTTCGCTCCTTTCCTCAAGGCACCTTTGGAAACTTTTCTCGTTGTACTTATGGTAAGTAACGAAAGAGCGATAAGTTCAAACTTACTCCGAAACCATTCCGATACTGTGTTACTCTTCGAACCCTCCTTTCAAACTGAGACTGTTCAACGGATTCTCTTTACGTACATTCTCATTCTCATTGTGAAATGCGTACGTTTTAATTACGGCTGTTTCGTTCGTCAACTCTAACGGAAACGATACGCATAACGCGTATCGAAAATGTCTATCGTAAGCGCCTATCGTAAACGCCTATCGTGAACGCCTATCGTAAACGCCTATCGGAAACGCCTATCCAAAACAGCTTCCCAAAACAACTACCGTGTCAGCGCGATTCCACATTCTCTTGGCGAAGATAGTTGCTATCTCCGAGCCAGTCACCGAATCATCGTCATCGTCGTTTTACATTGATCACTTATTCCAATAATATGAACGAAGCGCTGAATTAATACTAAATTCAGCCGTCTCCTTCATGGACCAGTTGGAGTTTTGCTTGCGTCCAACCGATCGAGTATAGAATTTCTTGTATAAAACACTATGTCAAAAAAATATCTTCTCGATCTCTTCTCTACCTATTTAATTATGACATCAGCCAACTTTTTGCGTCTTTTCCTTCTAATTCATTTCTCCGTCGTCTCATGGCACGACGATCAAGCCATTGTCCGCGTTCAATAGTCTAGCAAATCTAGCAAGCAATCATTTAGTCTATTAATCGTAGAGCATCTGTCCAACTAATGTAAAACAATTCAATCAGTAAATATAAACGGACTATCGAAGACAAGCGTTTGCATTCCTTGAGAACGAATCTAAAGTCTGATTGTATTCGATCTGCTTCAAGCGGAAATAGAAGACTTAAAAGACTTGATTTCCCGAGGGATGCCTCTAAAGAGTATCGGTCCTTCGATTTCTCCTTTTTGCCTACTTTGCAGCCGTTTTACCTTGTCCTTTATACTTTTCGCCGCATAAACTTTCCCTAATTTCATTGATCATTCACGTCGTCTATTCGAGACGATTAAACTAACACGAACTATATCCACAAGAACGCTACTATGAGTAAACAGATTTTTCTACATATTCCTAATACATACTTTGCTTACACAATTGGCAGGATAAACTGAGAAGCGCAAACGGAAAAACTCTGCGCAATTTATCATTTGAAGACGCCGGCAGCTATGCCAGGCGGGATTCACAAGCTATATCTTAGACTAAGTTAACAATATATACTACTCTGAAATATGTATATATCGAGGTATCAAATCGAGGTATCGAGGTGGAATCTGTTGGGGGTTTATACTATGTCAGGGATATACATATGTTCCTGCGCGATTGCCTAAAACATTAAAAGACGGTCGAAATGATAAACAAGGGATTTCTACATTTTCAACGTGTAAATAGAAATAGGTAAAGAAGGTAGAATAGTTAAAACTTTTATTTTCCCTCCGGATCGACGCCATTCGATAGACAATCATTTACACTGAGAATACAGCACTATCTGGCCGCTGAGTTTACTAGTTTCGGAGATAGGACGATTTGAAAAATGTATAAAACACTTTTTTTTATATAGAACAGCGCCGTTTGTCTCACCTGAAACAGCGTCGAAAATGTTGACAAAACCTTAAAACACTTTAAAAAATGTGAAAACATACATTTTCACCGATTGACTCGGTCATTTGAAAACTCGAAGGGAGTGTAAATGAACTCGGAAAAATCTAAACCGCGTATGAAATAGGATAGAAAGAGGAAGAAATAAGTTAGGGACAGATAATATAAACGAACGTAAGGAAAGAGTGAATTAGGTGAATGAAGGATGGATAATATCATAACTAATACGTGTACATATCCATGGGAGTGCGTGTTAATAATTTAAAATAAATATCGTCGTGAGGATTTTAATCGTTTCGCATACAAAGGGTTAATATCTGTCGCCTCCTGTTATTCGGCGACGTAATTACTTGAAATCACATATTTTTCATAGGGCCTGAACGAACTTGAGATCTCGCGGCCATCGTTACTTTCTACTTTTATCTGGATAGATACACGTTGCGCTAACACAATTGTTAGCTGAAATTCGTAGGTACGATATTGAACCTTGGAAAACGACACATCATACTCTTGGGGTATAATGGCAAAGACACACACTGTTCATTCGATGCTGACCACATTATTGTAAGAATTGTTATGGCCCACCTTAGGTACGTCTTTCTTTTGTGCATATACTATTCATTTAAATCACAGTCTATCTCAATTAATGTACATATTCGATGTGTACATCGTATTCATACATTGTTCGATACGTTCCATGTATAAGTTGTACGTGTGTGTACTACTGGAATGCAAAAAATCCTCTGATAGTAGCGACAATCCGATAAAAAAAACAAGGACGCCATCCCAATGCAGCAAAGAAAGTGGAACTGAAAGGAGAAAATTGAACGATTTCTCTGCACACTTAGTTGAAGAAGTCAATCGAATTTCGGCTGGTTTCTTTTCCAAAACACATCACTAGTTCCGCTTAATGGGGATTCGGAACGAGTGCATCCTATAATGAGCATTACCTTAATTATTTTCGCTATAACGGCGATCATTAAACTCTTCTACACCGATGCGAAACGTCGTAGGGTGCACTTTCATTCAAGCGACTAATGGATTTCCTCCATTTCAAACGATAAGGAACTTTTCGTTGCCCCCATCGTTACCTTTTTTTCTTTCTGAAATTGTTCTCACGACTTCTCTTGTAGTACAATCCGTAGATATGACCGGTGATAATTATATTGTTTCGTCAAATGACAGAAGCAAAGAAGAAATTTAACAATGAAAATCAAGACGCACCCCCGAATTTGAAATTGAATAGCTCTTTCATCTGGAGATATCTAATTTCAATTGAAAGGTGAGCCCGACGAATTTATTTATGCGTAAGGAAGACAAAGAGTTTTCATGACTTATGACTTACCAAAAAGAGGGAACTTCAAGGAAGAAGCATAATTTTGCCGTTATCAATTCGGCGATAATCTGTTATAATGGTATAGCCGAAATTCCTTTATAACGGATCCGTCAAACTATTAGTAGCTAATACTTCGATATCAATCCTCCTTGCCGTTATTGCCGTGGCACCGCTTTTTTCAAACACCCCCACTCTTGATCATTGATTAAGGCCTCATTACCAGAAAATCCTGTTATACTATGTATATCATTACCTTTACGTCGAGGAGAGACACATTCGAAGGACAACAGAATCCGAACGGGAAGATTATGTGCGTGGCGATTGCGTGAACTCACTCAACCTGTGTGTGGTGCTGCCCTTACAACGGGCCCAGGTTGTCATCACAACCTTTTTGAGTGAGCGAACGCGACCGTTCTATCGGCAACAGTGATACATCGTGGCTCCTATGACGTTATTAGAAAAGCCGAATTCGAAACCATCTTCGTATTCGATAGGTGACAATGTGTACGTCTACGTCTACGTCAACGTCTACGTCAATGTCGACGCCAATGTCAAGCGATCAAAATGTACACTCACTGTCGCAGTAGTCTCACGCTTTTCCATTGGAGGGAAAAGAGCAAGTGGGATAAGTAAAATCAATTATCCGTATGTTTGGCAAATAACGGAATTTCTAGGCAAACGAAAGAAGACGGAAGAAACGAGAGAGGGAGATATAGCGCAGAGCGTACTCTGAATATAAGATGTTCCTTCTCCGATAATTATTATTACTCTCACGAGGATAAAATGTTCTCGTCGAGGTTGTGACCTAATTATCGCGAGTTACCGAGTCAGCTACTGAAGAGGAACGTGACGAAGAGCACTCGGCCGACACACGCGCCGACAATTCCAACTTATTTACTCTTCTTAAGTGACATCGAATGCGAAGATCATCGTCAACCGCTATCGGCTGATCTCTTCCGGACGAGAGGAATATTCGCGGACGCAGATCCGCACAACAGTCTAGGGCAGTTTATATCTTTTCTCAGCCAATTCCCTTTCTCCGGCCTTTGAACGTTGAAGTGTAGGGCTGCGCCTTCACTTTAACGATTCTATGCGCTACTTTGACCGGAAGGTAGGAGTGATATAGCAGCAAAGAGCAGACAATACGCCAAGTGGAGTCAAGTGGTATAGGCTCCTCTACGGCGCCTCCACGATGCCTTTTCGATATCTTTGCGATGTCTTCGCGATACCTCATGATGTAGTGGCATTGAACCTTTTTGGAATTACGTTCGGCAATTTTCTCCCTCCAATCACGGTACTTCGCTTGAGAGCCGTGCAATAGGAGTGTTACTCTTACAATCAGACCTATCACGTCTGTGCGCCACGAATGAAGATACAGATCGCTGCAGCACGCGTGTTATTCGATGCGAAGTGCAAGAAGCAGAAAGCGGACAAGTTGAAAGAAAAGGGTACTCGGGGATACGACGGTAAAGGGTGAACCGCAGCAAGGGCAAGGGCGAACAGAAGACAAAGAACTGAAAGGACGGTGAGCACTGCTGAGGCGCTCAGACAAAAGAACCCTTTCCTCTCCTTCCCTCTTAGCCGAACATACTTTCTTCCACTATTGAGGAGTACGTCTACTTCGGACGTCACCCTCGCATGATTACTCGAAGCGTCTCTTATTTTCTTTTCCTTCGCCGTCTATCCTCTTTAGTCACGCGCTCCCAACTTCATTTCCTTTCCTTCTTCCCCCTTGTAATCATCATTATTATTCATCCTGCCATGTCACGTGAAAGAGGAAAGAAAGATTCCTCTTTTTTTATTGCATGAAATTTCAAAAGCTATAGGACGTAATCTTATGTATCATTGAGGGGGCTAATATGCTCTTGTGTAGTAACGCACACTAAACGTTTTATCATTACTCCTGATCGATCCCTCCGTAGATATTCCCATATGGATGCACGATGACAATTAAAGCTGGTTCTAACTTTTAACATCCGTCCCTCTCGGTGCTACCACTAGCAGTGTGCCACCGCCACCGCCGCTAATAGCCCTTTCAGTCTGAGTTAATCCAATTTTGCATTTTCCGTGGTTATACCTTTCTCACTAACGCTTCGAGCGTTAATGAAACTAATTGGAAAGGCACACGGAGCCTCAGCTAGCATTAGTGAGCGTGCACTCTGGAGCACTTACAGTCACATTCGGGCACTGGGCTCTACCTGCATCCTGGCATATTCTCTCCTATGTCACGTCGTTAAAATCTCTGAAGGAATCTCTTTCGCGCTTTTCCGATCGATGGCTTCGAATACGGTTATTCGACATTTCACCAATTTTCACCCACATCGTCACCTTTCCGTATTTGCAAGAAATTTGACAGCACTTGCGCGGCACGCCCCGCCGTAATGGTGATTAAGGAGGAAAAACCATGGTTTTCTTTTTCTCGTTATTCTTCCCTTTCATCGTTCGCTCGTCTCTTCCCCTTTATGCATACGCACGCATACGTCTATAATACATATCTCTCTGACAATCGTAACGCGTTGTGTCATGACACGCGAACGACGATGACGACGACGACGACGACGACCACCACCACCCCCCTCTTGGAGGACAGCTTCTATAGGATAGCGATCACTGTCAAAGATCCTCGAGAGTCGAAAGCACCTGTCGCGTTACCTTCCCGTCGTTTCACGATTATCTCTCGTGGCTATGAGAATTCGGAATAGAGTAGTCACGATATATATGTCGAAAGCGCATTGGATTATTTAACAGGATTTACTGCATACAGCCGATGAAGCCTGTACGTAAATGTATGTGATCGGGCGTACATGACACACTTGGCCAGACACACTCAGCGTCAAATCGCTGCCTCAAATCGCCCCGTCAATATTGAACCTGGGAATAGCGCGAATATCTCTCACGAATCGGACACGATGGCTATCCGGAACCTGTCATACACACACGAACTGGGCACATGAACAACTCGAACGGTTCAAGCCCGAGGGACAGCTAAAACGTGTTAAGAGTTGCAGAATACAATGAAATCGGGAAGTTCGGTGAAATATTTGTTTTAAAAGATAACATTCAGAAAGACGCACTTCCTCTTATTATAGAATTGCAAAATTAAGAGACTGTACCAAACAAAATTCTGCTGCTATCTTACTTAGTGATTCAACGCCACGGTGAACTTAACTGAATTGCCAAATTTGCAATCTTCTTTTCTCATTAATATATCATATTTTACAATAAAACATACGTCAGTAAGAACGCAATTGTCAACGCTCACTACAGATTTTTTTTCATTCGGCCATTATCACGAGGAAGGGTAAATGTGCAAAATAATGTCCTGACTCAGTCCACTGTGCCCGATGTTAAATGTTAACTCCGGATATCGACCTCGAATGTCACTACTACATCTCTCTTCCAACACCACATATTTTCGATTGGCCAAACCAAAGTGTCAAGTAGTTGTCAATTTCGAGACATATTGAGTTTCGATGGTTATATTGCGAATGATAATAAGCTCTGATCTGAGTGGAAAAACGATAGGAAATATAAAGGAGCGAGGGAAACGAGTATTGGTCTGCAAAAAAGACGACAGTGCGGGGACAGCAAAGCAATGGAAAAAAGATAAATGACTTGAGAATTGCGGAAATAATTAGAACGCGTGGTGTTGTAGGACGAACCGTGAGAGCATCTACAACCGTATCTAATTACAAAGATATATAAAGCATACAATGTGAATGAAAAAGATAACTAAGTGGAAATGTGCAAAACAACTATTGTAATCGCAGTTTGAGGTGTAGCAGAATCTTTGCTAATCTCTTCTCTTCGCTCTTTTCCAACTGTTTCGATGCGTAATTTTGTCTGGAAGTCCAAAATAAATTATTAATACAATTCTTCTGATCTTATCTACACTTACAGTGCATATTGACAACGATTTTCCATCGGTAGCATAACTTCAACCAGGAACCATCGTATTTTGCGAGATTGCGTTATATACCTTTTGCCTCATAACAACTCCATCAATTTGTTTAAACAACTGAATTTCGCAAAGTCTACAATTGCGCATATACCTTGCTCAGTGTCTCAAGTGCTACTTCAAAACGCAACGATAGGATCCTACCTGATACTGTACATATTGAAATTTCGAAATAAAGTAATATGTGGACTTTTCGAAACAGGAAAAGATAAGTATTCTCTTAATCTATTTGTGCTTTCTTTGTTTTAGCCTCAGAAGTGACCAGCCCAGTGGTCTGGACACTGGCGGTGTTCGTTATGAACTAAGTAAAGCCCTTGATCTTTGGGCAAGAAATTCAAAGCTGACCTTCCAGGAGATTAATAGCGATCGCGCCGACATTTTGGTATATTTTCATCGGTAAGCGTGTTTCATTAATGCCCGAATATTAGAGCTTTTCTACGGCGTGTTAATCGACAGAATGACGAGCGCGTTTGATATCTTTGCTAGGCCATTTACGCAAATGTCTAACGTAAGCCGTTCTTCAAAGTGATATAAACTTAAGTTAAAACTCGATTAAAGAAAGAATATCTGATCAACAAGAGGAGATAAAAATGAAAAACACCGGTAGAGGAAAAGGCGGTCCTGCCGTAATTAAGTTCAATCGCAAATTCCCGCCCCCTTAATGCCGAAACAATTAAATTTCATTGAGGAAAACATATAAAAATACATTTCCGACGTTACGTGAATGATAAACTAATTACCGATAAGCAATTATGAGAAACCGAAAAAACGGAAAGATTCCTTTCTGCGCTACAGGTAAATGTTGAACTTTCAACTATCATTGGTTTCAGAGGCTATCACGGGGATGGATATCCATTTGACGGCAGAGGTCAAATATTAGCTCATGCCTTTTTCCCTGGCACTGATCGCGGTGGGGACGCCCATTTCGACGAAGAGGAAATTTGGCTGCTTCACGACGATAACAACGAAGAAGGTGGGAAGAAGAAAGCTCTGTGTCGAGTAAAATCGTCCTTTGTCGTCATTGATATGCAAGCTCCACTCTCCTTGACGTAGACGTATGCATATTACGCTAAAAAGCAGACAGCAAAGACTGAATGTGACAACAAGAACTCCTTCGGATATGATTATGAATGAATATTTACGGAAGTTGTACATTTAGTTTGCGTAATGTGTCAAAGAGTCGTATAATTGACCACACTGAAGCGTTGTGGATGCACACCCTTTGTAACGTGCTGTGCTATAAAGTAGACGGTATCGTAGGAATCCCTGTGCAGAGTATAAATCGAATAGTCTTGCATTTCTTCTTTTCAGGAACCAGTTTGTTCGCAGTGGCTGCTCATGAATTTGGCCATTCTCTCGGACTGGCCCATAGTTCTGTGCAAGGGGCTCTCATGTATCCTTGGTATCAAGGCCTAAGTCCCAATTACGAATTGCCCGAAGATGACAGGCACGGTATCCAGCAAATGTACGGTACGGTTCGCGCATAATGCAATAAGAGAAAAAGCGAGTGAACGCGTGCGTAGACAGGGAAGGAGAGAGTAAATAAGTAAAGTTCTGATGGCAGGTGCACCCGAGGAAAGGCTTTGGGGCAAGATACCTGGCGGCGGGAATCCGCCTCCAGGTCCACCACCGGCTCCACACCCATCCCCGTCAACGGAACGAACGACACCGAGCACTGTGACAACCTATAGACCGTGGCGCACACGGCCGACTAGGCCGAATCACTACCCGGACGACGGCCGACCGCGACGACCACCCGACCGTTATCCCCAAAGACCAGATTACAGAACGGAGAGGCCAGACTATCGACCTCTAAGGCCTCATAAGCCTCACAGACATCACACCACTGCTACCCCCCTTGCGACTACCACCCCAAGAATAATGTCCGGCACCCAGAGGCCCCATCATCGATGGACCTCCGTTCCTCGAGACGACGTACCGGACAAGTGCGATACCAGCTACGATGCCATCAGTATCATCCGAAGAGAAATCTTCATCTTCAAAGGACGAGTGAGAACCCTCTCTTTCCCCACCACTGCGTACCTACCTACCTCCTGCTACCATTTTCTATTTTTCAGTATCTTTGGCGCATCGGTGACCAAGGTTTATACGAAGGCTATCCTGCAGAGATAACACGATTGTTCAACCTTTCCGAAAATATTGATCGAGTGGATGCTGTATATGAGAGACCGGACAAAAAGATAGTCTTCTTCATCGGGCGCAGGTACTATGTCTTCAATGCGAACAACCTAGAACCAGGCTATCCAAAACCCTTAACGGCCTTGGGTCTACCAGATTCATTGGAAAAAATCGACGGAGCTATGGTTTGGGGTTACAACGGAAGGACATATTTTTTTAGTGGCTCCATGTACTGGAGGTACGCATTCGTTTACAGTTTCTTCTCTCTTCGTTTCCCTTTTCACCCAAACTACTGCAAACAAAGCTACGATAACAATCTCTCCTATTCTACTAGATTCGATGAATCGGTAAATCACGTCGAGTTGGACTATCCCAGGGACATGAGCATGTTCGCTGGTGTAGGAAATGATATTGACGCCGTTTTCCAGTGGAAGGACGGTGAGTAGACTGGTTCAACTAAGACTCTAATGCGCACTCTCCTCGCTCCGCCGTGCGTCGACTTAGAAATTTCATAAGTCATTTCATTTCAGTCAAGTTCATTTCTTTTTAGGAAAAACCTACTTTTTCAAGGGCAATGGATTCTGGGAATTCGACGACCTCCGAATGAAAGTAGCGCACGAAAAGCAGAAGCTCTCAGGACCGGCTTGGATGGGTTGTCCACGAGAATTGGAGACGAATGACGTCGAAAACAATCTGCCGACAAAATCGCGAATAACTTCGAGTCGCGCCGCGAAAGCAGATCTTATGCTTTTATTACATGTCGTGGTTATATTTCTACAAGCCTTCCTTTCATTATCTATCCTGTGAGCAATGTCGAAAGTGATATTCATTCGTGCGATTAGACTCTCATGAAAACGCGCTGCGGGGGGCTATGGCGATATATACTACCGATCTTACGGAAGTGATACCTACATACTATTTAATATACTTGGTATATATCGCTCTTTCGTATTTTACCTATGATCGCACGTCCAACGATTAGAAGACTATGACGACAACGACGACACTGAATGAGAGGTTGGCGGTTTATTGCGTTAAAAGATTTAACGTTTCTGTCAATATCGAAATGTGCGCAGATATAGGTGAAACTTTACAATGGTCCCGCCCGAGACAAAACTCTCACCGTAACAGAGAATCATTTAGTATTACCGTTCGCCTACACGGACATAGTCGACGAAAATATAAATTCCATATCCACAGTATGGTTATCCGCAACGGAAAAGAAACGAGTTTAACGTTCTTTTTACCGTTAAGCGTAACAAATATTTTTCTACTGCCCTCTACCTACCGAATATTCTTGATCATCATTCTTGTCGCTTGAACACATTGAACGCTACGACACTTCGAAATGTCCCATAACTTAATTCGAACCATATTTTATCTATTTCTCACGATATCCCCCAAAAACTATTGCCAATTGTTTAATATAATTTGTAGCTTCGTGAAAAAGAGAAATTCTTAAATCTTTCTTTTTTTTTTTTGCCGAATGATAGTATGGGTATCCTGGCCAAACTATTATTGCTAAATAACGAATATATTTTAGAGCTCTATGCTACGCATTGTCGTGTCCAATAAATTCCGATCGCTGCTGGGAAAAAAAATATTTCTTTATCACCGAAAGATCGCCATTTTTTGAAACCCATTAACATTTAGGCTAGTAGATCGCAGTCTGTCTTTGCTACAAGTTATAATCTCAGGAATGATAGAAATTTTGCCGTGAGAAGAAATTCAATTGTTTACCGGATCTAACTGATCATATGTTGAAAACGCACTCTCTTCTGAACGACGCTAAGTTCAAATTTGATTCAGGTATTTTATTTTTAAACCCTCTGTTTAAATTTGCGTTGCAATTTTATGATGGGACATCATTAGATTTCGCGTGGCAATCAGTGTGTTGAAAAGTGTGATATATGGAGAAAGACAGAGACAGCACGGGGGGGGGTTTAGTTATTATTATCTTGAATATATTCGTCGTTTCTGGTGATATTATAAAGGAACAAAGATTTTACACTATTTTTTCTTACCATGGCGGACCACAGCAATTAAGAATCGTCAATATTCTATCAGTAGAGTCGAAACGTAGTATATTTACTTGAGAAAAACATTTTTACTTGCTACGAGCTTTAACATGGAAATTCTCATAGAAGTACAATGAATTTACTATGAAAATCAAAAATCAGAAATGTCCAAACATGAAGATATTTAAGGTGGTAATAATCATTTGCCCACTCTGTGTTCTACTAGTGCCATAAACACACGGGACCATGTCGAATGCACTTTCTAATAGCCGCAGTAGGTAGGAACAAGGTGATTGCACTGATAAATGATCACTGCCAGAAGTATATATCAAGCCGTCTTCATCCTTATTCCGTCAGTACCTTTCAATATTGGACGGTAGAATGTAAAATATGGCTCTGCCATTTTTGCAGGAAGCATCCCGTCATCTAACGCGGCAAGCGTTGAGGTTGTCAAGCGCTATACGTATCAATGTATGTCAGACCTCAACATTGCTTACATTTTGGGAAGTAATTAGCGTATCTGCCGACGACGCTTCGGATAGGAGTCGAGCCAAGAAGTACATATTTTATATACGCGATGTACTAGAGCATAATTTAGCAAAAAGGCACTGTGATATTTAATAAAATGGATTTAATAGCGTACTTCGGATTATGTACACTATCCCTACTTATTGTCGTAAAAGGACAATTTCAATAAAATCATGAATATATAAAGATAGTGTATAGGAATAAGTGTAACCCCATTCGATTTATTCGTATATTTAACAAAAACATGCATGTTCCAATTCTGACAGCTTAATTTCAAACGATATGTCAACGAATCTTTTTTTCTATACAGTTTTTACATATGCATTTCTGCGATTACGTCAATACAATATCGGAGGGTACCACTGCCATTGAAAATATCGATTGATTCGACAAGTTTCCCATTAAGATCCTTTTCAGCGCCGAACAGCCGGCACAGAGAAAAAAGCAATCGAGTGGCTATGCTTGATTATACGTGTAGTCAACTCGGCGGGATATTTAACCGACTACATGTGACAAAGGAGAGTTCTACAATTTCAAATGTAATATATCTATCGGATTTTGAAAAGCGACCGCTGCACCCTATATGCCACGTGTGTGCGGGGGAATGGGCGTGAAAGTGGGAGTGCCAGTGGGCAGGGGTTGGGTGCTGCCTGTTTGCTGATGCGTACGCGTTCGCGCTATACAAGTAGTTTATACGACATGTAAATTACCCTTCCGAGTCTCATATAGCATTGCGGCAAACCGTTTTGATGGTCATACCATCGATATCAATATCGATTACGCTACCGAGCAGAGCGGGACCAGTGTTAATCCTATGTGCCCCAGTGCCCATGGTATAATCGTGAAAAACACCTTCGTCGATGAGCCTGTTAGTGACCGCACCATTGTCAAACGTCCCGGATCGCTAGAGTCTCATGTCGGGCGGTGAGTACGGATCCCAAGGGTTCAATAGTCTAAGCGTCGTTTGAACGATCGACTCCACTTCCGCCATTCCACCCATTCCGATATCTCCACACATCAGGGTCTTTGGGATGCATGTCACCTCCTTGTATCCCCAAGATTTCAGTAACGCCACCTATTATAACAACGAAGAACGCATCATGAGTACACGGTGTTTTCTTATGTTTCAATGGCTAACCTTTCAACTATCTGATGGAAAAAAAAATCCAAATAATAAGACAAAGAAGAATGAGAAATGACCTGCGGCGCGGTAACAGGATGTTCCCACATTTTCGTGTTCATCGCTGGACAAAAGAGTAACGGTTTCGTAGGATCCCAAGCGCGTGCTACGCAGGTGAGGATATTGTCGCAAACTCCGCTCGCCATCTTACCAAGAGTATTGGCATCCAAGGGTGCAATCAAAAATAAATCTGCCCATTTGACCAAATCTATGTGCAACACAGGATCTCCTCTGTCTTGCCAAGCCGCCCATTCTACCGTATCCGACAATACCTGAATTCCAGGCGGTAACTCGGCCTCCTTCAAAAAGTGTTTCGCTCTCTCTGTCACTACAACTCGGACGTCTAGATTGTTCTGCCATAGCTTTTCCACTAATTGGGGCAACTTGATTGTGGCAACACTACCGGTACATCCAAGCAACACTTTCTTTCTCGGAACACACGCCATTATCAGATCGAGTAACGACGCCAAAAGATAGCGTTGGAATGTTGAAGGTAACGTTAAGATCGACTATGATCTACGAACAGCGACAAAGCAATAAATACTCTCTGTGTTAGGCCAATTCACACAATTCGGTTCATTATTTTCTCTTCTGTTTTTCCGTTTTTCCGCTTTTCCGCCTCACTTTCGTTTTATATGCGATATCCGCGATATGTTCCAATAGGGCAGATAGATAGAGAGAGAGAGAGAGAGGGGGAGGGAGAGAGAAAGAGAGGTGAACCCGCGCACAAGAACGTAAATGAATGCAATTAAGAAAAATATGTTTGCGTAGGTTGACAATGTTTAAAGACACGTTTACCGAGTATTAACGCGATAGCGATGACATCGGCAACGGCAGTATTAGTAGCATTAGTAGCAGCATTAGCACATCGACGTACGCATAGGGCTCTTATCTGATGAAGCCGTAGATAGAATTCACGCCGTTGTATGAGAAAAGTTCTATACGACGATAGAAAATGCAATTTTCGAAGACGGCTCGCCGTTACGTCTCCTTGACCTCCTCGGAAAAGCCTAGTTTCGACCAATCTTCCCGTGCCATCAGATCATTATCCATCCGACAGGCGAGATATT
Organism: Cryptocheilus praepositus; assembly: GCA_033815515.1. Taxonomy (NCBI): domain Eukaryota; kingdom Metazoa; phylum Arthropoda; class Insecta; order Hymenoptera; family Pompilidae; genus Cryptocheilus; species Cryptocheilus praepositus. Next base: position 433,057 of record JAWWQZ010000132.1, on the reverse strand, counting down.
CTTTGGCAATTTCCCTGCACATCTCATTTTCGTATTTATTCTCTTTTAAACAGGTCATATACTTGGTCATCATTGCCTTACAGTTGCCCTCATGATCAAGTGGAAAGCTGCCCTTTTGGGGTGGCACAGGTCTAAAGGTCCGCTGTGAAAACGTGTACGAAGTCATCTCAGTTCTTCGTTGCTTGGATCATAGAGACACCAACCACCACAGACTTGAAAGTATGATAACGGTCGTAAAACGCGATTAATATAATACAGCGCAAATCACTCACGACCATTGCGATCACGGCTCACTTCTTGTGAAACAGCCGACGCAAGGAAATGTAGATCACCGTGAAGTATTGCGATTGCCCAGTTGCGCCTACTACCGCTACTATTTCTGGCCTAGGGAAATAGGGAGTCTAGGGAAGCGGGTGCTTCGTAGGATTTGTCAGACTTGCCGAACGCGTTGTCGAAGACAGTTGACTTTACGCACGCGATACAACTTTCGAGGTTACTTATATTTCCGTAGAACATCATGTTCTACTAAACATCGGTTATTTTGCCGGACAGAAACACCTTTTAAAATGGAGCCAACAAATTCTAGTACTGAAGAAATTTCGGAGGAAATTTCTGCGGAACTCTCTTGGAGAGATCTGGTAGGTACTTCGTTTAGATGTCCAACATTACAATTTATATCTTACCGTACCGCCACGAATATTTTCTTTAGGGACTTGTAGATTCACTCTGCAAAGCGTGCGAAGATCTTAAATGGAAAGCGCCGACAAAAATACAGTGCGAAGCTATTCCTTCTGCACTCGAAGGTAGTAACATAAAGTACGAGCCTTTATGAGTTTATTACTCTTCGATTGTATTGAATTGATAGGGAAAGACATCATTGGTTTAGCCGAAACAGGGTCGGGCAAAACAGCAGCGTTCGCTCTTCCTATATTACAAGCTCTATTAGAAAGCCCTCAGCGTTATTTTGCGCTGGTACTGACTCCTACACGGGAACTTGCATTTCAGATTTCTGAGCAACTCGAGGCTTTAGGTAAGTCAAAGCCCATAAGTGCCCATTTCAAAATTTCATAACGGAAACTTACATATTAAAGAGAAAGATATTGACAGGATCCAGCATAGGTGTAAAGTGCGCCGTAATAGTCGGTGGAATGGATATGGTCTCCCAAGCGTTAATATTGGCTAAGAAACCTCATATCATTATAGCGACGCCTGGCAGATTGGTCGATCATTTGGAAAATACTAAAGGATTCAATTTGCGTTCGCTAAAGTATCTGGTACGTATTCTACTGACATCGGAGGAGGCCACCCTCCGCTCGTACACGCTCTCATTCACATACGTTTCAATGTTTTGACAACTTCGACAAGGTCATGGATGAGGCTGATCGCATTCTCAATATGGACTTTGAAGTCGAGGTTGACAAAATCTTGCGTGTTATTCCGCGGGAACGAAAGACACTTTTATTTTCCGCTACAATGACGAAAAAAGTACAAAAATTACAGCGGGCGTCATTGCGCAATCCTATAAAAATTGAAGTATCTACCAAGTACCAAACAGTCGAAAAGCTTCAACAATACTATATATTTATTCCAGTTAAATTTAAGGTAAAATATGATAAAAGTACGGTTCGCACGGCAGTCGCTGGAATAAAATCCGCAAGTAAATTTGAAACTCTTATTCCACCGCAGGATGTATATCTCGTGCACATCTTAAATGAATTGGCAGGGAATAGTTTTATGATATTCTGCGCGACCTGCAATAACACTGTAAGAACGGCATTATTGTTGAGAAACTTGGGATTCATGGCGGTTCCGTTGCACGGTCAAATGTCGCAGAACAAACGGATTGCCGCTCTTACAAAATTCAAGGCGAAAAACAGGTCGATACTGATCTCAACTGACGTTGCCAGTAGGTCAGTACATTATCATGGAAGATGAAGATCCGGAAGATCGTCAGCTTTATATTTTATTCTCTTCATCCTCAGGGGTCTTGACATTCCGCACGTCGATATAGTCATCAATTTCGACATACCTACGCACAGTAAAGATTATATTCACAGGGTGGGTAGAACGGCACGTGCGGGCCGATCCGGTCGTTCCATAACATTTGTCACGCAATACGACGTCGAGCTTTATCAACGGATAGAACAACTCATATCAAAACAGCTACCGCTTTATCCCACGGAGGAGCAGGAAGTAATGTTGCTTCAGGAAAGAGTTGCTGAAGCTCAGCGCATGGCGAAAATGGTAATATCATTGGATTACATGTCGTTTCGTCAGATCTATACTGCGTCCCATACTGCGTCCCTGCCTCTATACTCCCATTCGTCTACTTCTTCTAAACATTTGTGCGTCTTAGGAGATGAAAGACATCGACGACAACAAGAAATCGGGAAAGCGGAAAAAACATCACGGATACGATAATGAGGATGATACAGAGCAATCGATTGGCGTCAGAAAACGAGTCAAAGGCAAAGCGTGGAGAAAAAAAGGTTAATAGCGTGGAGAACAAAAGGCTTCCGCTACTTTGCTTACAAACATCACTTTTATACAATCAGAAGACAGTAGAGCCATCCGTTATTTAATAAATCCTCTTGAACGTTTCAACGAATTGTCTTGTTACTTTCGTTGCTTTTCCCTTCACTTGTCATTGACTATTTTTCTAATTCAAATAGTTCTACTCTGAAAGAGACTAAGAAAATCATATGTACGTGGCGAAAGAGTAAGAAGTATTTTATCTACATTACGGATGTTACAGATGTTATGCGTAAGACTTCTATAGTAAAACATCTATAGTTTTCTCGTCAACCTTTGACAGGACTAAGGACAGGATACGTTGCGCAGACCTTCATCATTTTGTTAGTATAAAATACAGACGAAGGACGAACAATGCTTGTGCCGGGCTGTTTACCGGTACAACGTCACTTCGACACGCTTTCATGTTATCTATACAGTGTGAGTCAGATTCTCAATGTCTTCTAATATAATATACATGAGAATATCACTTTTCATGCGTCGCAAGCTTCAAGCTACGCTTTCAGTTCAATCTAAAAAAATTCTTTACCTTTTTACCTTAAAATACCTTTATTTCATATCAAAATAATGTGGTTAATGAACCGAACGTCATTCATTGTAACGCAAATACCTACGTAAGCCTTGATGTATATGAATCAGTGGATTTGCAACTTCTAAGAAAAGCAAACGCGAAACGATCCGGTTTGATTATCCATATGATATACACATCTTCTCTCTTCTCTTTGGTGCTTTTCGTAACGGTTTGAACTGTTGCCTTCCGGTGCAACGAATTACGTATAATGTCTAAGAGAGAAGTTTTGCCTGAAGTTATTTATTTAAGGTACTAATACTGCTCTGTAGTGATACATTTACAGTCGGGACATAAATAATGTAGGTAAAGGATGCACCAGGGCTACAATATAGTCAGTAAGCTTTTGATATCAATAATAATAAAAAATATATATGCATGCTAGAATTGCTTTATCGCACTTTCTCGGACGTCCACCGTTAATATCAAATACCTGGGTCAGTGTGAAAAAAAAACTGGCAACAGTCGTTCGCATTTTCTTGCAGAGCATGTTTATCACGATTAAAGAAAAATGTGAACTACAGTTCATTTAATTCACCACTCGAGAAAATTCTGCCGTTTATAATGATTTTGAACGGAAAGAAACATCTAAACTGGTTAGAAATTGCGCGACGACGAATAAATCGGCGTCCTCCAATAGTGATCTAGCGTGTAGTTATATCACGTCGGAGAACATGCAGTTATCTTGCCTGGTCATCGACAAGAAGAAAAGCTTGGATATCGTGCTCTCGGAGTGTATGGTGAAAACTTAATTATATGAGAAGAAATCTAATAGATGGAATGTTGAAAATACAGGTTTGAGAGACACACGTGCTTAGTGTGATTAAAATTGAAACAACTTGGGTTTCATTTAAATGAGAAATAAAATATATTCCATAATATTATTATTCACTATTTCTACACATTCTGTACAGTAATTCAGTTTAAGGGCTTTATACCTCAATATACTTTATACAAAAAGGCTACTTATAATCTAACATTAAGACATACCATAGCATGAGCGCTCTCCACCTTGCCGCGCACACGACAGATGGGCCGCACGCATGTTTGTACTGGTATTACAGAGTCAGTCGCCAGCGAGTATAACTTCTTCATCCCGTTATCACACACCGCACACTCCTTTATTCCCTATCGAAGTGTGCAATCGCGGTGCTCATCATTTATGGTTTATCATTTATCGTTTACCGTTCACCATTTTTACCATTCACCTTTTATCGTCGTTTAACGTCATTCATCGTCGTTCATCAATTTAATTACAATTCATTGTCCCCAAAAACATGCTCTCTTCTCTGGAGTATTCGTTTCTTCTTCCGATTCGACACATAATTCTCTTCGTTTGTTTCCAAAAAAGAATAGAAGGGAGATTTATCGTCGCGGCGTCGAAATATGTATACATATATTGTGTGTTCTTACGCCCCCACACACACACGCATATATATATATATATATATATATATACATATACATATATCTACGTATATATGTATAAATAAATATATGTGTATATATATATGTATATAACAAAGTGCCTTCATTGCCTGACAATGCACATCTCATTTCTTGCTTTCCATTCGCTTCTTTTCCACCTTCCATATCTCCCGCACTCCCGTTCTGTATTCTCTCGCTCTCTTTTTCTCTCTCTCTCTCTCTGTCTGTCTGTGTCTCCGTCTATTTCTCTCTGTCTCATATTGCGCCTCGTTCCCATTAGCTTTTTCCGAAATACTCTTTACCAATAAATAAAATTATATTTTGTGAAAATATAGAATCGTAAAAAATAAAATCTGTCTTTTCAATTTTTTTTTCTTTTTGATAATACCGGTACAGAAATAGTGCATTTCGGAGACTTCACCTCTGACAGATCTCATTCAATTCAAGTCTCTGTCCTCTAAGTACTTGTACTCGAAAGTAAAGCCCTCCTTCTTCCTTTGTCCCCATTTTTCGTAATCAAAATAAATGTAAGTCCCCTGAAACGTAATGGAATGACGTGTGACGTTTCGCGTCATCATTTCGTGATCGTCGGAACAATCGTGACAGATTCGATCGGTTTCAACCAACCTGTTCATATTCCTCGTTGATTACTTTCGGCTCCTCGTGCCTCTGAAACCACATCATGTACTTGGTATGAAACCTCCAGCTTTGCTTTTTGAGTGCCTTCGCAGCCAGATATTGGCCTTTCGAACCTTCCATGTAGTAAAATATGAAGAAGAGGGTTTCCGTAGAAAGTCGTTGGAAGAACTCCACAGTGTCCGAATGAGGAAGCTGAACCTGACGAGGAGCCATGAAAGAAGATACGAATAAAATAATGGGGCAGATGAGCGTAGCGTCAACGACGAAATGAGATTTGCGATATGAATTGTTTGCGCGAGTAGAGGAAAGAAAGGATACCTGCTGATAGTACGGCGGCGTTGGGCAGAGATTCCTCGGCAAGTAGGAGCGCAACCTTTCCGAGTCGGATGGATGGGGCATATGGTAGTACGCAGCCTCCATCATTTGGAATTGCAGCTGGTGCTCCTTTTGCAGGGGCACCGGGCCCAGCGGCGCAACACCGAGCAGCGGAGGAATGTGTGCCTCGGACGTAGCGCCGCTGTTACCGTTGCTGTTTGCCTTGGCACTGTCAAAAATGTTCCTACTCGACTCGGAGGGTGGTATTTCTAGACCTGCTCGGACAATGACTTGTTGGGCAATGGATTTTAGAGAGGACATGCCATCGGGAAGCTTAGGGATGAGACCATTGGCAGTGGACGATGGCGCCGGTGAGCAAGAATTGGCTGGCAACGGTGACGACCTACTGCTCACTGACGACTGCGGCGACGAGGAGGGTGGAATCGGCGTCGTCATTTCCGTTTCGCTGCTGTTGTGGTTCTGACTCTGTTGACTGTGCGACAGTGACAACGGATGTTGCGACGACGGATGCTGCGACGATGGATGTTGCGACGACGGATGCTGCGTTGTTTGAATCGCTTGAATCTGCGTCGTGACGGCAGCAGCCGCAGCTGCCGCAGCAGCAGCCGCCGCCGCCGCCGCCGCTACTGCCGCTCCTGATCCCGTCGTTGGATTGTTGTTTTCATTGTTGCTGTTACTGTTGTTGTTACTGCTGCTACTGCTACTGCTACTGCTACTGCTACTGCTACTGCTGTTATTGTTGTTGCTACTGCTGCTGCTGCTGCTGCTGCTGCCGCCGCCGCAGCCCCCGCCGCCCACGCCGCCACCGCCGCCGCCGTTGTTGTTGCTACTACTGCTGCTGCTGTTGTTGTTGTTGTTGTTACCGGTGCCATTGTTGTTGTTATTCCCGCTACTACTACTACTGTTGTTGTTGTTGTTGTTGTTGTTGTTGTTGTTAACGCCGCTGCTGCTGTTATTGTTGTTTATGCTGCTGCTACTGCTACTACTGCTGTTATTGTTGTTGCTGTGCTGCTGCAATTGTTGCTGCTGCTGTTGCTGTTGTTGAGAAGAGATCGATTGCGAGACGGTAGACGTAACACTGGATGCTGGCGATGCCGAAAGTAATCCATTCTCCCCGCTATGACCTGTAAAAGCGATCGTACGTTGTAAAATGGGGCTCCTCTCTTTGCTGTACACCCGAATAATCTTACAGGATGTTTTGCTCGCGGTAGAATGGATGGCTTGAGAGCTACTATGCGATGCAGCTACCGTGGCAAAGTTACCAGCATTCGTCGTTGCGATGTGATTACTCGTCGAACTAGGCGAGCTATGGCTAGGTGTCATGGGAATGGTCTTGCTCGGAGTGCTGCTAGACAGCAAGTTTGACTTTATCGTGGCAGTGCTCCCAGACGTTGGAATGCTCGCTTGCGAGTTTAACAACGGCCTAACTGCTGTTGGTTTCACTGGCTGGAACATTATCAAGCCATTTGTCTCTTTTCTTTCTCCGCTTGTCGCGGAACACATTACTGAGAAAACGAAGCATCTAGAAATATCTTCTACCTTCGTCTTCTTGTCATTGTCTGTCGAACTATCACTCGAATGATTGTGCATGGTAGAGCTTAGAGGTGGCGAAGGTATCGGCGATGTCCCAGAATTCGTCGATGTCGGTGTACCACCTGTCTCATTGCTATTGTTACTGTCTGTCGTCGCCGACGACGGAATACCGACACCGGACAATTCAACCTCGTCGAGGCCGATAATGTCGTCGTAAATATATTCGTTTTCCTCGAAGTCTGGTTCCTGTGACGATTCGATGTAGTACTCGACATCATCCTTTATCCTCTTGATCTGCCGATGGAAACAGAAACGGAGGCCAAAAGAAAGATAATGAGAGACAAACAGACAGACAGTGAATAAAACTCGAGAAAGAATGACAGGGCGTAGGATGAGTGGCAAACAAAATAAAATGTAGAGATAACTTATAACTCCGTCTTACGGTTTTCACTTCGACTGACATATTATCCAGCATGCGCAATAATGTCTCCAATTTTCGGATATGGTAACGATGCTTTTCTAGTTTTGCCTTCAACTCATCCATTCTGTCCTGTTTATCTTTGTCCAACCTCTTTTTCTTTCCTGCGAGTAACGATTCTATTTCCGATTCGAATGTATCCAGCTGCATGAAAACCAAGGGAATGCATCAGTATGAATAGTAAGGATGCCGAAAGGTCGATTTTATTATTCCTCGAATTATACTTCTTTCATTAATATAATGCCACGGTAGCTGTAATATTTTATTTCATGCCCATCTCATACCTGTAGATTTAGCGTATCTATAGAGTTCGCTAACCAGTTGCTCACTTCGTCCCGTTCTTTCTGAGCTGGATCAAGTTTTTGAGCGGCACCCAGTCCCTCCTTGGAATAAGCTTTTGTCTTCGTTTCTCTCTCCACTACTTTAAATCTTTCCATTTGCTGAAAGAACCCGATGACACGGGATTCGTAAATGATAACAGAGAGTTCTCGTTAAAACGGGTACGCATAAAGACGTAGATGTACGCATACAAATATATGCACTCACAGTTTCGATTAGCTTCCTATAATCAAGGAGAGTACTCTTATCCTTAATTTCACCGGAAGCGATCCAACTTTTGATCTGATCACGTAACCTTTGAAGCTTCTTGATTTCCTTCTTGAGATCTGCTTCATATTTTTCTTTCTGGTTACTATTTGTCGCATTATGAACCTTCTGCCAGATATCTTCAAAGGTCTCTACACCTTCCGTTACTTTTTTAAGGCACCGATCTATTTCACCTAAAGTCAGAAATAAAGAGAACGAGTAAGCCAGTATGCAAAATAGAGTGGGAGGAAAAAGTAGGATGGAAAAAGATTTGTGGCTACTCGAGAGACACGGTGACAACGTCAAGAGAGCTGACATTACGCACGCTTACTCTCTCTTCTGGATAGAGCTAGCGCTAAGGCTGCAAGGAGCGAAGCCAGTTTGAAGGTTATGCTGTCGCATCTCGCTCGTTTTTAGCGTAGTTAGCATTCTCGCTCGAGAAAGGTTTATGTGAGAAGGTTCGTGATCATGCGATGGAAGTGTGAGAAATGGCGAAGAAACGATGCACGCTTCATCGTACCCTGACAACTCTCTAACTGTCAGATAGTGAAGGCACTGCGTGCAAATGCGGCTGGTCACGATTCCCGGGGACTAGTCTTTTCAAATGGAAAGGGCCGATCTTTCTTTAAGCCAAATGTCGAACGTGTGAGACAGGCTCGAAAGATGAAACTGTGCCGATCGTCGTGTCAGGCCATAATAGAAAATCTTCTAAATGTAAACATGCTGGAAACATTTTCTCCTCACCTTGCAACTTTCTCGTCGCAGCCATGGCTATGTAAACATGTAATACAATGATTCATGCATAGTCTAGACGTAGTTGAAATGAAAGAGAGCAATTTTTCGGTAGAAATAACCGCCGAACTATTATTCCCCTGAATAATATGGGAGGCCCTCGGCCACAAGATGGCTTCCGTTTTCAAATGACAACGTCCGATCGCCTTCGTGAGAGTGAGTTGCGCCGCTGTTGCTTCTCGACACCTCGCCGTATCCCTTCAATCGTTTAACCTCTTTTACGAGTCAGATCGAACTCTATGTTTCTTTCAAGTCGACAGCGCGTAAATGTACACAAAAAGCGACAAGCATCAACAAATGATATATATGAAGTACTGAGAAAATGAGATAGAATATTATGCATTGGCGCATTCACGCGCATTCTGCCTAACGCACATACTTAACGTCTTCGCGTTCGCAAACCAATCGAAAGTTCTTCTGTTGCCGTTTGCGCCCTTTCCCTCGTCCTCCCCCGTTATAAGAAACGCCACTGATCGCGTTATGCCGGACATACAATGCATGCGTTCTTCATCTTGCTCAAGAAATCCTTTATGCCTAATTTTATGCGCGACTACGTGAAAGCTTGACCGAAGGTATAGATGACATTAGTCACAATCGCAACGTCCTACCAATCGCTGAGAGCCGATTAACCTCCGTAGAGCTTTTTACACTTCCCTAGCAATATATTCCCTAACGATAACAAGATTGCCAGTCCGTAGAGTTAGTTATTAGATAAGAACGAAATTTTAAACCTTTCCTATTTCTAACGACAAAAGACCTAAGGTAACTTGGAATGTACAGGAAATGGTCATTAATGGGTCGCATGCAAAGCGAGGATAGACTTTTTATCGTAGAAATCCGTACTTTTGACAATATTCAAATGTTCACCTAAAGACCTAACCCACACCATGAGAATTTTTGTCTGCGCGGTAAACGGTTGGCAAATTTCCCGTAAGATTTCCTTTGACAGATTGAAAGGTCGAAAGAGGTGGTGTTGTATCGAGACGAAGGTGAGCTCAGAAGGCGAGAAATCAATTTCGAGACGTAGAGAGAGAATAAAAGGCGCGGGCTGATCGCAAGTAGGCGTCTGTCGAAGATCGCAGAGTGGGGGTAGTCGAGGAGTACTATGTTGGGCGTATGCGAGTACGTCCGCAAGAAATGCCGTCGCTTTGCATTTCAAGTTTTTGCACGATAGTCGTGGGTCAGGCAGCACAACAGTCACGCTCGCCTCGAGTCGCGTACACATTCAATTATTCGTTCCTCTACGGTGACTTAACAGCTACTTCAGAAACACTCAGTAGTAGCGAGTCATCTTGCCGTTATAATATCATTGTCTCTCCCTTCCTTTCGTTCGTCTAACCTCGCACGCGCCGAAATCGCTACTGCTGCATCCCTATTGCTATTCTTCGTCGTCGTTCCTCCTGTCGTCGCTGCTACTGCCTCTGCTCCTGTTCCTGCTCCTGTTCCTGCTCCTGCTCCTTCTGCTGCTGCTGCTGCTGCTGCCGCTGCCGCTGTTGCTGTTGCTACTCCGTAGACAGAGAGATCATGACAAAAGGTGGCATCACTGGAAGATACGCATTGGAAGGACGGACGGAGCCGTGCTCATTGATATGACGCCATTTTACTAACCTTTTCGCTTCGGATTGCCACCAAGTGCCCGTATTATAATTACGTTCTACATTAGCCGCTCCGCAGCGTCAGATCGTGTGTTTCAATCATTTCTAGCCAGATCCAATCCAATCTGATCGCTAGGAGAAGCGCATACGTGTGTCGAACTTCGATCAAAGGTATATCAACGCATCTTTCTCTCTCTCCCTCTCTCTCTCTCTCTTCGTGGCTCGATCATTCGTTGCTTGCCGTTTGTCGAGTTTGCTCGCCCCTGCAGTTTCTAATCATGTACCGTACTGTTTCCCCATGAGTTCTGAATTTTTCTGTTGCTAAATATTCAACCGTTGTTTGCCATTTTTTCGTTGGCCACGCGAAAATAATTTTACTCTTTTCCGCTGTATTAACATTTACGTGTCCTCCGCTATGCATTATTCGTGTCGTTGCCAAACATTGCCTGGCACGATTGCCAAGTATCGCTCTGCCTCAACAATAACAACTTTTTCTTCCTTACAATGTCTGGAAGAAAGCGTCGATTCAATACAAAGTCATACTGCGCATCAGCCGCATACGTCTAACATCACTCTTTTTTTCTCTCTCATTTCACTTCTACTTTTTATAGAAATATAACTTTGTTTCAGGTGAATCCGCAACAGCGGGCATTGATATTATGGAAGATGAGGATAGCGAAAGCAAAATTAAAGATATGTGGAGCATCTTGGGTACGCAACACTTCAAAGATTCTCCGATTGAAAATACGTTGCAACACGTCGCCGATGCAGCTTACAGAGATCCGCCGAATGAAGAAAAACATTCGGTCAAATATAATTCGATTGGCTCTGCTAAAGAATCGCAGAGTAATAAAACTACCGCCGGAATAGGATCAAAAATCATATTCAAAGGGTTTAAGAAGCGTATCTTGGCTCAAGCTCAGGAAACCCAAACTGTTTCTCCGAAGAGTACCGCTCAAGAACAACAGCAACAGTCTCACGTTAACGTTACTGCAAAAAATAGCAAAGAAAAGAAATTAGAGGCAAGAAGAGGAAAGATAACTGAATACGCTCAGTATTTGGGCCTTCAACCGTCTGCAAAGAGTAAATGCTCAAAGTGTCAATTGCCGACGATAACGGTGTCGACGTTGACATCGACAGAGACAGTGACTGCAACGACAACGTCGACGGCAGCAACGGCAATGTCCGCGACAACGGTGGCGATGACGACGACGACGACGACAACGCCGACGGCACTACCGAAGCAAAGTCAGTGTACTTGTAGTTTTACAATGACATCGGTGCAAGGGATAGGCGGGCCACCAGATTCAGCGTCTGCCCTACCGCATGCAGCTAATTTTAAAATAACGAGGAAAGTTTATCTATGCGCGGCGTGTGGTACCTATTTTGAAAATTGGAATTTATTTCTACATATGCGGGACATTCACAAACGGCACATATGCTTATTTTGTCTGGGTATGTTCGGTCAAGCGGACAGATTGTCATATCACCTCTCAAAGAAGCATAGTGTACCGGAAATGTCTTTCACGTCCGTTGAAGACTTCTACGGTGTTTTCAAAGGATCATGCTATCTGGTGTGCTGTACTTGCGAGAAAGTTTTTTCTGAGACCGATAACTTTTTCAATCACTTTTGCTCACCGCCGTCAAAGCAAGAGACATCAGCATCCATATGCACTTTGTGTAGACAAAACGGTGGACACGTAAGCGCTTGTACAGCTCAAGCGGATCTCGATAAAGAGATTCATTCAGCTCTATCCGTTGCAACAAACGCACAGATGAGTGGCGCAGCAAATGTATCGCCGATTATCGGAAAGCAAACGCATACCGCCATTGGTGTTTCGAGAAACATCCTGCAAAGAAAGCCAGTGAAGAATAATAGGATTAGGCATCAAGACGATATTACATTGAGTACTCAGCAATTGGTATGCAATTATTTCATATGCTTCTGTCTTCTTTCTCCTTCTTTAATAATTCTTCTATCATCTAGTTTGAAGTTTTTAATACAATTCGCTTTTAACTGGCCACGAAATGTTCCTTTTTCTGTTTTTTTTCCTCTTCTTATCTAACTTCTCCTCGTTCATTCACAGAGAACCAATGCTTATGCAAAGAAGTTACACTACCGTACGAGCGCGTCTCAGGGCAACGAGAATCAAGCTGTTGCACAAGATGGTACAATTAAGAATAATAAGGAGGATCCTACCAATAATGGCGTAGTCAGAGATACTGTTTCTGAAACGATAATGGAGGTGTCTAGGTACGTCGAAGATTCGTGTGGAGAAGAAATGGAAGAAAGTGCCGAGAGCGATGATGTCGCTTGTCGAGTTGAACACGATGCCATTGCTACTGCTGCTGCTGGTGTTGCTGCTGGAGCTGGAGGTGGAACTGAAGGTGGAGCTATTGCCGCCGCCGCCGCCGCTCCTGTTGCTGCTGCTGCTGCTGCTGCTACTGCTACTGATGGTGGTGCCGCTGTTACGACAGCGTGCATCACAGGAAATACTAACATTTTCACAACCGCATCCGCTACCGTTGTTACTCTTCAAAATAAATTTTCCGACAGTGTCGCACAAACGATTAAGGAGGTATCTTGTTTAACAAATGATGTCCCGGAAGAAAAGGCAACTGAAGATTCCTCGGTACCTAATGAATCGATATCACTGTCACCGTCATTACCGCCACCACCGCTCCCTCCACCGCCATTGCCACCAGCAATATTGTCAATGCCGACAGCGCAGTCCGTAGAATCGGTCGGGGAACCGAAGGTAATCACGACTGAATCCGAGTATTTCAAGATAATGGAAAATGATGGTGGCGATATGTCGGCAATGGCGAATAATGAATTGGCGCTGCCGAATGAAAATTTCTGTGATACCGGAAAGACCTCAAATATCGTTAAGACGAGCGAAAAAGACGTCGCGTTTGAATCGCAATTGACAAGTCCAGTGCGCAATCCAGGACATAGTTCAGTCGGTAGTTCGGCGGGCGGCAGCCCAATGGGCCGATCTTTGTTCAGTCCACAGTATGACGATACGCAAGCAGAAATTCGGTCCACTCCAAGCGAGGCGCTTCTTCATGACGGCGGACATCACCGAAATGGTGAAGGTGGGCCGATGGGATTTCACACTGCAATCTCTTTCAATGCAGTAGCCTCGTCAGACAGAAGTTTAGTCATTAAAATATGTACTAATAGGAATTCTCAGTTTTCTGTAACAACGTCCGGTGTTAATGCAAGCGGCAGTAGCGAAACCGAAGAGAACAACAATGCGTGTTCATCGATGTCGACCGCGAAGGGCAATGTGCACGAGGAACCAGCTAGTGAAACCAATGTCGGCGACTATCAAAATGATACCGACTCTGATAGCGACAAATTAGCGGTGGTTGAAACCAGTCATGTCGACGACGATGCCGAAGACGAAGAAGGTTTGGAAGGTAATGAGGAAGAAGAGGACGAGGAAGAAGGTGCAGAAGAGGAGGAGGAGGAAAATGGAGATGAAGAAGAGGAGGAGGAGGAAGAGGAAGACGAAGAAGAAGAAGAAGAAGAAGATGAAGGAGAGAGCGAAGAGGAAGAAAATGACAATGAACAGGAACATGAAACAGACAAGGAAGAACATTTGGTCGACGAGCAAAGAATGAATAATGACTCTCCACGAAAAGGAGAAGGTGTCAGCGAGCAAATAAAACATATTGAACGGAACGAAACCGATGCGCAAGCGGAGCCAGGAACAGACAATGATAATGAGGAAGAAGATGCGGAGCATCGTGCCGAGAATATGAACGATATCGATGAGTCTGCGAATGAAGAAAGGAAAGAAGAGAATCTCAAGGAAAAGTCATTTTTCCAGATAGACGATGAAAATGACGTAAACGTTGGGTATATCGCCACTGAGGGAAAAGAGCGTAAAATTGCTAGTGGGAGGAAAGAGGAGAGCGAGGAAGAAGGTGAAAGTAAAGTAAGCGTACAGTCTTCACAGCCTTCGGATAATGGCATTGCTCTCGCAGGGGAAGATGTACCTGTGGTAGATTTGAATGTTGAGGGCACTCTCGACAGCATGGAGATAGAAGATTTGTTAAAACGCTGTATAGAAGCTGCGAGTCCAATTTGCGTCTACTGTAACCATGCGCGTCATATAGCCGTTCACGGTAAACAGCTAGGATTACATATGCTGGCGGAGCACAAGTTTCAACCGCAACATCCTGCCATTATTATCCACGCCGACCAGTTCACCGTGCGAGTCAAAAGATCGCTCGACGAGCTTGAATCCAAATTTTTCAATCTAAGCTCGTACAACTCTGTAAATGGCACGTACAACGTACCGAATCCAAGAACCTACGAGTGCTTTCATTGTAGATTTCATTCCACCGTGCATAAGGAACTCTATTTGCATAATCGGAAAATGCACCAAAAGACCATTTTAATTTGCATCATGTGCAAGTCAACCTTCTACAGTTACAGCGAACTACTCTGTCATCTGTGCCCCGGTGTGTATTCGCCAAACATCAATGTGAAGTACAGGTGTTGTTTGTGTCCTGTGACCAGTCTTCCCTCTGCATTTCGACTAATGGTTCATCTCCGAAAGTGTCATCACGTGTGCGATGTCTGTTTAGAATCGACTGGGAATCAGCAACGGTTGTCCAATCATGTCTGGAAGCACAAGCTCCACCATCTGTGCTATCGGTGCGGTATTGCTTATAGAAATAAACCGGACATTACGAAGCATCTCTTTTGGAAGCATGGAACGGAAAGTGTGCTCTGCAAAAAGTGCTTGCAAAAAAAATGGCCGCACATCTATCACTTTTGTATACCCCCTACTGCCTTTGTGTGCGAAGAATGTGGCGCGAGCTTTTCACGTGCGGTCGCCTTGAAGGTCCACAAAAGGTTGCACACCGGTGATCGCCCGTACTGTTGCAACGAGTGCCAGGAACGATTCGTATCTCGTAAACTCCTGCACCGACACGAACAAATTGTTCATCGTCAATCACCAGGGCTACCGCCATCATCTGACTCCGGTATGCTGCCTTCTTCGATGATTACCAGTAGCAACGCCCTTGGTTTTTCCATTGCCAGCGGTTCTCTCCACACTGGCCCGGCGGTGACGACTATTCATCGCGCTATTCACGATGACGATGAACATCACCCCGCATTTTCCAATACCATTGATTATCGGCATTCTCAATGTGGTAGGCTCAGCGACATAGATAGGCCGTCGGTACGACCAGTCGACGGTGTTACTTCATATTCGGAGAATGTCACTCAAGATGAACGTTTTATCAAGGAGCCTATCAAAAAAGTTGTTGACGTTTACGATCTGCCGCCTCTTAATTTGTCTTCTGAGAGCGATACCGATCCGGAGGACATTGCCCGACCATCGTCACCCTCGTCATCTCATCGTAAGACTGAAACAACAGACGGTTCGCTCAATGATAAGGATAAAATTGAAGCAGAACCTGTCGTCACATCGTCATCTCCAAAAACATTCTCATCATCCAGTCAGAACGAACCGGTAATTACAATGACGACGATGATGACGGCAACAACGCCAACGACGACGACGACGACGACAACGACGACGACGCCGACGACGACGCCGACGACGTCGCCGACATCAACGCCAATGATAGCGGCGACAACGGTGGCAACAGCAATTACGATAGCGACGATGGCAACGGCGACGGCGACGGCGACGACGACGACGACGACGACGACGACGACAGCGGCGGCGATGGCGATGGCAATGGCCATAACAACGACGGCCACCAACGAAAAAATGGTTATCGCAGCAACGAATCCGATAATAACGGAAGCGCAGTTTACACGT
The DNA here is from genome assembly GCA_033815515.1 of Cryptocheilus praepositus. Taxonomy (NCBI): domain Eukaryota; kingdom Metazoa; phylum Arthropoda; class Insecta; order Hymenoptera; family Pompilidae; genus Cryptocheilus; species Cryptocheilus praepositus. The sequence goes on along the minus strand of JAWWQZ010000132.1, from coordinate 416,758 downwards.
GAGACAACTATAGCACCAGTGACAGTGATAACAACAATGACTAATTCAATTTCGACAGGAACTTTGACGACAATGACGACGACGACGACCACGACGACGACGACGACGACGACGACGACGGCGACGACGACGATGACGACGATGACGACGATGACGACGACGACGACGACGACGGCGACGACGACGGCGACACCGACCACGAAAACAATGACGCTGAAAACGATAAATACTATCGAATCAATTATAAAACTCGATCAATCAGACAACGACATAGTCGAGGTGAAGCAAAATGACGAGGAGAAACAGGAAGAGGCCAAAATAATGGATGGTATCTGGGACAACTTTAAGACTTACGCCGCTAGTCTTGGACATGATACCACCGCAGTAGCAGTTGGTGGTCTCGGGCCTTCAGCGAAGGAAGAAGAGTCGGAGCTCGCGTTCCTGCAGCGCGTGATTCTAGCTGATCATGATTATTGCGTCGTTCAGCCAGAAAAGGAAAAAGGTGAAGGCGTGTTGTCGTCGAGTGACTGCTTAGGTGCTTCGAGGGAGGAGAGCTCATTCAAAAACGACTATTATGCAGGTAAATTTGTCGAATTTAGCGAAAAAGCGTCTCGCTACCGATGCACGATAATTCCCCATCGCAAACGATGGGATTTCATCGAAGCGTCGTTTCAATCCAGGTAAATCCCGAAGGAGCCCCTCCGCGTCTAGCGTCACCGTACCGGGCAACGAGAACGAGTCGAGAAAAAAGATGAAAAGCCCAAAGAAGAAAAAGTCGCATCCAAACGGTGGTGGCAGTACGACTTCGAGTGATTCTTCGAGTGACAGCGATTCGAGCAGTTGCAGTTGTGGCACTAATTGCAGTTGCTCTAGCAGCTCTTCCGGCAGTTCATCATCATCCAGTAGTAGCTCAGATTCGGATAGTTCTACGTCTGAGAGTTCACCGCGGAAAGGTCGGAAGGATCGTCGAAAAGGCAAAGAAACTATTGGGTCGGAGAGGGGGGTAGAGGGGGGAGGCGAGGGTGAAGACGCAGAGAAATTCGCCTCCACGGCGAGGAAGAGAGTAGCGAGAACGATCGCCAGTGCGGGGGAGAGAATTCGTTTCGGTGTCGGTGAGGGAAACGGAAAAGAGGTGGATCAGGAGAAAGGACATAAGGTTGCCGACATTCAATCGATAACAAACGCGAAACGTACGGAGAACGGACCGATGGAGATGTCGACAAACATAACAGCGGCGGCGGCGGCGACGACGAGCACCGCCACGACGACGATGACGGCGACGGCGACAACGACGACGACGACGACGACGATCACCTCCACGACAACGACCTTGGCAGCTGGCAACGGATCCATGGAATATGTTCTGCCAAAGAAGTTGTTGCCGCTGTCGCCACCATCGATGCAATCACTAGCACCGCCGTCATTACCATCATCACCGCCACCACCGGATCTTAGGGAATCAGACCTCGAGACCGACGAAACCGAAACAGATGAGGACTTTTACGATGAACATCCTCAACAATTAGCTAACAAACTTCTCGCCGAGAAGCGAAATCAACTCCTTCTCCTAGCCGCCGTGGCACCTGCTTCTATTGAATCTGCGGTCTCACTGAACAACGGTATTCCGGATGAGTCTGTGGTGTCGTCGCCAATGACCAGTAATACCGACGATCAACCGTTGCAGCAACAGCAACAACAGCAGCAGCAACAACGCCGCTATATCCATCATCATCACCATCAACACCAGTCCCAACAAGAACCGCAATCTGTAGGAACACAACATATTCAACAGTATCAACGTCAAACTCAGCATCAACAGAGACGAAAAGTTAAAACGAAAAAGCGCCGAAAAACAGACCGAATAGGTACTAAGCAACGTGAGTTACTGCCGACACCCACCGTTGAGTCGATAAAATTAAACATTCCCAAAGCATTTTATCGTAATAATACAGCAACGGCCAGCGTAAGATCCGTCACAGGACAATCTTTAACCCAAATCACGCCTGTTCTCCCACCGATGGATCTACAACACACAAAAGAGCAGTCTTTGACCAGTCTACAATCTCAAAATATCGCTATCAGCGGAATGGAAGCGGATAACAGTAAGAGATTTTCCAAAAGAAAGCGAGTGCCAAAACGATTTTATGGTGATTCCAGTGATGAGGAAACGATTGACCGACAACCATTATTAAAATGGCGGAAAGTCGATACAACAATTATGACAACTACAGCGCTACCGAGTCACTCGTTTGTTCCTACCGCCGTTCCTGTTGTCGAGTCGACGAAGATGACCGCGTCAAGACTATCTTTCGGTGCAAAGAACGTAACATCCGTTACAGAAGATCATTTCGAAGGGTACACAAGTCGTACTGCAACACCAGGCGGGCCTGGTGGTGACGAGCGATCGGCAAGCGAATCCGAAGACGCAGATAACAGCAGCGAGACCAGCAACGACGCGACAAATCTACACCTCAATGTTCAGCAGCACCAGCAGCAGCAACCGCAACATCTTCATCATCATCATCACCATCGGCATCATCACCATCACCGTCACAATCAACTGCAACAACAGCAACAAACGGCGACCAATCTACCAACATCCAGTGAACGCTCGGTTAATTTGTATTGTTACTGTCAGTGCCCATACGATGAAGTTTCCGAAATGATAGCTTGCGACGGAGAGGATTGTCGAATCGAATGGTTTCACTTTGAGTGTGTCGGAATTATGGTGCCACCGAAAGGCAAATGGTACTGCCCTGATTGTCGAAAGAAGCACGGCATGATGCAAACTAATGAAGACTACTTTGACTGATAGCGAAAGTAAACCGTTTGATAAACAATTTCTTCGTTTTCCCGTGTTCGCCACTGAGATGCTTATAGGCATAATCGTTACTTCCTCTTTCGTTTTCCCGAACATGATTATGATGACAATGAAAACGGTGATGATCACGATGAAGATGGCCGTGATGCCGACGATGACGAAGACGGCAACAACGATGATAATACAATGTATCTTGGCTCACATTGATATTTTTTTCCTGAAGACGGTCACAAATGTTTGTAAATACGTGTACATAATGCCCTAGAGTTTATAACAATGAAATAAGGTTTTTTGTGTATATTTCTTTGTACTTCTTTCGACGAGAATGCCGTATGCATATACGGATATATGAATACAAATTTAAGTTAAGTTTTTAGCAATTAGTGGCGTTGTAGAGCAAATTGCAGTCGAATTGTAAACAAAAGGGAGTATTGGGGAGGGGGGAGGGGGGGGGGGTTATAAAAGAAGTCTCTTGTAAGAGTTAAGACAGTTGCCGGCATGTGGAGAGGGCTATTCGTTATTATTTATTAAAGTTGTAAGATGTATCCGCTACGATCGTATTGACACTGCTGGCAGTGTTCTTTCCTGCGGACTTTGCACTCAATTTTTGTCTTCAATCTGCTATGCTAAGCAATGGAGGAAAACACCGTTGTTAAAAGATTCAGTTTTGAGATGGCGAGCGAGATGAAAAACAAGGAGACATTATCTGGACGTGTACCGTACGTTTGTACAATAATAACCCATCAGAACACCATGCGCCGACTTCCGAACAGGCTAGTGTACATTGAGTCTTACATGTGTAAGTACATGCGACTAATCAATTCCGTGGCAATTGTAGAATGTAATTTACCGCGCTTGTTCTATCCACAGATCACGTACAGCGTGTAAAAACTGCAATCAAATCTTTAAACTAACATTCGTGAAGAAATTGTTATTTTTGGGTTCAGTTCTGTCGTTATCTGCGTACATTAGTAGTCTTCAGCCCTCCTGTATTCTCTTTCCCAGCCGGCCATAATGAATCCCAATATGTTCGCAATGAAATCTATGTAAGATATTCACTGTATTATAAATCAATAATACAATTACACTCCTGCGGGAAGATGCATTAGTTTGTTTTCACGTTCGAGTTACAACTGCTTTCTTTCCGTTACAATCACTGACGTACTTGCATCATTTCATATGGCGTGCAACATCTATCGCTGACAGAAATTGAAGCGTTGCAAAGAACATGCTTTTTTCTGGAGACATTGATAACGTTCGTGCCAATGATCCCAACATATTAACGAAACGAGAACGTCAATGTTTGGGTAATGACACAAGAAAAATAATTAAGTGCGTGTCCAACAGCACAGTTGGAACAGTTAACAGATCTTCCATCTGTCACACAACTTCCAAACAGTTTATCAGAGAAAATAATGAGAGGAATCGGCCAAACAACACGCTACCACTCTATCCGACCAATCACGCAGCACACTCCGAAAGATATTGTGCACGTCGGGAGTAGAAAATGAAAACCAGATAATAGGAATGTCTGTGTGTCTGAATGAATTGTCTTTCACTGTTGAAAAAATTGGCGCGAGCAGATGACAGGATATTCCTTAGTGGTAATGTTCAATATTTATTTCTGTACGCTACGATATTACTGTGATAAGGTCCAACAGCGCGTATTTACCTGACATATGCTTTGTAAGGACCTCATCAGTGACCTTGATGATGAATTTAGTTATAGAAAAAGAAGTCCTTAATCTTAAATGTCAAGTGGCCCTTTTTGCCTCCGCCGATACGGGAAGTAACACTTGTAGGATTACCACCAGGCATGCCATATCGATGGATCCGCAAAGATAATACACGATGGTATAAATTAGTGAAGACACCTTGTAACTGATGTAATGTAACAAACTCGATGAAACTAGAAACTAGAGAACGAGATAGAGATGACAATCGATTCGCAATTTTGACAAAACTATTATATTTCGTCATATCAATGAACCGGTACGCAGCACGACACACTGTCTTGGTTTCATCAACTGACTTCTGTCAGACCCCAGGAGATTAGACTACATTCAGGCGACAGGCAGGTATGCGGCCTTTGGACACTCAAGTGTTACTTTACGTTTTAACGCACTCTTGTCTCCAATTGTAAAAACTGCCTTAAAGAAACCGCCACGGAACATTTACAAAGTCGCCTAAAGCCGAAGAAGACAATAGACTGGGTTGGTCATGAGGAATGGTAAAAATGAGAAAAGTATCTGCCTCCAGCTCATCAGTAAGACTAATACAGACAGTTCCTACCTCAGTCGCCTGACAGATTAGAAGATTTAGTGCATATAACAGACAGGATGCACTTAGACTGCTCGTAAGAAATTTCATTTGCCTAATACTATCTCTCGAATTATACATGAAAATGGTAGGGAACCAGGGCTAAGAGATAAGACCATCCTACCTCACCTGTGGCCGGCATTGCATATTGATAAAGTAGGAATCTTTTTTTATCAATATGTTATCAGTTTTACTTTATTGTAATCGCTTATGGGCAATCTCATATCAGCCAATCAATCAGCCAAAAAACGCTTGTTGATAACAAATATTATCACCATCTTTTGCTATACATTATATATTTGGCAATAAGCATGATCATACATCCGGATACATGTACGGGACACTCGAGTAAATATCAACAATTAAATTTGACCTTTACGTACCTCGTCTATGTATGAAGATACAGGAACCGTCAGAATTATTTCAAATTACTAGAATAATCTTTTAGAATAAAAAGAAAAGAGACAAATTAGACAGGCAATGCTAGAAAATGATCGACTGGCTTTAAAATCTGATTGAAAGTAGGTTTATTTTTTATTAATCCGTCCGTAAGATAAATCTCATTTACCAATGGCGACGAAAGAGCAAATACGAGGCTTTCGATTTTACTTGCAACCAATGTTACCGATGTAGCTGACAGTATAGTTTGAAATGTAGTCATTATTATTGCGCAACTAGAGTACGGTGCCATAAATGAAGGAAACGCTTTTCCTAGATGTTACATTTACATTTGCTTCACGAATGAACGTGCTGACGCTTATGTGGAATTCAATTGAGAGAGCATCGGGTTATAAGGAGAAGAACATCATTTATTGATAAACTTATTGTACGCATCGAAACATAAATGATTACTCTTAAAAATTGTACTTCTAAAGAACGATCTAATTGTAATAGAAGGCAAATGTACTGCCTGTACGTGCGTGGGACGGGTGTACGAGCTGCGACGAAAGCACAATTTTTTCTAGCACACGCCGCAGATGGATAGGGCATTCATGTAAAAGACCAGTGTACCGTGCAATGTCCTTTCTGCTTACAATACTGTAATATCACAAAATGTCTACGCATACAAATGAACGAAGAATTTCGAAGTAAACGCGACCTCGTTGTTCAAACGGTAATAGTTATCACAAGATGACGCATCGAAGATGTCGATATAATACACTTTCTGTGCCCTCGTACGGTTACATTTAAAGCATTAAGTAAAAACACTCCCTCCTTTTTTCTCTTTGATAGAACAGGTACACTTTAACTGCAGCAGCTTTGTGGTTTTGGGTCTAGTCCAGACCGTTTCGTGATAAATACTCGTGTAAATTCTTCCGCTGTAGTGGGATGAATTCCTACGGTGGACTTCAATATGGGGAATGTCAAGTTACATCTGCAAACGTAGAAAGCAGAACTTTTTTCTTTGCTTGCTCAGAGGAAATGATAGAATTATCAGTGAAGCAGTGGAACAATGGGTATAACTCACTTTACGGCAGCGGCAAAACCTTGTATCACCTCACCAGCGTTCGGGCCAATAAAATGCATTCCGAGGACCCTCTGATCACCACCTCGAAGAGCAACGACTTTGACATAACAGTTGGTCACATCCTTCTGAGGTACAAAGAACTCAGTTGGTTTGTAATAGGCATGATACACTTCTACTTCTTCCTCTCCGTAATGGCTAATAGCAGCCTCCTCGCTCATACCGACACAGCCATATTCCAAAGGGGTAAAAACGGTAGTGGCTACGTTTACGTAATCCATCATATCCGTCGAATTACCAAACAATCTCCTTGCCAATAGCTTACCAGCGTGTATCGCAACTGGAGTCAGTTCAGGCTTTTTCTGCAGGGGAAGAAACGAAATGAAACGGAATGATATAAATGTTGCCACTGAGACCCATGCGTATAACTTCGTTCTGTTAATTTCTCGACTAGTAACCATAACCGCGATAAGTCAGAAAGAACCAAAGCAGTAGGACGAAACTTACATGAAGAACGTCACCCACGGCGTAAATATTCGGTACGTTCGTTTGTTCGTTGTTCGCATCTATCTTGCCAGTTTCCTTAATCAGGCGCACGCCTGCGTTCTCGGGTTTGAGCTCTGCCGTAAGGGGGCGTCTTCCAATAGCAAATAATACCGTATCATAGATGTCTTGATGCATTTGCCCATCCTATGATTACGCACGCTCTCATGACGGTTTACTTTTCATTTACTTTTCATTTCCCTCCACCGACCGATAAGAACGATACTGACGGAGAGATAGAGCTACATACCTTATCAACCCAATCGACGAGCAAACGACCGTCCTCCTGTTTCGAGATTTTCTTTGGTTTCGCTTGATAGATGAAATGAACTCCGCGTTGTTCCATCTCTGCTGCAACGGTGTTTGCCATTTGCTGGTCAAAACCACGAAGAACGATCGAACGAACCATGATTGTAGCGTCAAATCCCAAGCCATTCAAAAAGCCGGCACACTCCAGACCGATATCTAAATACTTATAATTAAGGATGTGAAATATGTATAATCTTTCAGTCACAGAACGTGGCCAGTAACGTTTCATTCTGTTCGTTCCTATACATTTTTATGGAAGGATACATCCCGCTCCTACGACAAGGGTTTTACCAGGAGCCTTCTCCAAACTAAAAATATCATCGCTGCTTATTGCATATTCCGTGGCACCGGGAATATCAGGATAATTTGGTCTACCACCCACGGCAATTAAAATTTTATCCGCGGTCAATATCTTTTCCTGCCCATTCTTTGAAATTCCACAGATAGTGTGCTCGTCCTTGAAATATCCAAGAGCGTTGATATAATCGACTTTTCTACAATCATAAAATACTTATTGGACGAGCCAGAAATTGAAGTGAAAGAGCGGTCCGCAAAAGCCAAGTCCAAACCGACTAACTTTGTTCTAAGTTCGACACGGGTCACCCAATTGACAGACTTGACATGATTTTGCACAGCGGTTCTCAAGGTTTCCCAGTCGTTCTTTACAGTTTTTGGATCCGGTAATTGCCATCCAAAGGATTTAGCCTCCTGCAAGGGCCAAAAAATATTTAATTGATATCACCGACAGGTTCTGTGTAGTTAGTTCTGTCGGACGAGCATTGATCGCGGATCAATGCCGATGATATAATCTCTTTTTAACACGTTGACTGCCGTGGTATTTTACCGTGATTAAGAGATTTTACTAAAGATCCAAAACATTCGACAATGGGTAGTAATAATTATTTTATAAATGCAGTTATTGTTAGAATAGTGATGCGATCCTATTTTCAATACTTGCATTATTTACATTTTGCATAATTCAGTCAAATTTTGTAGTATTTCATAGCATCGCTGTTCTAATACGGCAAAATACGCACGGCAGTCAACGTGTTAAGGAAAAAAAATCGCAAAGGCACATACGTGTATGGCTTCTCCGAGCAAGGCAGCTTGATGCATCAACTTCTTCGGTATGCATCCGACATTAACGCAAGTACCGCCCAAACCCCACACTGTTCCTTGAGGTGACGGCGTGACATAATCCAACACGGCAACTTTCGCTCCAAGAGCAACCGCTTCCTTAGCCGCTGCTAAACCGCCAGACCCGCCACCCAGCACCACCAAATCGTACATAAACTTCCGATCCGCTAAAGAACGATACTTCCATTATTCTATCTGTTAAATTGAACCCACATCACGATAGCTCGATTGAAAACCGATAACTGGCTGATAATGACACGGGAAACTGACAAGTCTCGCACGCGAAATCTTCGATACGGATACGCGTGCGATTTATTCAGATAATTTACTCGATCGTGCGTTATAATCTGTGCATTCATTATCAACTAATTCATTTGTACGACAGTGATATCCTCGGTGTATTTAACACAACACGCGGGCGCTTTCAGTATTTCAGTAAAAATCAGAATGGAGAGAAGGTGAAAAGATGGAAAAAGGGGGCCGGAAGCCGGGGGGGGGGGGGGGGGGGGGGGGGGGGGGGGGGTGATGAGTTAGCAGGCAGGCAAAGATAAAGCTGCATCCACATCAAATTTGCAGACGCATCGTGTCGCGGACACTCACTGCACATACAGGCCATCATGGTTTTTCCATAAACGCGAGAGTTACATCGGTTGCGCGGCAATTCAAGGAATTTGGCATTTGCGCATCGAAAGGACACGAATTTTGTCGTAAGTAAGATTAACGTCGCCATGATGATCGCGCTCCGATTCCGACGACGTGACGTCACCCTACCGATGACACTCGTCCCCGGAGCTCTAGAGAAAGGAAACGTGTCGTCACTAGCGACTAGTTCCGCGCGGCAATAACGCGATCTCTTGTCAGCACTCGCGGCACTCTTCAGTTTACGGGCGAAATTGCAGAAGAATCGGCATATAAAAGGATCCGATGAAAGCCGCCGACTTCGAATGAGGAGGAAATGCGTTCGATCCTAATCACCGGATGCAACCGAGGTATCGGCCTGGGTCTCGTGAAGCAGCTCGCACGTTCACCGAAACCGCCCGAACGTATATTCGCAACGTGCCGAGACGCGGACAAGGCGACGGTAAGGCGATCATCGACGATTACGCAATCCGCGCAAGTAGTTTCATCACAGGACGCTCCTTACCAATCGGTGCCATTATCGCGCGATACTTTTGATCGCTCGTTATCTACGCACAGCGCGATCTTTCACGAAAACGATGGCTCTCTGCCAAATGCCGCGCGACGACTAACCGCCTCTCTTCCTCGATTACGTCTTCGAGACTACGCCAACGACAGGTCGCGATCGGCGAATAGACCGAAATGTACTAACGTTCGATGCCGATATTCACCTTCTTTCCTTTCTCGCTCGATGCTCTCGCGACCGTTGCTCCATCTGACGGCAAGTCTGGGGGAACTCGCTCAACGAATGCTCAACGCCTAAAAAGAATGAAAGCACGAAAACACTCTTGACTACGAAAGATCTTCGTATGGTTTTCAAACGATTCCCCTTTTACGATTCCCCTTTTACGATACACTTACAACTTAAACGTTAAAGTGTAAATATCTTAAACGCCGCTCGTGGGAGGGAACTTGCCATATATTATTTCACTCCACTCTCTGACGAAGCATCGCTGAATATTACATGGCATTCAACGTGTTAATTGCGTCCGCGAATGGTGACTTGCAAAATAGGGAAGCGTCAATATGGCGTAATATCGTTTTTTCTTCGAAATTACTGCCATAGCGATAGGTTTTTGATTTCTACAACGATAAGGCTTCACGTTATCTGAGGCGCACACACTATTATTAGGCACGACGATTCTTTTTTACTCTAAAATGCGCGCAACACCTACATGTTCATTCGTTGCGTAAATGTTACACGATGATTTATTTTGTAGGAACTGAAAGCACTTGCCGAAGCTTCGGATAATATTCATCTTATCGAAATAGGTAATGTCTAACCCTTTGCACTCGGACATGTTCCTTCACGAAGTAGCGAATAGCGCAACATTACGTTTAAAATGGTATAGTTTTGAAAAAACATACTCTGGTCAAATCATGTTTTGCATACAACTTTGCTGATACATTGTTTTCATGTAGAGAAATGTTCCTTTGATCTCATCTGAGAATTTCTAGATAATTGTTTAATGTAAAGAAATGTAATATTAACCCTTTGCACTCGGACATGTTCCTTCACGAAGTAGCGAAGAGCGCAACATTACGTTTAAAACGGTATAGTTTTGAAAAAACATACTCTGGTCAAATCATGTTTTGCATACAACTTTGCTGATACGTTTATGTTGAAACAAAATCGAAATTTTATAGCCTGTTCTTTTCGAATGCGTCATAGTTCGTTCACCAATGTGCATTACGGGTTTATTCAAACACATATCGCAGTGATAACTTGTTTATGATCTTTCACGTGTCATTTTTTCTTCCGAGCATATACAATGTTTATACAATAACTTGCAGTTTATCATTCAGCCTATTGCAGGAATATATAGAAAGTTGTTCTTGCGGTCGCTACAATTCTCCTCTCAGTTTATTGACCACGAATTTACTAAATATTAAATAGCACACAGATTATTAATTCTATCTCATTGCCTTAACTTGTAACTCCCCGGAAAAATCTTAAGGACACAAATATTTGAAAAAACGTTTTCTGTACATATATTTTCCTCAGTAGTAACACGAAATATCTTCGTGTCCCCTCAGAGGGGACAGTCGAGTGCAAAGGGCTAATATCGCGTGAATGGTCTCTGTCTCTGCGTGCATATGTCCCAAGCAATCATTGATAAGAGTGCGTGCGCGCGCTCATGTACTCCTAGCAATGAGAATCATGAAGAAAGCGTTCATATAATTGTTCATGATATTTCCGACGAACCGTTAGAGGAAGAAAAATCTGTAAGACACGGTAGACTAATTCGGTTATTTCTCCACCCCTTTGGTACTGACAAAAGCAGTGCAGCTGATTCAGCACATTCATCTAAGAAAATTGAAATACCAAATGGGGCGTGACAATTCTCTGACGTATTACGTGTAACTGGAAGAGTTGACAGATACAACGCGTTATGGAGAATTAACAAAGATCGTGGATAATGCGGTGGGTGACCGCGGACTGAACGTACTATTTAACAACGCTGGTGTCTCCAGCAAATTTACACGGCTCGGACTTGTTAAGGCGGAACAACTTGCGGAAGCGTTCCTAGTTAACGTCACCGTTCCAATCATGCTTGCGAAGGTACGTAACTTATAATTTTCTACTTACGGACTCAATCACAGTTCTTAATAACGATTATCATTTCTAGGCATTTTTACCTTTATTGAAACGCGCAGCAAAAACGACGACGACGACGACAACAGATAAAACTGGCATGAGCGTTGAGAAGGCTGCTATTATCAATATGAGCTCAATTCTTGGAAGTGTCACCGAAAATAACAATGGTGGATTTTATCCGTACAGATGTAGCAAGGTAAACAAAACAGAACTGTTATTCTATATGAACGAAAGAGAGAAATTTAACTGGTTTCAGGCGGCCCTAAACGCAGCCACGAAATCCATGAGCATTGACCTCAAGAACGACGGCATACTGGTCATTTCCTTACATCCAGGCTGGGTTCGTACGGACATGGGTGGATATAACGCACCCATTGACGTGGAAACTTGTACCTCCCAGATTCTTACTACTCTTCGATCGCTAACGACACACGAAACGGGTTCCTTCTTGCAATATGACGGAAAATCTTTACCTTGGTAGTAAGTAAGCCCATGCACTCTCAAATGTTGAAAGTCATTCAATTAAAAATACTCGAAGGGCATCTGAGAATAAATCGTTTACATTTGTCAATTTAACTCTCTACGTGACCGTCCTTAAGACCTTTATTTTCAAGAACTTATCGCACTTTTCTCCCATTTTTCATCTCTCTTTTTTTTCGTTTTTGTACATGTTACGGTGCTATAACATAACACAAAGGAATGCAATTTCCCTAAAACATTCACCGCGTCACACAACAGATTCGCAATGACGCGCAATAATTATATGTACAATAGACCCCCGAACAACCGTCATAAATCGAAGGATCAGCGGCTTGCACGAGTGCATTCTAAACCAAAGGGGGACGGGGGTGCGTGTGTAGTCTAGGAACTGCAAGCACAACAAAATCTTCATTATATCGGCAGGAAGCTTGTCTTACCCCCCAACGGGCGCGAGAAGAATGTAATACTGAAGCGACAGGAAAACAGCGACGAACATTCTCACATACTAGCTCCGCAATAATAGAGATATTTTTTCACCCGAATCGACGCCTACAGAACGGATTTACCGTCACCACTGTTAGTCTCATCGAATTCATCCCATCGGATAGTACTTATTTTTCGCATCGAAGTGGCGTGTAAAAAAATAAATCTCGCAGCGTACAATTTCAGACGTTGTTCGAGACGTCTGTAGGAATTCAAATTCTCTGCGCGTCATCTTTCATCTTGAGTTTCGTTAAATTTCAACGAATTTCATTCCATTATGACCGATAAATGAGGAACCACTCGTGTTCGCTCCCGCCTATCCTCCCCCTTCTATCAGCAGAACCGACAAATCACTCCACCGTAATCTCAAATATTTCCCTCTTCACTTGTTCCGCCAAAACCGGCGAATTATCGGTTAAAGTAAACTTATAACGCGCCGTTTCTTCAGAAGTAACATATTCTAGGTAATTTCTTTTCCAACCATAGAGGACGATTTAGTCAGTCTTTAACCTCTTCGGCGCTGGTTCACTATTCTGCGAATTGGAATCTTCCGAAAAACCAAGATGGGCAGAAAAATCAGTCAACCCCTGCGAGTCACTAACCGTTGAAAAACCTGGTGAGCAGAAAGTCCGACGTGTCTTTGTTCGTAGAGGAAAAAAATAGACTCAATGTCAATTTTAAATCCAACTTACATGTGTTGGAATCTTCGGTCAAGCCAAAGTTTGAATTTGAAGTATCTAAACCACCTTTTCTCGGCAATCCATTTTCTTTGTCCGTCACAGTCTTTCCTTTCTTTTTCTGCAATACACACAACTTCATCTAATTGTTTTTGGTGTCGCTATTACTATCATTAGCGGCGTTAACTTTAGAAGAGATACCTGATCAAGAGTCGAGATAGGGACCCATTTGTATATCTTCATAGTCGTTTCTCCGATCGTAACCCATTTTTTCTCCCTATAATTAAGAACAGAAACAAAAACAGGGAACGAAAAATATAAGACAATGGGAATTGCGTGTCGTACAGGCAACCACACAACACACACAAACGGACTCACTCACGCAGGAATTTACGCATCTCAGAAGAGAACATTGAAACCGATTATAGTTAAGTTAAAAACAGAAGTTGAGCTATCGATTCTGCAGCATTTACGTCTGACATATTGTCAATGATACACGCGAATGAATAACATAGGAATACCTTATGCTCGTGTATATATATATATATATGTGTGTATGTGTAATGTGACACGAAATTTACCAATGGCGGACTTTGTCAACAACTTGCATCACGCGTTTGATATCATCTTTGGCACGACTACGTGTCTCTGCTCGCACTGAACGCGACATCATATTATTATATTAATCTACTAGTTCACTCCCAAAGAGCCAGTCTGTTAGAATAACCGCTGAACACCGGGGCGCAATCTTTAGGACGACAGAGGTTAAGACAGTGACAGGGTTTCTTAAAACCTCGATCGACTGACGTAGTCACTCTACGATGCTACCACCCAAGTCATCAGTCTAACTATCACGCGCCATCAACAGAGCGGAAATCTAATATGCGTGCTTTTTCAAATTTTTTCAATTCACCGCTACAAATCACCTAAAACTAATAGCTGTCGCTAATATTTGTGCCCATAATTATTTCTTGTTTCGAGATATTTAATGAAAGAATAAATTAACACGGTCTAAGTCATATATTTATTCTTGTTTTATATTATAAATGAGATATTTAATGAATTCTTTGCATTTGAATAAATTAAAAAAAACGCTATTTTTACATTGTTCTAATACGCGACATTTTAAAAAATTTATATGCGACATTTTAATTTATAATTTTATTAGTAATTAATGGAAATTTACTATGAATATGAAATTTTGTGTGAATTTTATACGATAATATTATTTTTAAAGATTGAATTGACTTAGACCATTTTCAAAATTAACTGAATTTCCTATAAATGACTTAAAGCAATAAAGAACTTTGAATTTTATTTGAAACAATAATTTGATTGAAATAATTCGTGAACATTTATTACATTTATTAATTATTTTTAAACAGTAATCCATTTTTATCATTATTTCGAGTATTTAAGATTCTTAAAATGTTCCTGAAAAACTGGAGGGATGTACGGTAGTAAACTCATAATATCTTTATATTTTTCTTCCGATACTGGTCTAATGGTGGTGTATAATGGAAGTAATTTAATATTTCCGTATATTTTTGGTCTTCCTTTTTTAGGTGAAAGATCCAAAACGTGAAATTTAGAATCATCTAAAGATGTTTTATAGAACATTTTATAAGGTTCATTTTTCAAGAATCTCATCCATTGAATTTGTAGCCAAGAGACAGATTCACCCGCGGTATTTTTTACTCTTCTTGTTATTGATTATAAACCGGAATGAAGTTGTCGTTATTATTAAAATTTGATTGTCATTTATTTTATTATGTAGTTCAGAAACGCGTCAAAGAAGGCCACGTGCCATTTTCAAGTTGTTTATATAATTTATTTAAATTTTTGACTTAGACCACTTTCATAATTAAAACTAAATGAATTCCATATAATGTTGAAATTACAACCACTATCATTATATAAATTTAGTTAAAAATAATGTGGTATGAAATAACTGATAAACTCATTTTTTTTAAATTTTGACTTAGACCACTTTCATAATTATGGGCACATTTCACCAAATCCTTACTCGCGCAATCTATGCATGCGTGCATATATGCATCTCTGAATCTGTCACTTGATCCTTTTGCTGATTCAGTACATTTCAGATCTTTCTTCATAGCGATATTACTGTCAGCAGCAGTTGGCTTTAAGATAGAAAATAGTATTTAATTCCGTTACATCTTATTAACGTTACATGAAACTCTATTGACACTGTATGCCTTATCGGTTTTCTTATTCCATGCTTTACACGGACAGACGAGATATGGCTTTCACTTTTTGTTAAGGTTTCGTCAATTTTAGTTCTATTTGAAAGTTTGTAAGAAATCACTTTTTACATATGCCACATATTATATCAAATCATAGTCTGAATGTTCTCACTTCTTATACAGCGTATTATAGTTTTGGAAATGACAGAAAATATTATACGTTATTCAACACATCATACAGTGTCCAACTAACGCATGTAGGTATATCGTTATTTTCCACGCGTCTACCTAACTTCATAAGGAAAAAAACGAATTAGCCAGATTTAAAAATAATTGACTATTGATCCGTTTGGTATCCGTTTCCACGAAGAGCGGTCTGATCAGCTATTCCCCACCCAGCCAATAACGTTGCACGTAACACGGCAATATTAACGAGACTTAAAATAGCCCCTAAAGGGTGAGACAAAAGAATATATTGGGTGCAGAGTCTACCCTATACTTTGCCCCTGACAAAGGGCGCTTTTCTAATAACTGCGTATAGAGAATGACATTAATGTTTAAACGATCAATCGAGCAAACACACTGTCGTAGTGCACGTGCTGTGAACAGGTGATATTTCGTGATATATGTACACCTAATACGCCCGAAACCGCATTAATCATCGCACGCCTACGGATACCATTAATTGACAGATTGATTGTGCATCTATTAAGTTAAAATATCAACTTGCTGCAGTATTAAAAACATGCAAATTAACAAGGATACGGCTCAAAAACTGAATGAGCGGAGTTTATCACAAGAACCAGCACATTCCGTATCCATGTTACACGATTCCGATGATTTACGAAGATCTTATACTGCATGTCAAGCGGTAATATGTTTCCTTATTTATACAGATTGTCCATCGTTCTTCTACAATTGTTGACTTCAACAGAATGCGTTGTTTCTTTTACCAGATAATATCTATCAAATCAGAGAGTAGTGTGCTGCAAGAGGCAGAAGACTGTTTTCGTTTACATTCTGATAGCTACCTTCAAACGGCTGGAGATGCGCTACAATCCGATATGGGCACAGGGACTGTATCCAACGATTCTAACGATACGTCCAAAACTGAAGCGCAAAAGCAACTTCAAAATGGAGAGATTACGCCCTTTGAAGCTGCAGCAATGTCCTTAGATGTGACTAAAACTATAAGGTTGCTATTATCCTAACGAACGATGCTTCTATAGGTTATCTTTATGCCAATTAATTCATGGATATTTGACAGAACAAACTGCCAACTACCTCAACTTCTCGATTTAGAACAGTATCTTCATAGACAAGCTGAACTCGCCGAACAAAAACGTCACTTAAAGGGAAAGCTTCAACAAGTATCTGCGAAACGCACAGATTCTGATACCCGTCCCAAGGTGGCCAAGGGACAGTACTCCTACTCACACTCTTCGTCGTCAAATACAAATTTGAAGCAAAATAAGAGGCATAAAAGAAAAGTTCCCACCGATTGTAGTATACCCTGCGGTGCAATAAAAAAGAAGCGTGATTGTCATTTCAAGAGTACAGCCTTAAAGAAATCTTTCTATTCATCTAATCAGAGCGAATCAGAGAGTGAATACGTTCCTACTGATGAGAATACCGATGATTCTGGTAATCATTGTATTCATATCAATTATCCCTTCATCTTTTAAATGCTATAAACATACAGAATAGGGATTTTCCAGATATAGGAGAAACAGTACGTCCATTAAGGAAAAAATCTTGCACGATCAATTCAAAAGTGTCACGTCGTTCGAGAGGTATATATTTGTCACTCGTACTATTTACTCCTCTCTACAGCTCCTTTGCTTCTTATTAACATATATCGACGCTCCAGTTTTAGACGACGGTGATGAAGGCGTTTATCGAGACAGAGTACGCACAACTGATTTCAAAGATATCAGAAGAGTGCACCGCATCGACGGTCTCCTTAAGATATCGCAATGCATATGGAACAAGTTGTACAGATATCAAAGAGTCGCTGTTCGCTGGTTATGGGAATTGCATAATCGCAGTCTAGGTGGTTTGTTAGGTGATGAAATGGGTTTAGGGAAAACGGTAGAGGTCATTGCCTTTCTTGCCGCTTTGGATCACAGCGAATTACTCTCAGATGGGGAAAGGTACTACCTGTCGCGCCGTCAACCTATTGACTATTTAGTTCTCTTCCATTTCCATTCTCAGGTTCAGAGGCTTGGGACCAACTTTGATCGTTTGCCCGGCTACCTTGATGGAACAGTGGGTGAAACATTTTCATGACTGGTGGCCAACTTTAAGAATCGCAGTCTTACACCGATCTGGTACATACGAAGGTCGGTACTGTGTAGAACGCACTTAATGCCACTTAATGCATGTCTACTGCATATATGTATCTTCTTTATAGGAAATACAAACGATTTGTTGCATTCCTTGCGAGTGGGTGGTGTCCTCGTCACTTCGTACTCAGGCATGCTCGGTCACAAGGATTCTCTTCTCAACATGCAATGGCATTATGTCATACTCGACGAAGGACACAAAATTAGGAATCCGCGAGCACAAGTATGTAATAGGTCTTTGAATACAGATCCTAAACAGGTATGATGCGGTCATTCATTATTCCGTTGTCGCTATCGTTTTTAAACAGATCACCAAGACCGTTAAGCAATTCTCTACGCCACATCGTCTTTTGCTCACTGGTAGTCCTATGCAAAATTCGTTGACGGAGCTCTGGTCGTTGTTCGATTTCGTTTTACCAGGCAAACTAGGTACATTGCCAGCTTTTCTTGAGCATTGTGCAACTCCAATAACGCGTGGTGGTTATGCGAACGCAACTCCACTTCAACGAGCTACAGCCCTGCAAGTTGCCACTATGCTCAAAGACGCTATCACACCTTATATGCTTCGAAGGACAAAGGTCGATGTCAAACTGCATCTAGATTTGCCAGACAAAAATGAGCAGGTCTTTTGTTTCTTTCAATTTGCAAAAACGTCTTGTTATCCAGTACGACTGGTGTATATGATGTTTCTTTCCTTTTTTCTTAAATAAATATTTCTGTCCTCTCAGGTACTCTTTTGCAGCTTGACGGACGAACAGAAAAAACTGTACAAAAATTATTTACGTTCGGACGACGTTTCCTATGTCTTGCACGAGAAAAGCAATCGTCAGGAGAGAGGAAGATACAGGGCTCGGCTTCTCATTGCGTTGTCTGCTCTTAGAAAGATATGCAACCATCCTGATTTGTTTCTTTACTCTGCGCGGGATGTAAGCCGTTATGTTCCATAATTTACTCAAAATCAATTATCAGAGTTACAATTATTAAGCATTACTCAACTATTTCTGCTTTCGCCAATAGAATTCCGATACTGACGAGTACGACAACGACTGTGACGAGGACGCCGACTCGATAACTAAAGAGAGCTTGGAAAACTTTGGCCATTGGGCGCGTGCAGGAAAAACAACTGTTGTCCGATCTCTTCTGAAAATTTGGAAGAAACAAGGGCATAGGGTGTTACTATTCACGCAAGGCAGGCAGGTGAGAGTATCTCATCATTTTACTATCGTTTATATGTCTTGTTCAACAATGGTTCTGAAAATGCCACTATTTTTACAGATGATGCATGTTTTGGAATCACTGGTGCAACGCGAACAATATTCCTATTTGCGAATGGACGGAACCACGCCCATGTCACGCAGACAACAAACCATTCAGATGTTTAATAACGTATGCATTGTTGTCGACTCTTGTTATTGTCTTTGCGGGCGCACAGTTATTTATGACATTTCTTCCCATCGGCCAGGATCGATCCTACTTCCTTTTTTTATTAACAACTCGGGTTGGCGGGTTAGGAGTCAACCTGACCGGAGCTGATCGAGTGGTCATCTATGATCCCGACTGGAATCCAGCAACAGATTCTCAGGCACGAGAGCGAGCTTGGAGAATTGGGCAGAATAAAAATGTTACCGTATATCGATTAATCACCGCCGGAACGATTGAGGAAAAGGTACCTAACAGATGGTTTTTACTTATTTCTCTTCTCTTCCGTTCTAATAACAATCACAGGAATAACGTCTTTTCCAGATTTATCATAGGCAAGTTTTCAAACTGTTACTTTCGAATAAAGTTCTTGAAGATCCCCGACAGAGTAGACTATTTAAATCGTCCGATTTAACTGAATTGTTTCATCTGAACGAGCCCTTCGATAGCGACCAGTCTACTGAATCTGACATATTATTTCCATGCGCCAAATTAATGCCTTCCATGACGCCAGCTACTACTCTCTCTTCAAATAAAATCGAACAAATACGCCAACCATCTACTGACAGTACCAAATCTGTTGTGCGCGAATGTGAATGTGAATGTGAAATGTCGAAATTGTCTGTCAAAACTTTTGAGAGTCTTTCGACAACTGCCCATCAGCGATCTGGGTCAGGCGCTTGTCAGGCGCATACGACACTTTCTGAAGGTGTCGAGAACACTAACGTATCTCCTTGTTCCACCGCATCTACCGAGTGTACTAATAAAAGGAAACGTTTGACAAGAACCACTTCGATCGAATCTACTGATAATATTACCGCCGCGATATTCGAGGGGAAACGTGTTTCCTGCCTTCTCGGGCGACGCATTGGCCGATCTCAAGTGAATGAATCATCATCGTCCACTACAGATGATAGCTACGTTTTGAACAAGCTATTTGCCAACTCGAGTAATCTATCATCCATTTTCGTAAACGTCACGTTGAGCACATATCTAACTAGAGCCCCTTTTCCAGGTGTCAGCTCAGCCTTTCACCACGACACGATACTATCTAATGTGCGGGAAGATTTAGATGAAGGAAATCCGACACAACGCATGGCGCGCGAAACAGCCAGAGAAAGTATGGATTCCTTGAGAAAATCTCGTAAATGGTGTTGGAAACCTACATGGGAAACAGAGCTGTTGCTGGACGGTTGATCAAGAATCATATGGGAGGCTTACTACTGTCGTTCGCAGTGTCCATCGAAATCTTAAGCTCTCATGCGAAAGATATTCGTATTCAATCTTATGGACTACACTCATGAAATTTCTCCATTCTGTTCCATGGCCATATCGACATTATTCGCATCGACATTATTCGCATCCACATTACACTCACTTTTAATACCAAACCTTGATCCTATTTCTAGATTGCAAGAAAAATAGATAGCTTTTAGGCCCAGCGTTAGCTTTTAGTAATACAGTGTGAAAAGGAAACGAAGTATGTTACTGTTACGATAACAAGGACTGATATGATGAACATTGCCACACAACATATTACAGGAAAAAGCAAAGACCATTCAAATTATAATCGAGTATTGATCGTAATAATGTACATATGAAAGCATGGCAACGCTCTATCTAGCGTACTCGTACTCTTGTTAAAAATTTATGATAAATATTTACTCTGGAAAGCCCATCGGCATATGAATGAAAACATAAATGGTCAATATCGTCCTACTCTTAAATGAATTTCACCGTAAAACACGATGTGGACCGAAACCACGATGTGGACCGCAACCACGATTCAAACTGCGTACAAATACATTTGGAAATGTAGAAAAATTAGTGGCGTAGGAAAGCATCCAGCTTTGGTCCATGTCTACCCAAAGGATCCTCAGGAAACATAACGTAATTATCAACGAATGTCGGTGCCAACAATCGTTTTTCGATGGTATCGCGCCATTCAGGCTTCTCTGTATACAAATCCCTGTACTGGTCAAGGGAGACGACTATTCCCCCGCGCATCGTTGCATACTGTAGTATGAATCTGGGTAATAGTGTCAAATGAGAGCACACTCGTTTATAATGAACGCTGTATACCTAAACATAAAAAGAAGTAATTCTCATATATGACGTACCGGTCGTCATACGGGGTAATTTTCTTTCCACCAATATGACGGCTTGGTGTAAATACAACTATCCCTCTTGCGTAAAGCTCTTCAAGGTACTTGTGCCGTGTTGACCTTCGATGCTGCGGCACGAAAACTTTCACGGTGTGACCCCGTTCAAGAAAGTACTCTATCACTAATTTTATACCGTGTTCCGAAAAAGTTTTTCCATTGGTATACCTGTCAAATAAAGTAACCAAGATGCAATATCAGAATACAGATAAAGGAATTGTTCGTTTGCGTCTATTGAACGTAAGCGTATGGAAAAAATAGAACGTGAACGAATGTTAGAATATGATTGCCGTACGCCATTGCGATGTTACTGCCATCAACGATTATCTCTCGCAAAGCACCAACACCAACTGTCATGTTACTCCGTAGGTAGTGTACGTTGGTATTTGCACCGGTGCGCAATTTAGCTTCTATTTCTGACCCTGCAATCGAAAGCGCACTCGAACTGTGATCCATTACTCTGTTCAGTGTTGCCTTTTTATCGGCTACAGAAGCGTCATTGGCTCGTTTAAGCATCGACAGTTTACACAGTCTTTGATTATTATTTTTCGTTCGAATTTTTCCTTTTCCACGCAATCTCTTAACGACTGTACTGTGTTCGATTTTACGCCTCTTCACCACTGGTCCGCTGTCAGGCAATAAGCAAGTGAGGTTTTTTGGATCCGGAGAAATGTCAATCATAAAAAGCCTCTCATTTATCTTCTCACTGAACTGTGTATCGCCAATATTGGCTCCTGCCTGATCGTTCGATGACCACAATACCATGATATCGTTAGAAGCCTGATTGGCATCTATGCCATGCAAAATCTCTGTAAGTGACGCATAGCTAATCTGTCAAAGTCAGAACTATTTAAACTAGCGTGAAAATATCAGTTCAAACCTTTGTCTTCAATAACATTGACGGTATCCTGAGCCTCAACGTCATCTGTGTCTGACACAATTAGACATGTAGTGTCTGCATTAACAGAAGCAACAGTGCCGCATAACGATGCCTTTTCTTTCTGCTCTTTTCGTTTCATTATACTGTGTAACCGCAATGATCGCCGCAATGATCGCCGCAGCGGTCGTTGCGCCAAAGGGATACAATCTTTGTCTTTGTTTGTTTCATCATCATCGCTTAACACAATCAATTCCTCAATCTTACAGTCTTCCAAATGTTTTTCCTCCAATCTTTTTCTCTTCCTTTGTCGAAGGGTCTTTCTGAGGTACATGTCAATAAATAATCTACACTATTTACTATCCACTGTGCGCCATATATAGACAAAAACATAGGGAAATAACCTTTCACTTACTTTCCTGAATGATTCTTTGGAGATGTCTCACAATATATTTTCTTCAGTCCCCTTTTCGGTGTTGTCTTAACATTTGAATTCTTTGGAACGAATGGCATTTTCTTCTTGCTGTTTGCAGCATTATTCTGTCTACTGATTCTTGGAGGTGTATCACATATAACAATTGATTCATTTGACATATTCATATCCGATCATCTTATTACCTATAAAATGAATATTGGAACCGCATATCACCGTCAAATTTATACACAGTTAGGGATAAACGTATGTTCGTAAAAAATAACACAAATCAGAAGTCTGTTTATGGTGAACTTAAACCTTAGAATTACAACCTATTATATTGGTTCATGGAAACTGCTGTTTTCAATCTTCCTGTTTTAAGACCCTTACCGTTCGTTGATGCAAGATACTACAATGACCCGTTGGAATAATAAAGTATCAATATTAAATTTATGTGGCGTAAACTTTCGAAATTGTCAGCATAAGGGATTTATACGCGTCGAGGGTATTATGCACTTTGCGATACCCAACAGTTTCTAGAAACACTTGAAGTTGCGCGCGCGTGCATAACCAGTTACACTAGTTACTTTTTCCATAAGAAAAAAAAAAAAAAAAAAAAAAAAAAAAAAAAAAATGACGCAGGTACGAACTTTACTAAATTTTAATTATTGCCGTCAAAAGAACAATTTTTTTTGTTTACATTTCGTTTATATATTATAATGATTTTGCTGAATTTCATATTAACTCTTTGCGCTCGACGCGCTTTTCTCTCGGGCTGACCAGCAACTCGACAGTCATCCACCGCGCGCGCGCGCCTATTTCATGAGTTCGTTTCTGTTAACTTAAAATAATTTTAAGCACAATGGGACACTTTAAACTCGTATATTTTAACACATTGCGGACGGGTCACGAGATTTCTCGTTTTAACGTTTATCGGTACGTTGCTAAAGTAATGAAGCCTTGCAGGAATTTTTGATAGTATAATTGTGAAGTAAATAAATGTGAAAATGTTGAAAAAGTGCGAACATAGCAGTCAGTATTAAAAAAATCTTGTATGTATTGTACTCGACTTTTTAGGACGCTGAAAAATGTGCGAGGTCTGGATGAGCAAGAACGCCGTCCGCAATGTGTTAACATTACATACATTTATTTAACTTAATGAAGGATATTTATTAAGGATTACGTTCTATAATTTTTCTTCTTGTGGTATTTTGTAAAACAATCTCCAATGTGCATTCTTGGCTTGTCGGGGCATGTGTCACAATAGTACACAGTTTGTCGTCTTTGGCCGGACTTTCGTTGGGAACAAACTTTGCAATTGGATTGCATTTTGTGATTGGTTCTTTTTGTACCTTTTTTTTAAAGAAGCAAATTGAAAGAAGCGTTGCGACGTCTATCAGCGTTTTATTATTCTCAAGGCATAATGCACGCATTGAAATTCGTTTGTGTTTTTGAGATAAGACATCTTTATAGCTATGTAGACACCTCATAAAATGATCTACAAAAGGCCAGGTAGACTTGTCAAGCGATATTCGTTAGGCCAAACACAAATAAACACCGTTACCACTCAATTTACCGCATCGATGCGAGTGGTGCCTGAGAGGCACCGGTCGAGCTGGCGCAGCACATGCCGTGGTGCCCGAGAGGCACCGGTCGAGCGCAAAGAGTTAATTATTCTCCTTCCAACAGAAACGCAAGAGCATGAAAATTATGATTAGGGAGTAGAGAGGAATCAGTAGATCATTTTTTCAGATATTTTCTTTTTTTATTTAATTAAATATGAGTTAAAAGAAAAATCCAAGTATCTTGCCTCCAAGATGTTTCCTCCTAGCTTCCTCATGATCCATGATCCCACCGCTTGTGGTTAAGACGACGTACCTGTATTTCATACCATTTGTATTAAGCGTGTGTGTATTTTCATACAGGACATGTGCGTATGCTGCATATATACATACATAAAGGAAATGAAAGTTAAGGTAAGCGAATAAACATACGAAAATCCATGTTAAATCTTACCCGAACTGACGTGACGGTAATAAATTGTTTGTCCATTTTTCAATGTCATTGATCGGAACATCAAATCTGGGTGATATAACGCCACACTTATTTAATCTTCCAGTGAGGTTTACAACAACTTTGCCACTGCGATGATCATCCACAATTTCAAACTCTCCGATATAACCTATACGCATGATGTGTTTAAAGTAGTAGTAGATACTTTTACCGCTTTAACCTTTGTACAATGTGATAAATATCCATCACCGTATTACTTACCGTGCTTCATCATAACGGATAAAAATTTTACGATGACTTTTGAACAAGGCCGCAATAACACCTGTCTCTTGCCGCGTTTTTCAGCGTTATTGATGGATTTGAGAGCATCGCTTAATACATTCATGCGCACCATGGCTAAAAAAAAAAACAGATTATTTCTATTGGTCATTCGTGCCTTGAACACAGATAAAATTATAATAAACTGTGTATGCCCCAACCCTAACCTTTAACCTCCACTGAACAAGGAAAAGAATTTAGTTTCCATAGGATTATTAGCGGTTCTATGATTCGATAACATAACTGTACGTGTAATTTTACCTGTAGATGAAAGTGCTCCTTTTTAGTATTATTCCATTATATAAATGACAAGTTGACATATATGTAAAGATAAAGTAAGACGTTTGAATAGTATTCTTTAATGACGTTGCATCGTTTTTATGTTTCGTAAAATCGAAAAATATGGTTAAACAAGAAGAAAGTAGGGCTCAGTGTAACATTTTCAGCTTAAATATCGCACCGATGAGGCATGGTTTGTGAGATTACCTGCGGTTTGCAAGTTGTTTATGCAATCGACATTCACGCTCCTGATCCCACGAGGAAAAAGAGAGATTCCGCGCAACCGTTCAATGTTGCCATGTTAGAAACATATTCCTTTCCCTGATAGTACGTCAGTGTCACCAGAGTGACCAACCAGAACACGTTGAATGATTCCAAGAAGACTATTTGGGGATCCAAGTAGCAATGAATGTTTGTCCATGATCGAATTTATGATTGGTGGTGAACGATGCGTGAAAAAATCACGTTCAAGGATAACGTTTAGTACACGGTATTTAATTCATTCTTGATTGTTTTTCATTTTTACATTTTCTTTAGCTTTGTCGAAACTATTGCTACTGGGAAAATGTTCATTTGTTACGGTTTCGTTGCCGATAAAGCAGAGAATTGAGTGGGGGACGTGGAACAGCTGTCTCTGTATATAGCAGGAGAGTAAAAGGTTTGCAAGTTGTTTATGCAATCGACATTCACGCTCCTGATCCCACGAGGAAAAAGAGAGATTCCGCGCAACCGTTCAATGTTGCCATGTTAGAAACATATTCCTTTCCCTGATAGTACGTCAGTGTCACCAGAGTGACCAACCAGAACACGTTGAATGATTCCAAGAAGACTATTTGGGGATCCAAGTAGCAATGAATGTTTGTCCATGATCGAATTTATGATTGGTGGTGAACGATGCGTGAAAAAATCACGTTCAAGGATAACGTTTAGTACACGGTATTTAATTCATTCTTCATTGTTTTTCATTTTTACATTTTCTTTAGCTTTGTCGAAACTATTGCTACTGGGAAAATGTTCATTTGTTACGGTTTCGTTGCCGATAAAGCAGAGAATTGAGTGGGGGACGTAGAACAGCTGTCTCTGTATATAGCAGGAGAGTAAAAGGTTTTCTGTGCCTACCAGCAGAGGCACCAACCGACGAACAACCGTGGTCGCGCAACCGTGATCGCAACCGATCGCTACCAGTAGTGATCGAGTGCTTTCTGTCGCGTTAAGTGAGTGTGAATGTGTTTCATTTCGGAACGGCAAGTCGTTGTGCAGCGTCGAGCCGTTGGAGAATCGTTTTCGTCGTCACGGTTGCCGTAATTGTCATCATCATTGTCCACATCGTTACGGTAGCTGATTGCTGAAAGTCGTTGTTGTCGTCGTCGCCGTCGCCGTCGTCGTCGTCGTCGTCGTCGCCGTCGTCGTCGTCGTCGTCGTCGTCGTCGTCGTCGTCGTCGTCGTCGTCGTCGTCGTCGTCGTCGTCGTCGTCGTCGTCGTCGTCGTCGTCGTCGTCGTCGTCGTCGTCGCCGTCGTCGTCGTCGTCGTCGTCGTCGTCGTCGTCGCCGTCGCCGTCGTCGTCGTCGTCGTCGTCGTCGTCGTCGTCGTCCTCATCATCATCATCATCATCGTTGTTGGGTCCGTCGTCGTTGTCATCATCGTCATCGTCAACAGCATTGTCGCCGTCGGGACATAAGTGAAGGTGTCGTTGGTGTTTCACGATACTAGTTCGCGTATGATTGAACGTGTATAAATTCATTATCGAGTGACACACGCAAATAAGAGTCTTTCTCTTCTCACTGGGTCATCACCGTCATGCTGCCATCAGGACTAACGACGTCAACGGAGACGAAATTAACGGGTGGCAATACTTACTGATATGGAGGTTGTCGAAAGTTCCTCGATCCACGAGCTACTTCTGCTCGAAGGATTTTCCGAAAATTTTCACGCGCGGAGACCGTCTCAACGCTTCCTTTGTTATTGTTATCCGTGTTCCCGTATCCTTAATCCCAGTCCCAGTTTTTGTTCTTATTTATATTGCCTTCGTCGTCGTTACTATTATTGCTCTTTTTGTCATTGCTATTGTTGCCAATAGTAAATCCAAATCATACGACATTGTTCTATCGTAAAGGCTAGCTCATCATATACTACTGTCCAAATCAGTTTTGCCGATAAGTCGTCATTTGGACAGATTTGCACAGAAATTTTTCACTCGTACATTTCTCATCCGTGCCTGGATTCAACAAAGTATATATTCGACAATACAAAATGGCATCAGCCTCTGGCAGTACGTCGGCTCATGTTCTGATGAACAAGGGCAAAAGCGGTGCAGCGGCGTATATACACGCAGAATGTAGTAATCCTGCGATTGATAGCAGCTGCCCTCAGCATCTAAATGAGCTAATGGATATCCTCTTAAACCCCAGTAAGAGTATCGACGATTGGGAGACTATAGACTGGTGTAAATGGTTAATGGCCGGTGGACGTACACCCGATGAATTTGCTAATACAGGTAATCCACCCTAAATACTGTTTTCTTATGAGATACAATTACAACTAGAGCGTAGAAACATATTGTTAGCGCGAAATATAAGATTATTATAAAACGTACAGATTCTTAATAAATGTACATATGTTTTAGTACGGACGTACGACAACGCAACCACCTGTGGACTAGTTTGGACGCCTAATTTCGTTGCTTATCGATGTCGCACGTGCGGTATCTCGCCCTGCATGTCACTGTGCAAAGAGTGTTTTAAAAAAGGAAATCATCATAGGCATGACTTTAACATGTTTCTCAGTCAGGCAGGGGGTGCTTGCGACTGCGGCGATACGTCCGTTATGAAGGAAACTGGGTAAGTGCGTTGCAAGCTGTTTTACTGCCGTACATTTGCCTCACATTTTGTATTTCTGGCAGATTTTGCGATAGACACGGACCGAAAGCGGCGGTTAACAAAACCGCAGCACCGTCAGATTTGATGTGCGTTGCGGAAGCCATGATGCCTAGGATCATCCTGCGTCTCATACAACATTTGCGCGAAAACTGGTAACGAAACAAGTTACCCGGCAGAAGTGTAATAATCGTCAAGAACGTAGCTGAACAGTTCCATTGCAATTTATATTTTGTTCGAACGTTTCAGTAAAGAAGGAGTGCTGGATTACAGGGTCGCCATACAAGATGCGGATGCTTATTTGACGATGCTCCTCGAGCTAAATAACATGGGAGCGCTGATGAGACACGTTATGACTTCAGGTCTGACAAATCCCCAAAAATACCGCGGTCTAATGGATTCCAGTATTTTGTCCGGTCAATCAGAGTATGATAATTATTGTCAGGACAGTAACAAGATATATCAAGACGCCATAAAATCTTTGCCTAATCCTGAACCACCGGACGAGTACAAAGGTAGGAAAGCATCAGGAAATGGTTAAAAGTGCTGGAGTCTATTATGCGTCAAGTGTAAAATACTCGACAAATATACATATGTTTTAGAATGTGCATCGTTCCAAGAACTTCTAGAACACACCACCTTCTTAGAGGAATTGATGTTTTGGACAGTAGCTTACGAGTTTCCTCAAAAACTAGTGTGTCTTCTATTAAATATGTTACCCGATCTCGATTACAAAGAAGCTTTAACGCGCGCGTTTGTCTTGCACTATAGCAGAATCTCCATGATGTTGGCACGTTCCGCTGATCCGGACACATTGAGTAACAGAGTGGTTCACGTTAGCGTGCAGGTAACCGAATAATCATTCAATTTGCGCCTACACGTTTCCACATTTCGCTTGCAAACTATTATTTTCCAGCTATTCAGTAATGAAAGCTTGGCGCTGAGGATGGTCGATCAACTAAAACTTTTGCACGTTATGGTTATTAGTTTAAAATACATGATGAGTAAGATACTCATTCAAAATACCCTGCACGGTATGTATCACCGTTGTTTGCACTCTCAATATTGCAGGAAACGCGGCTATTCTCCACGATCGGTTTTGCCTTTCAGATCCAGACAAAAATTTTCACTATGTCGTGGACTGTGGACGTCAAGTGATGAAAGAACATTGCTACTGGCCTTTGGTATCTGATTTAAATAATGTGGTTTCTCATAAACCAGTCGCTGTGCGATTTATGAGCGATGACACCTTATTGGAAATGTGGTTTGAATTCCTATCTCTGTTTCAAGGTACAAGACGAATATTGGTGCAAAAGTTACCTTGTGAAAGTAATTATCATTGATAGCTCGTCACTAATGCCTCCTGCCCCTTATTTGCACAGGAATGAATGTCAATCAAAGAGAGTTAAATCGGCACGTTGAATTTGAGCCCAACACGTATTACGCTGCTTTCAGTGCTGAATTGGAAGCGAGCGCTTATCCAATGTGGGCGCTTGTTTCTCATCTTCACGGACCAGAAAGCGCAACCCTCAGTCGACGAGTACTTACGTTTTGCTTGGCGGCTTTGCAGGACTGGCTAGACGCCGTAAATTATACTCATCCAAATGTGGTGTGTAGAGCCTGTCCCTGACATAACAATCTTAATTCCCAACGTCACGTCTATGCTACGATTATTGTTAATGTACGCTGATCATTCTTACAGAACGACAGTTTGCAAGTTTCATTCCACCTGCCGCTACACAGATACTTTGCGGTCTTTATGTGCCAGGCAGTCAGACAACAGGGAGCTACTCTTCAGGACTTATTGCCCCCTACCGACATGTTGCACCTTTTGATGATGCACCCTTTACGTGTACAGGTAAGGATAGACCTGCTTTTTCTTACTTAATACATCGCATATCGCGCGCACGGATAGACTCAAATATCCGTTTAAACGACAGATGGTAGTAGCAAGGTAGCACAAAACCTACTACCAAACACTACACGCGCTACAACTATGCACGCGCGCGCACACGCTTTGACAGGAACGTACACAGGGAATAGAGTTCTGCATAACGGAGGATTTATTCTTTTTATTAGTTATTATCACACATCACGAAGGTGATTTGCACACATGATTACGCGATGCGAAAATCGCATCCAAAACATGTGACATGGTAATTATCTGTTATCACTTAAAAGAAATACTTGAAAAAATAATATTCTTTTTTTACGGTAACTATAATAACTTGGCCATGCGTCGCCCGTAATATAACGCCGTCTATCATATGGAAGAATGAAGGGGTAGCCTAAAGAAACTTCAAATGCCGCACATAGTAGTACGAAATTCGCAATCATTTCAGGTATCAGGGAAAAATGCGCAAAAAAATGTCAAACCATTTTGCCACTCAAAGTATTTCCGGAATATGATCGTATTCCAATAATCGGAAGTAGGACTTATGCGAATAGGACGCGTATCTTACAAAGTTAAGCTACGTTTTGGAAGGTAGATGTAATACTATTTCTCTAGGTACTCGCAAAAACGCATTACCTTTTTCTACTGTCATTTACATTTGTACGGACATACACTCGTGTGTATACAATGTAAATCATAGTAAAACAATGTGGTTGCATGCGCGTGTGCGATATTAGATGACAGCATATAGTCTGATGCTAGAAAAGCAAATAATACGCTCAAAAGATGCGATCCAATTTTGGCAAATATACCTTCTGCGTTGGTCACACGTCTTATATATATTATACCGCATATTACATAAGTCCGCGATGAATGTTGTTATTTCAAGAAAATGATATACGTTATACAATCTATATAGACGTAAGATAAGATTTCTGAAATTGTGTAAATGAAGAATAGAGTATTGAGGATCGGTTTAGATCACTAACTTGGGCCGAATACATTGAATCCGTATGTTGGAAACTGTTCATATGGATTTCATACAGTGGAAAGAACAGATATAGCAAGGACACTTTATCAGCATTATCGGCCAGCAAGGTAGAGGTATTACACTCTACGCTGAAAGAACAATGTCATAAATTCATGAATATATGTGGTAGAATCACTTTTTACAACTGTTAACAAAAGGGTTGAATCAAACGACTGTGACGTCGTTTAGTGTTTCAATAATTGGCGGCGGGGGTGGTAGATTGGTTTGTAGATGAGGTGCAAAGTTATACGTAATCAACTTTAACGCGATAAATCCTCCGAAACCTTTTCTACCCTTATGAAAGATTCCAGCTCCAGATATCGGTACCGGGGGTTTCGGCTCTATTGGTTGAATGTCCAAAAACGGTACTGTACTCTGCGCTGCGTCCTTCTCGCGATCACTTGGCCGAAAATATACATATTCGTTCTTCTTTGAATCGGGAACGGTTGGTAGAGGCGAACGAATAGGTACGTCTGGATTATCCAGCTTCAATTCCGTTCTGAAAAAATGCATAGAACATAATTATTTATCGTGCGACAATCACGATTGACGGTCATGTGCGATTATTTTGGTGAAAGAAATATTCAGCGAATAGTGTGTTGTACCTTTCCGTGATATCGTTACTATGCCAAAAACTTTTCTTCTTGGGATTTATTAACGTGCCGGTGGTAAAGTTGAACGGTGTAACCATTATTTCTAAATTGAGACGACTGCCAAGCATACGAAACCGGACACCTAAAACCGTGTGAGAAGTAACATATAGAGCAAGAGAGGGAGTGAGGGAAAGAGAGAGAGAAGGGGGGGCAAATGTTCAGATATGTCAACATTATGTCTGTGTATCTACCCATGTCTGACGGGTACTGTGTAAGTACCTGTAAGTAGATGATCTTCAGGTGGCAATAGATCATCAAGATCTATTGCTCTTTTTTCCCAAATGATTGTATGATAGTCCCTGTCACGTTTAACGTCAAAATCGAGAACAGAGAAAGTATCGATAGGTTTCCATTTCACACTAGAAGCATTGACGGAGCCTCGTGGAAGTAGTTCACCTTCTTGAATTTGCATGTGCACAATCTGCTTACTTTTCACAAATTTTATACCCGTTACAATACTGAAACACGTTAAAAGGATGCAAATGATCATTAACAAATGTTTCAAGTGTACATACTAACGGGAATAGGAACACTTTTCAAGGTAATAGGTCTAAAGTTCCAATGACCAACTCCCTTACCGGTTGTTTTCGATGTCTGCAATAACTGAACGCAAGCTGAAATATCTATCAGAACTGGCATTGTGATCATCGCAATAACAAAAGCAGTAACTACAATGCCAGAAGAGCCAACGCCACCAACTATCAACCTTGGTTGCCGGTGTGTCACACGTCTTTGTCTTCTGTCCAAAGACGCGGCCATTTTCATACTCGATATACTCGTATCTGCGATTACTGCTTTGATTCTGCCAACAAACATGCATAGACCTTTAGAACGGCCTTTTTACTCGACGTTCTTTGTTTCTTTACCCTTACGTATAAAAATGATTAAGAAAAGAAGGTATTTCTTTGAATACACTGATCCGTGCATATACGCGGGCGCTCACATACACTCACCGATGGGCAAATCCACATGTCTGAGTCTATGTATTCACAGTTTAGGAGTTTCCCGTTGCATCTACGCTGTTGGGAGCAAAATTGATTTTGATAACAGCCATGGATTTTTGCATATCCGTAATAGCCACAATTTTCTCGACAAGAAAAGTCTCTGTTCAAATCAACCTCGTTCACGATGTATCCTTGAAAGAGCTGCTTTAGCTCTGTATACGTTTCGTCTAAAAGACAGTAATAGAAAAATAGCATTGAAAAATATATCCATGGTGGACAATCTGCTCGATAAAGAAACACACACAACGTACTCAATTTATGATGAGCAGGATCGCATTGCCACAGATCTCTAGGTGCAAAGGCCATGGCTGTCTTTACTGCTCTTAACGTTTCAGATGTTCGTTCGGCGTACTGCTGCGTTGACAGTTTCATTTCTTCACTGAAGTTAGACCCTGAATAAAGTGATTCGTCATCGCGCGTACAGATTATTGCATATAGATGCGCTGATGATTGTTACTACGGTTCCATCAAAATATTACCTTTGTCGTACAATCGCAATAACATGTAAGAAAACTGTATCATTGTATAACCCTTGATTTCTGCAAGAGCGGCCGTGGTGTAAAGGTTGTAAAGTACCTGTTGCGGCGATTGTTGTTCATTGCATATTTGTTGAGACGCTTCCTGCATAAGAGAACAATCTACATTGTACTAAATCAAAATGGAAGAGATATGACCGACAGAACCGCTCAATTTGAATAATTGTAAACATTGCTGACGAGCAAGTGCATGAAACAACAGAAAGTGTCGGACGTAGCGTCGGACGTAGTGTCTACATCATGATCGCACACATTCTCATCATCATACCTGATACGCTGAGATGAACAATTTTTCATCAACAATATAGTGAGAAAGTTCTGCTAATCCACGAGTCACGGACGCGTTTGAGTCATACAAAATTGTCATGGCAAAATCTTTTATTCGTTCCACGTTTACGGGGTTATCCAAATCTATTATTTCACGCTGCATTTGCCTAAAGACATTGTAAAGGCCATCAATACTTTTCAGCGTTGTCTGCGTTCTCGCCCAAATCCAAAGGGAAGTGAGCGAATTCAGGTATTGTTCCCGACTATTAGGAAAGTCAACTTCGATCTCATTTCCGAATGTTTTATAGGATCGAATGATAAACCGAAATAGGTCAATTTTTTCGGCGGTTTTCCATCTCGGACCCGACAGATCTTTTATCAAATCATTCTCGAATCGGAGAAGTTTATCCCTCATAACGTCGACCAGAGAGAAGTCGTTTTCCGATGTCCATTCATTCTTCACTGCATACGTATTTAACAGTACGAGGAAAGAAACGATACACCAGCACCAGCGATTAGTTACTTTCCACATCATTGTCTTGTTCACGTGTTCTTCAATCTTTGTGTTTGCTTTCGGAGTTCTCTCTCTCTCTCTCTCTCTCCCTCCTTTTTGGTCCGTTTACATTACATTTTAGACCAACGTACTATTTCTGCATCCCAAGTGCCTAAGTGAAAAGAAATAGGAAGAAGAAGGAAGTCGTTAAGAAAATAGACTATCAATTTTTTTCACAATTCTCTCGAATAAATATATGATCACGTTACGTATCGTGATTACTTTTGAAACTTTACTTGATAAATAAGGTTTTGTGTTAAATACGTTCATTTCCACATAATTCATTTTTAGGCTTCGGTTGTGTTTTTGCTCAATCTATTAGTGTAACTTTAAGTAACACCTCATAGGCGTAACTACGTTGAGTCAGAAACGTTAAGGTGGGACATATTCAAGATATGGTAAAAAATAAGTAAACAATTTCGGCATTTTTTGCCCTAAAGCTGTATCATCTGACAGAAAAACGACTTCTATAAATGAAAAAAAATACTTCCTTTTTACTATTTCAAAACTATTATCACGACCGGTTCGTCAAACATAGATAATCCTTGAAAGAGCATTCTTAAACGGAAATTCGTAATTCATAATCATTTTGAAGATATAACGAAAGATGAAAGATATGTAGAAGGAAGAGGATGATAAGCACACAAGTTGTCGGAAGTAGGGGGTAAACAGTGCCAGCCATATCTGACTAATATGGCAGGCAATTTATTATGTGACGGATACGCTACGTTCTCATCACGTAATCTATTAAAGTTGAAGCGATGTGGAGCTCGTAGCAATAGGCGTGCTCTGCATATGCCATCCTTCAACAATCGCACTGTATGAAAAGAGATCGTATCATCACCGCGGATGCAGTCCGAACAGCATCGTAACACAATGAATGGATCTCTTGATTAGCGCTACTTTGCGCTCCCGCGACCCTCCCGTGTTCCCCGGTTCTTCATACTTGTGCCGTCACGCAATGTGATAAAGTCACTTTCGCAATTCTCATTTAAAGTCTCGCCAAACTGTGTAAACACTATCGCGAAAGTTCATATAAACAGATGGAGATATTATTGCAACACGATTTCATTCTACGACGTGACTGGCATTTTCCTAAACCTTACTGTAAATGTCGTTAATAGCGATAATGCATATTTCGACCTACGCGTTCTTCAAATCTTGCGCATCCAATGCCGTAGAAACGGAAAGATAAAGATATTTTTTGCAAACAAAATTATACTCCTTTGTCCCGGAACGTTGTTTCGGGATTTCAGTTGCATGAACGTCATGATCCCATTGAAAATTAGCACCACACGCTTATTGCCATTATTTGAATTCCTGTATACGAAAATGATTAGAGAAGACATCGATATGTACCTGTTATACACGGTATGTGTCTCCTTTCGAATATATTGCAGCGCGTTCTTGCCGAGGAAGAAGGAAAGCACCACGTTGATTTTATATTCGATGCTGTAAAGAATCAGCTTGTAACCTACAAAATCCTGTGGTGTCGTACAAAGCGCGTGTACTTCTTCTTAACCGAAATAACGTTGTAGGACGAGGAAATATATAGTTTGTTAAGATGAATGCTGCACCTGTGGCGTGTTCCAAAGGATAGGGTGTGTATGAGAGAGCAAGAGATAAAGAGAGAGAGAGAGAAACAAGTAGAAAAGATAAAACGCTTTCAATCGCGAGTGTTTCAGGTAATCACTCAACACTACACTGCGAATCCTGTCGGCTGTATGCACTATTCCAGCTTATTTGCACCCTCGCTAGTCTTTCACTGATGCCGTCGCCACTACGCTCGCGCGTTCAAAGACACATTTTCTTCTGCCTGCCTCTACTGGCGCGTGCGCACGCATCGCTCTTTAACTTTTCTTTGTGTTTGGTCGATGTACATGCGTTCAGCGCTTAATAAGCCAGAGAAACATGAAAAGCAACGAAAACGCCAAAAGATAATACTGTTAGTACCAATAAACATAGCGGTGGTGAATTGCTGCTATCGCTCTTCACATATGGATATGTACGAATTTTGCGGCTCGAATACGTGCATAGTTTTGCTGACCGTAGCACAATCCGATCTGAAGTAATGCGAGAACTTTTCTTCGCTACAATGAACCCTTTGTTCGTACCGGTGTATTAGTTTCCTTTTTGACGTGTATATACTACGGATGTATACGTATGGATGTACACGTGACCAATATGCAACCTTGGACGGAATCGGTTCGGTACACTCTCACTGTTGTTGCACGCATGTCCCCAGTTTATTAATAAATATAATTAGAGTACAAATGTTCTCCATTAGAAAAGCCAGTATCTTGGAAGGAATGCTGGATTCTTTTGTGAGAGGATGGTAACATATTGTGTGATAGATAGTAGTGAATCGCGTGTTCAACGTGCGATGTTAACTATACAAGGCTGTAAACCGCCATCACGCTACGAACGCTACAGACATCGATGATCCGCAGACAGGAAATATACGCGATAAGGAAGTTAGTAATTAAAAACAGTGTCAGTTGAATGGGATCGAGAGTAACTTGCACACGATGTCTAACCTTGTCAACGATTTGTTAGATGTCATTTAGTTGAACTCAGTGTACTTTTCGTTCTGTCTTCTACGGTGATATGCTTTTTTGGTATCATGTTATTTACCGCTCGCGACCATCATCATCATCATCATCATCATCACGATCCTCCCTCCACCACGTACATACTCACTATACCTACCTTCATCTCGTTCGCCAACAGAACCAGAATACTACGATGAAAAACCTCTTCGTCTGACGGTACTAACAACCGATGAATCCTTTTGAGAACATCCGGCAGAGCACCAAACATATGTGAAACACAAGCAGTTGCAAATTCCTGCATCGTAAATGGTTCGTACGTATCCGGTGCAACGGCATATGCAGAGAAGAGTTTGTAAAGATCGTTCACTTGACCGATGTAGCTCCGAAATGTGTTTAAAGCGCTCTCGAGTCGGTTTTTCATCGGTAGTGTATGAACGAGACGATGAATGATCGCCTCCGTTCGATCTTCCATCCTCTGTTGGAAAATGTCAATTTGATAAGATACTCGATTTATGCGATTCTTTAACTCTCTTTCCATTCGCTTGACGAATGGGAAATCGTTCTCGTCGGCAGATTCTTTCTGGCGTATGATATCCCACGATTCAAAGGCGTCTCTAACTACGTCCCTACCGAATCTGAGAATCTCAGAGACATCCGTGACACTGACATCAAAGGCGTTACACTGTCCGCGATGATGCGATCTCAAAGACAGCAAGATGCAGAAGCTGCCTATTATGAGGACGCTGCTAAATCGTACCATAGCAACAAACGACTATCGTATGATGCTTTTGTGTCTATCTATCCTCGTAATTGAAACTCGAGCGATTTCAGCCGACTGTCAGTCTTCTCTTGCTTCACAATTCACTGAGCCGAACGCGGTAACGACATACGAATGTGTTAGTAATTCTAACCGTAGGCTTTTTGCAGGATGGTCCTTCATAAATAGATGACTGACCGCGTCTTACGTATGTGTCTTACACTCTACCGCGTGTTCGTACGTATACGTCTAAACAGTATTGTTCAGTAATAATACTAGCATTGGTGCGAGTACTAGTTTTCTTAGGATCGGTACTACCGCCCACCCTGATTCAGTATTCTTCCTTGGCGCACTCGTACCTATCGATACCGTTAGACATCAGATACTGCCGCCGCGTCATGGGAACTGGTACAAATATGTGGCTACACTCCATTTTTTTTTCACTGCGCTCCTCTTCGAGCCTTGCGATTGGACGATACGTTCAGCCGAAAGCTCGCTTTCTTCACAATACTCCCGATTCGCGCGGCAAATATGAATCCACGTACAATACGAAAATCTTTCTTGGCGTCTAAAGAGATATGTAATACGATATAATTTTCATTTGTTGTGCATGCAGGTTGCCTTTTACGAGATTTTAAATGGATTATGGGTACGTAACGGACTTCAGATCAAAGGACAAGCAATGACATACATACAATGCAACTTTTGCAATTCGATGGTGGACGCCGATCTCTACCTTCTACAAGTTTGCGCTACAAAACTTCAACCCGATGTGTTTCTTAAAACTGTCATTGAGAAGTAACGTATTGCAAAGGCAACACTTGCAAAGATCTAGTATCCGATTTCGATATCGTCGTGTACTCATTACTTTCATTTTATGCAGGTTTCATGTCAGAGAATGGATGAGCTTAAGTCTCTATCATGCCCCAGAGAATGAGTATCTTGAGGAGGAACACGATACGCCTCTACTGGAAAGTTGCCTAACGTTCCTCGCTACACTCGTTAATGTGCGGACCAATCTAGGTAAAGTTAATTTATAAAGGTTACAAAATGCAGAGTCTCTGTTCGCAGCAATATTCTTCATTTATATCCGATTTCCTTCGCCTGCGCGTTACAGGTTTATCAGACGCAGAAATGTCTTGCCTGGAAATGGTAACATTGTTATGTATGGGGGATAAAACACATAGTCAGCTGATGGAACTGATGCCAGAACGCTGTGGGACAACCCATAATAGAGATTTTGAATCTGTCTTGGCTGATGTAAGTATCCACACTTTTCTCACATATGATAGACACAAGATTGACGAAGAGGCGATGTTTCATAACCATTCTGCGTGTACGATGTCCATTTTAGGTAGCACAATACAGAGCCCCGAATCTCGAAGCTAGTGGCAACATGCAGCAAGGAATGTACGGTCCAAAAGCACGCTGTTGGGATGAGTTATTTGATCCTTTGCATGTCTTATTGAGAGCGGTGCACAGAAGGGATTTTCAGATATCCATGGATCGGTTTACAGAATAGTGAGTTGTCCTTTTAGTTTCCACACGCGTATATATATATATACATGTATATATATAATCTATAACTTCAAAATGCACCCGGCTCCTTAATTTCCTTCTAGTGTAAAGCAGTCCGGTAAATTGAAAAATAGCGCTACCCCTTGGCCACCGTTCAAACATCCAGCTCCAGTTTCGCCGGATTACGATGATCCTAGAATCGTTCTGCGATCTAGAGTTTTTCATGCAATGATACTAATAATACTCTACAAGGCTGTGAACGGGCATAATATATCGGAGCACGTGTTAGCGTTGACTGTCTATCTCTTAGAAATGGCTGTTGTAACTGCGGAAACGCCCGACAAATCCGTAAGTCCTGTTCTTCCGTTATTCGCCGTACATGTGTGTATTTTCACCCTCACTCAGTTTCTCCTCACCCGTCACTTTCCTCTATTGCAGATAAATCCTTTGTGCCAATACACAGGAGCTGGCGGTTCGTCTCGAGTAATAAAGGATATGGACCTGGCTGGCTGGTATGAAACTGATAATTTATCCGAAAATTTACGAACGGTGATACCACGAGTGATTCTAGTCCAGGAACCAGAGCCGAATAGCTCTGACAGTGAGTGTGCTGCAATGCATGATTTTTTAAATAAAAGATTAAAAACACATGAAACAATTTCAGTAATCGTTTAATGATTAAACCTTTCAGGTGAGTTTGAGTGGGAGATTCAGGATGAAATGACCGAAGTTGCAACCTCTCTGATGCTCAATGACGGAACAGAGGAAGGATCCTTGGAGGTGCTAGCACTCACTTCAGTAGATTCGATTAACGACGACAATGGCTTATCAGCCGCCATGAGCACTACGTCGCTACCGGCTTTACCATCTGCGAGCGGTGAGTCACTTCATGTCGAATTGCACATCAACTGTTGTCCCTTCTTCCTCTGTCTAAATACAATGCTGAAAAATGGAAAGTGGCGGGACGATAACGTGGTAGATTTTTTATCGTAAAACCGATGTGCCAGCGATCAAACATATTTACTACATCAGCGGCGTATATTTCCTTGTCGCAATCATTTTTGTGTATCGTCTTTCGTGTATTGTTTACAATTTATACAATCGAATTGAGAAAGTAAGATCAACTGGGTAATCGTAAACCGTAGTCAAATATTTCTTCACTTTTCTTTTTCATTATTTATAGCCGAATTTGACATGGCTATTGAACCTGAAGACGGAGTCGTTGCAATATCGCACGATAATACGGAAGACGATTTAGTACACCTACAAAGAGCTTTGCCACCGTCCACCGAAGAATCCATGGCCCTTGCCCTTCAACCACCTCCTTCGCCAAACAGTACGTTATTCTTTATCTTATCAGGCGCAATAGCTTAGTTTTT
Source organism: Cryptocheilus praepositus (assembly GCA_033815515.1). Lineage (NCBI taxonomy): Eukaryota > Metazoa > Arthropoda > Insecta > Hymenoptera > Pompilidae > Cryptocheilus > Cryptocheilus praepositus. The sequence continues at coordinate 376,196 of JAWWQZ010000132.1, read as the reverse complement.
TTTTATGTATTCAAAGTTGTCGCAGATACATGGGAAACCGAATACTTTCTTAACGTAGAACTTTTATAAACGAAACCAGAATAGGCCTCTGAAGATTGTTTAGGTTTCATCTGGCAACAGAATCTTGGAAGAGAAATTTGCAAATGAAAAATCATCGATATCAAAACATTACCATTAGTTGTAAAGAAGTTCTGATAGAGGATAAGTGCAATAACGCCTTTTCTTTTCCTTAAATACGAAAAATAGGTGTAGCTGACGGTCAAGCTGCTTTACCGCCTGTGCATCAACATCCAGCTGTCATGGCCGGTAACGAAATAGTCACAGCACAAACCATGTATTCCCGGCTCGGTAGTTCAGGAGTGACAACAACTGAGATTGTACCCTCCACTTCCAATCCACACAAACACTTCAAGCGAAAGGAGCCACAAGTAATTTTTGTATTAGCGTTAATCATAGATACATAAATATTAAATTGCCTTCACTTTATTTCAGGGTGGTCCGGTACAACCGCAAACGGTGAAAATTGGAGAGAGCATCATTTCATTGCTACTGAAACTGCATTCTCAGTTATCCGGTGTACCGGATAGTTATAATCCTGATCAATCTTGTACAACGTTGGACAATAACAGTGAAATGACGAATAGTAGCAGTAACAGCGGTAGCACCGGCACTGGTGGCGGAAACAGCAACAGCAACAGCAGCAGTAGCTACTATACCACGACTACCAGTAATAGTAGCAACAGCACCACTGGCAGTGCTACTAATGCCACAAACACGACCGCCGCCCCGACCACCACCACCGCCAGCAACACCACCGCCACTAGCCACAATAGGCACAGCGACAGTGGCAGCGACAGCGCAGCTACTCCAAAAACACTACAGGAGTCTAGAATCGGTGACGGACCGTTTTTCATCGGTCAGCTGCTCAGAAAGATAGCCAATTTGGACCCTATCTGTCGGGACACGATTATCGAGACTCGAAACAAATTATGGCCCCGCATGCAGGAGTGTGAGGACGAACAACGAGAGAAAGAACATCGTGAAAGGGAAGAACGGCGGAGGAGAGCGAAAGAAAGGCAACAGAAACTCATGGCAGAGTTTGCGAATAAACAGAAACAATTTATGGAAAAGGCAATGAAGACCGGTATGTAGCCGAGCGAAATTGTGATATTGTTTACTCGAGGATTCTTTAATTCATTCTTGAGCGATCATATCATTGTTTGTGTTATCTTTAAAAAATAAATATTTTCTTTGCAGACGATGCCGGTGTATCGGAAATGGATTGGGATCAAGACGATAACGCGACCAAGCTGACCAGCAAAAAAGAGTATGACTGCGTAATTTGCAATCAGACAACCGCTAGTAATGAGGATAAGCCGATGGGCCTCGTAGTATTGGTACAGGTACGTGTAACATATATTCATGTATGGAGATAACTATTTGTGAAAATTGAGATACACCAAAGCGACGTATTTAATACGTTGTAAAGTAATACTTTCTCTTGTACTGTGCGGACAGGCAACAAGTGTTATTGGTCATGAGCGACAACAGTCTGATCGCGTCCTTTTGCCTACGTCTGATGATGATCAGCCAATTCCGAAAGGTGATACACGCGGAGCTCATTTCGATCGTAGAATGGACGAAATGAATCGTCATTTTGATACGGTAAGGCCGAGAAATAAATATATACCTCTTGATAACACTCAAATTATAAATGTTTATGTGCTCAAATAATCAACTGTTGCGATTATAACGTATCGTTGTCGTAGTTTTCTTGGTTGCTCTCAATCAATTTGGGTTGGGAAGGTGGTGTGCACGTGCAAACCTGCGGCCATCATTTACACCTTGACTGTCTCAAGTCATACCTACAGTCGTTGCGCAGTCAGCAGAGGCAACAGAGCCTGGCGGTGGACAGAGGAGAATATCTCTGTCCGCTCTGTCGTCAACTGGCTAATTCAGTTTTGCCGTTGTCACCGCAACTCGGAGAATGTGCAGCTGTGGTACGATCTCGTCACGTTTCCTCCGCCGCGATATTAACGGAGCTGAATAACTTTCTCAAAGAGATACAACGTTATCCGGTGAGTTGCATTCCCCATTAGCGTTTCTATTCCTCTTCGTTCCCTTTGCCGCGTTCAATTCTTTGTTCTTCGACCGATTCTTTTGACACTCGCATCTATGTTTTATTTCACAGATCTCCTCGAATCTTGCTCTAGCAATGGGAAAAGCAATGGAGGATATGACCAGTTGCACGTACCTAAAATATAAGCAGAAAAACTGTTCTCCTAGTCATCAAAGTTTGTTCCTATTCGTTACTTCGGTAGCGAGAACTAATCTTGAGATTGAACTTGTCCAGCGGGGCGGATCACTATGTGTGCAATCACCAACAATGATACCATTGACACCGAAACGTGACTGCATCGGTAAGCAGTGTGCCGTCTTTTTTATCTTTATTCGTTCGTAGCGTCTTATTAAAAATGTATCTGGCTCACGTCGATTAATTTTTCCGTTCTTCCACTTCTTTTCTTATCCATCTCGGCATGGACACAGTCGCACTTCTGCATGTACTGGCCATGCACGCAAGAGTGTTAACAACGTGGCCAGTGCATTACACGTGGCAACAACTGTCAGGAATACCAATAGAGCCTGCGGCCCCGCTCGCTTTAACACCACATGAGAGAGAAGTGCCTTTGCTACTGAGAGATCCGACTGCGCTTCTAATTCAATTCACATTGCTGTTGCCATTACATTTGGACCAAAGTAAGGCTATGCGTAAATTATGTGATTAAGTATTAGAGAGTGTCAATGACATTACATTGCGATCATCATTATCATTCTTTAGCGTACTTCTCCAGCGTCGTAAAGGTGATCTACAACTTGCTGTACTATCAAGTGATACTGCAGATAAGCTGTCGCCTCTCGCAAAGTGAAAGAGAAACTATTCTGAGGAGAGGTCATTGCACTGAACGGGGGAGTTCTTCGTCAAACACGATTTTACATCGAGTCGTTGAATATTTCAGTGAGAGCGAATTATATCAGCCCACAGCTGCAGCAGCTGCTGCTGCCGTTGCTACTGTTGCGTCGAAATCGTATGCCCGAGTAAGATTGCACTGTATCGAACAACAAGTGAGTAAAATGTCCTTATGTCATTGAACAAAATAGTCGTAGTATATCCTTACTAACTATATTGACTACGATTATTTATCATCGTTTAATAATTACCTATGAAACGTTTTAGATTCAATCATTGTGTTTGCCGTTTCTGCGTGTTGCCGCATTGTTACGCTATCATCTTTACGAGCAACCATTACCGTTGGTCAGCACCCCGCAGACAGAATTCGTCCGATTGGTTTACTATCTAGAACTTGTGTCGGAAGGTATGGACTGGGACAGCTTTAACTCGACAGTTGCACTTAATTGGCAGGATAACAATGCAAGCTCATCGGTACCTCGATTATGGTGTGATCAATTCCTCACTTTCGTTGATCGAACCGAAGCAGCTAAAAATCTAATAATGGAGCAGCACATATCGTGGCAAGTGCCAAAGTTGCTTAGTCTTCCAAGAGAGTACGAGAAGATCTTTACGGTAAGAAATTTGAGACATCGATAGCCAGGTTGAATGTTTAATCGAGCATCGTTCACGCCGCATCACCAGCATCCTGACCCTTCTACTTCTTTCAGTACTATCATGAACGTCAGTGCCGTCAATGTCACTTTGTTCCCCAGGAGATCAGTATTTGCTTGCTATGCGGTACCATCGTATGCCTCAAGCAAAATTGTTGTAAACAAATGAACGTTTGCGAAGCTGTTCAGGTTAGTTCAACACCATACCAACCACTACTCCTTCATAATCATTATTGTCCTTATCGTCATCACAATTGCCAATATTGTTACTGCCATTGTTGCTATAATAATGAAATAATTATTAAATAAACTGTCTGTCAACGTACTTATATATGTATAGCATTCGATCGATTGCGGCGGCGGAACCGGCATATACTTGGTTGTCACCTCAACGTATATTATCGTAATTCGGGGCAGAAGAGCATGTCTATGGGGATCCTTGTACCTTGATGACTTTGAGGAGGAGGATAGAGATCTGAAGTATGTACACAGTTTGTACGATCAATATACGAACGGTACAAATATAAATGGACCATTTGATATAACTTATAAATAACAATTGTAATTATTACCATTTAAGGCGCGGCAAACCATTATACCTAAGTCAAGATAGATACCAACTGCTCGAACAACAATGGCTAGCTCACAGATTTGATCATACGAAGAAAACATGGGTTTGGCATCGCGACGCTCTGTGACCATTCGTCAACACTCATTAGGCTTCTAAGCTATGAAGATGGGCAAACGGGAAATAACACTGACAAAGGACTCATTCCCCAGTCGCCTCTCGTCATTGTCTGTTATCATAACGCCTTGCCGCCAACAACAGCGCTTTACAGAAATAATAGATCGCTCTATAACTATTTAGAAATGTCATATTTATTGTCATTGTGACGTCAACGATGAAGCGAAAGTCATGTGATGATCGATCGAGAAAGTACTGATCAATGTAATTAAAGACGGGGATTTGTAAAAATGGCAACACGCAAACACATCAGGTGATTCCGATTGCAAACTTTGATTGCGAATATTGATGATAGGACGATAACGATCATCTTAAACATCATATAAAAAAATGTATATTTTATTTAAGGTACACCTACATGCAAAGAGATACGTCCTAATAAAAAAAAAGAAAAAATAGAAAAAGCTATATAAAAAGAGTACTTATCTAGTGTGTAAAATTTGTACTTTATAGATGAAAATAGGAATGTTGTTTCGTGTGTGGAATTATCGTGAAGCACGAAATTACAGAATCATCATTGATAGTACATTAGTAGGAGATTGAGTACAGAAGAGCGACAGCTGCGTTACCGAGTATCAATTCTGCAATAAACTTGGCTTTGAAGGCAACAAGAAGAAGTGATGCTAATGAAAAGATCGCAGAGTTTGCGTTTATTCGTTATCGATCTGTCTTGTCGATAGTAAATATATACAGAATATTTTCTGCGGTCATAACGACTTTTTTCCTCGAATGGACTGTTTTTGGTCAGGAACAATAGAAGTAAATATCTAAGGGAAGAACATGTTGGCAACAGATGCGATTAACACGTATCGTGCGCAAATTACGAATGTAATACAACTTCCTTCTGATAGATTACATCGTACTGCCGATGAACATTTATTCGTACAATATGATTGAGCGAATACTCGACAGCGCAAAATATTAACGCAAACTCTGACAGTATTGAATATTTGTCGCTATAAACATTACGGGCTGTGTATAAATGAAACTGTATGACTCACTTTTTTTTTTTTTATTGGTACTAATATTATTAATATTATAATTACTATTTATCTACTTGCATGTCACATCGGCGAATACTTTTATTTTGTTACGTTTCGCCGTAAACAATTGTTGCTGCAAACTCTACCACACGGCAATACTGTTTATTGACTTTGGAAGAAGCAGCTATACACTGAATGTTCAAATCGTATGGGAACAGAGTAAGTGTTCGGGATGTAGTATTTTATGTTGCACTAAATGCGCGTTCAACTATTCATACAAAGTAAAGACTTACTTCAATGAGATTGCAATTTTTCAAGTACACAAACTGCACCGATGTTTTCTGAAAAAGAGTTGCTTCTTGTGAAGTAGATTGTTGTATACTGTACATATGTAATAATGCTGAAACGTTTACGTATTTACAATTATCTGCCGGTATACAGCCGAGCCGATCTGTACATAGTTCAACGATTATACTTATGAACATCTTTGCTTGTAACCTATTCGATTTACGGCAACGCGTCACATTAATGAAAATTGCTGATGTTTAAGAAGTAACGATGATTATGCGCTATGATTGATGTATAAATAAATGCAATTATCTCTCAGAGGACTTTGATGCTGTCATTGCGATCCTATCATTATTTGAGCATGAATATGCCGGTACAGAGACGAAACGAATGCTTAATATTAATAGATAAATAAATCTTTATTCATTGTTTAACTATTCTCAATATTGTTCTCTGGCAGATGCGTACCCTTAAAATATAGAAAGCTGAAGCGTTTGATCGGATTGCTTTTATGAAATCAAAATTTTTCGCTTCATTTGTATGGAACATTGAATAACTACCGCATATCTATCATATTGTGCCCCTTGTTCGAAGCATATTAAGATAGAATGTCTAGACATACCTGTATGCATGCTTTTTCGAGTACTCTTACCTTTCATTCTTCTCACAGTCTACCATTTATTGATACACAACACCATAGATGTATACGTTCGTACATATGTACACCCATGTACGTATTGACGGTTTATATGCACATGTACATGTAACCTATTCTTCGAGAAACAATGTCGTCAAATAAATAATGAATTATTTCGACTTGTACAAGAATGTGTAAGTTGAATATAAAATTCCCAGTTGTGCAAAATTTTCGTTCGTTTCACGCCGGAATAAATAGTCGGCCGTTATGTCAATGATAGTTAATAAAGATTTAGAAAGGTACGAAACAATAAGAACCTTCGAGCCTTGTTTGTTAGATGTGGTACATTTGTTTTACCGGTTTAACTTTTCTCCGCAACAAAGAGTCACGTTAATTCATTAATGCGCCATAGATTTTCGTACAGCATCCGCCACCATATATGCTGCCGCCACCACAGCCGTAGTTGTAACTGTAGCCGCATTCCCATTAAGAGAAACAAGTACTCCAATGTTCAGGCAAAATAGATTAGAACTATACGAGAAAAAGAAATGCTCGTCTGACACAAAAGCTTAATTGAAAGGGCAAATAAAACTTTTACTATTCGAAATTTCTTTTTTTTATTATTATTATAGACGTACCTCAAACGCAACAATTTTGTTAAACCATGGTCACGCAACCTATCGTATGCTTATATCCCTTTTTTCGTAACAAAACTAAAAACCGACTTGGAAAGTTTTCCGTTCCTAAATCTACGCAATTCGAAGATTGCTAATGGGCGTGAAGACGATTGGGATGTATCAGAACCGCGACATGACGTACAGGCGACACCTAAGCATTACTTATCCGAGCGGTGGATCGCGATACAAGGAAACAATACAACTACCTGCCGCTGGTCCACGTATTTGCCTCATTACAGGAATGTAGAACAGCGCATTCGTAATATTACGTGAAAAATCAAGTTACATAATGCTTCATTAGCGTACGCATGGATATGAATAAACTTGTCCGTTTCTTTGTTATGACAATGCCACTTTCACTTTAAAAAATATTGTAACGAAATTGCGTGATAGATCATTCAACTTCCGGCTCAATAGCGGCCACCCGTCTGCTCTTGATATACCTCAATGACATCATCGTTTTCCATTTCCAGCTAAAATGTAGGAAAGCTTATCTACATGTTTCATACATATAAGCGTTACAATAGCGTATTTAACGATTCAACTGAATTCTCACCTGCTTCGGTGTTTCGTCGTCATTGATTCTTTTGCCGTCAAACAGAAACCTGAGGGATGTCATGGGTACACCCTAGTGTACAGAAATTGAAGGAATAATTGTATGCTGATTTTGACATATGTACATATCTGCTTTTTTTGCTTTTAACTGACAAACTATTGCAGAGGGCACTTCAAATGAAAAACATTGCGTTTGCAAATGAATTGAAAAATGATATAGTCAAAGTACTACAAATTTACAAATCTGATACAGATGAAAAATTCGGTAAGTGAGAAGAAAGAAGAAACTGACTACACGGTCGCTGTACGATTTCTTGAGTTTACCCATTTGAGTGGTCATCTTTACCCTAAAATGAATCTCGTTGCTATCCTGGAAGAATAAAATTTTCGTCACAACAAACGTGATCTCGGTAGAAATGACCTGCGTTGCAGTCTTCGCACACTTACATTTCCAACCACTTTAAGTTTAATGTACTCAGAATTCGCGTCTCCCGGACCGGCTTCGGGTTTCTGTTCCTAGCATAAAAGGTTAGAGCCGTTAAATTCGCACATTCTCGATACCCGCTAGCAATGCGCGAACGCTGAGATCATCAGGAGCTGTTGAGCGAGAAAGTCCATTGACAAATAAACTCACCTGATTATCCGACATGATAATTAATTAAGGATAATAATTCTTGACCACGCGCCAGAACGATAACCAAACACAAGCACGCAATATGGCGCCACGCTTTTGTCAGTTTCACAGCCTTCTATTCCGGGGGGAACAATTTCGACGACTAGAGCGCCACTGGTTCGAAAAGCCATCGATTGCCGCTCGCTCATTCGAGCCATGTAAATTCTTTAAAATTATGTCAAAACTTACTTTAAATCCCGCTGCATGTACAATCGTATGTAGTGTCAATATAATTAAGATCATCCGAGAATGATCATTAGCAATATTATTCTTCCATTACAGTAGATAATAAGAATCACTCGAGGTGTGGCATTGATTTGAAATTTGTCAACGTGAATGTTGACTTGGAATTGTAAAATGATTTTTATCCGACTGGCAAACAGACACGATACGAACTGTGGCAAAAGATATAGACAGAATAAAAATTGACTTTATTCTAATATCTTTGTTTCAATGAAACTACATTGAGAGAAAATAATTGATACTTTCGTTCATGTTCAAGGGAGGTTGTTATTTGCGGTTGGCAAAACTGTAATATGCCAATGTTAAATGTAATTGTAGAAAACGTTAACCCTAGTTAAATCGTTCGAAATATATGTCTATAAACAAGAGAATGAAAAATATATTTTAAACGACAATAGAGTATTTCATGGATATTTTTCTTCATAGTTCCCTTTCAAATAACTGTTTTATAGAAAAGCGTAATACATGATGCGTGCTGTTGCTTCGTACAGGCTATTTTCCTCGATAATGGATAATTAATCGATTAACGGCCCCCTTGCATTGGCGCATCTGGTACGCGGACTCAGTCATTATTTCGGTCTTCCGCTGCAAATCCATTTTAGTAGTACCATTCAGAATAGATATTTTCGATGTAGCATCATTTACGCTACATATATGTCATTTATATCTTTACTCTGTGCAGTTCTGTAACAGTGCCGTGTTTCTTCATTCTGGCGTTATCTGTCCATTCAAATGTTTCCCCTTGATACTCGTTCGATCATATTAGTAGTCTTGCGTTTTACTCTGCTTACCTGTATTAGGCTGGCGCATCCTAGATTGTATGCACGTACATAGCCTGAAGTGACTTCACGTGTACGCGTACTTACAGCAAAGCGCGAAAAACGAAGCGGGAAAATGGACTCTGGGCGAATAACAATTAAGTTGACAAAGAAAATGTTCATTGTCCGTCCGTATCTATACAAGTGAGGCTCACCCTACAGATATCGTAAATTTTCTTCTGCACGCGATTAGTTACATTAGAGAACGCGAAAACTAAGCCCGAGAAAGTTATTCAATCGGGCTTTTAAAGGGTACGTTGGAGGAACTCCTGAGAAGAATGAGAAGGAGGCTTGAAGAATTTTCGGTTGGGCGCACATACGTATATTGAATCCTTGTTACGGCTACATCGGAGAAGACATAATCGGCACCATCAAAGTAGGTTTCACAGATAAGTATATAGCTGTCACCACTGAGAGACACCCTTTTCCCCAGTCGAAGCGGGAGTAATGAATATGAAAGATTAGTCAGGGGTAACGTTAAACAGAAATTGATCATTTTTAACGTTATTCGAACGCACCGTCCCCCTGTTTATTGAAGAGTCAAAGCGGCTTTTAGAAGCGTTACATATCTTGTCATCGTCAATGATTGGGAATAGTTCGTTAACCGCTAGCGGCTGTATTGGTGTTGGTGGGGTGGCGGTGGTGGTGGTGGTGGTGGTGGCGGCGGTGGTGTTGCTGCTGCTGCTGCTGCTGCTGGTGCTAGTGGTCGATGGTCGTGTGACAAAGTCGGTGGTTGATAACCGGTGGTGAGAACCGAGCGACTGCTTACAGAACAGAAAGATTCAAATCTAGGAATAGAAACGAAATTACTGTTTGTAGCACTTTTGTAATCTGATCGATATTGTGGAAATCCTAGTAAGCTTATTAAGATCAAAGTAAGCTTAATTGTTCTGCATGAACTCGACAGTGTGTACTGCTTTCTGCAGCGGTTGTGTATCTCAGTAGGCTGCACCCTTCTGCCGCCGTCAGTATCCGGGCATTTACCCCACCGTTTCAAAGACTGCGTGTACAAATTTCAGATTTCAAAGAAATCGCATCTAGCGTCGTCTGTGAAAACGAGTAAGAAGACATGGCCCCTTCGTGCTTCGAGGTGATACTCGTTGCTTTTATTCTGGTGCTGCCATTTCTTTATGAAACGAGTAGGACCTTCCGTTACTACTTCAAGTTCCTTATGTACTATGGCATCGTAATGGTCAACGCTGTCCTCGTCATACCGATCATGACGTTTCGTCCTGGGAACGTGAAGAACCTTTTGTTCGTAACATTCTTTCTTATTATCTGCTGCTGCTGCTGCTGCTACCCCCCCCCCCCCCCCCCCCGGTTCCCTTACTCGTGCTATTTTCCCTCTTTCTTTACCCCCATACTTCCCGTATTTAACACCGCGTTAAATGCTTTGATAAGTGTTCTCTAGTCGTACATAATAGCGCTGTTTCGGTATTGAACAATATACGAAACAAATGCATTCGGCTTATTGAAACCGTGTTACACACACAAAGATTATTTGTATGTACATTGTAGAAACTCATGTCTTTCTTATAGAACAATTTGAGGCCATGCAAACGTAAATACAAAAAACAACTACAGCTTGTCTAGTGTTAGTGTCAATTGTTTATTGTAGTTTACTTCAAAGAACATAAAAAATACTAGACAGCATATTTTTTTAGTGAATCTAAAAACCATATATAACCGTATTAGAATTTAGAAAGTTGAATCCCCATACCGTTCTATAATTTTATGTCATCAATCAATTCTGGCTTCAGATTGGCTTCCTCGATATGTCATCATATCAGCACACTATTGGGCTTACGATGGGAGTTACGAGGACGGGAGCATTTGGAAAAGGAAAGGGCTTGCGTTATAGTTGCAAATCATCAGAGTTCTTTGGACATATTGGGAATGTTTGACATATGGTCGGTAATGGATAAATGTACGGTGGTCGCTAAAAAGGAAGTTTTTTACGCATGGCCATTCGGTCTAGCCGCATGGTTGTGTGGTTTGATATTTATAGACAGAATGAATTCTGAAAAAGCTCGCTCTGTAATTAATACAGCGACGAAACACATCAAAAATAAAAAGGTACGTTTTTCATATTTTTTGACCTCTGCTATGTCAATACTGTGTTCAATAGTCAATTTTTGAAAATAGATCAAGCTGTGGATATTCCCTGAAGGTACCAGACACAATACCGGAGAGATTCATCCCTTTAAGAAAGGTGCTTTCCATGTTGCAATTAGTTCACAGTTACCCATACTCCCAGTTGTCTTTTCTTCTTATTACTTCTTATCTGCTGAAGAAAAAAGGTTTGATTCCGGTAAGTACACTCGCAAAACGATGATGTACACAAACATCATTTACTCCCAAATATATCGCATTGTCGTTATATTTCCTAATATTGGTAATGTCTGTTGTCATTTATAAAGGACGCATTGTAATAACAACCTTACCGCCAATATCGACAGAAGGGTTAAGTACATGCGATGTGGAAGCTCTAATGGAAAAAACGCGAAATGCAATGAACCAAGTTTTTCACGCGACTAGCCGTGAGGTCCAACTGTCATTAACTAGTGCAAAACCTTATCTGGAATGATTGGACAACACCAGTAACGTCCCTTATAACTGGTCAATGCAGTCTTTCAGGGATACCTACAATTAATACGTCCGGTATGAAAATCTTAATTCACGGAAGCCAAAGACTACCTTCGTCAATATTCGTACCGTGTACGTAAGATCGGCGTGTGCGTATGTCTAAAACGATCTACAAATTTTTATTGAGCAGCCTGAACAGGAGCGCTTATGTCGTAATATCTCATTTCATTTGATTTTTTGCAGCTTTGTTATTACCATTATTGACGATATCAATTCGCCTTTTTCCTAGCAGTGTGCGCGCGAACCGAATCAAATTAAAACCAAAGCACGTTGAATTTACGTTTCTAAAGCGAATGTCTCTCCGCCTAATCGTATTTTTTCCCTGTCTCTTTTTATGATAAATTTTCTCTGTATGCTATCAAGCATGACTATTGATCTTATCATATTAAAATGAGTATGCGTTGGAACAGACATGAAAGGTGCAAAGAAAAAAAGAGACAGAGGGGACAAGAACGACGGAAAGTCGCTGACAAACGACGGAAGGACATTTGCTATCACTGTTTGTTACCTACATGCACACACATACACACGCGCGCGTATATATGCATACATTGGCGCAGGTGGAGTTCTGTTTAACGTCTGTATTTGCCTTGTCTCCAAATTGACGTTAAACGGTTAAGGGGTTCAATTTCAGTAAGTAATCTAGGAACGAGCGAAAACAATGGAAAATAAGAGTATGCGCATGTAGAATGTTGATAAAGATCTGGTTTGCCAACTGCAAGAATGGGGCGGTGGTACCCGTAATATGTCGGAAGTTATCGAAAATAGTTCTTTCAGTGATTTCGTTCCAAAAATCAGCTAACCGGAATGTGCATTTATAGGTATATGATGCTTAAAAATCATAACAATGGTTATTTGTAGTTTAAAATAATGTATTGTACATATCCTCACGGAGTGCACTGTAATATTTTAACGGCGTTTTTCGACATTGTGCGCATTCCAGTTTTAATGTTTATACGCAGTACTCCAGCATACGTTCCCGTCACAGTATGTTTGTGAACAATCACACTCGTGTAGTTTCTACTACCGCTCTTCCTTGTACATAATTTCTTCGTACGTATTAATAAGAACACCGCTGGAGTTTCTATGTTGTTTGCTAGATGAGAAATTGTATAAGAGAGTCCTGAAAATTAGTCATATTTTATCCTGTTAGAATGAGTCACAAGATCGCAGTCTATATCTATAAACGATCGATATGCACAGTAGCGGTTCATCATCGTTTGCATTCTCACGGAGTATAATATTGTGAAATCATTTGATTAACCCTTTCAATGACAATCGCATAAAATATAAACGTAACTAAATATAGACATCTGACGAAAACTTAGACCCAAATTCTACCTACTGCAAATTGTACAACTGTTCAACTGCTTCCGTATAACGATGTGTCTTCTCATTCAACTCTGCTAGAGTGATACGAGTACACCCTATGTATTAACTTTCAAAAATATGTATCTTGCGTCATTTTCTTTTAAACAATATCATCAATGTGTCTAGTTCATTTTTAACTAATCGTAAGTGATTTCGGAATTTTAGGTCGAAAAGTAACTGTGCATTATGTAAATTAGGCTTACTCCTTTCAGTATAACTGTATATTGTTTAAGCGGTAAAGACTGCATTAACTTATCCCAAGCGATCACCGATTGTAACATATGGTGCGTTTATATCTAGACAAAGTTTATGTTTTTAAATGTGTGTTAACATTATGCGTTCCTACTGTGGGGATTTATGTAAGACCTATCATCGTCTTTTCGCGTATGTCGTACGTGAAAATCACGATATACATCAAGGCACGTGTAATTATGGAAATGGACGTGCAGTTTATATACTCCTCATCCGCTACATCACAAATTTGTAGTACTCATTCCTAATCTATCATTTGCACTACACTAGTCTGATATTGTTTCCTATATATTTTATTATTATGATTGTGTAATGTACTATAGTCTGCTACCAGCGTACATTCTTTTCATGCGTAAATTACATTCTTAGACTGTATATCGGTTTCACCACATTGACTGCCACGTAAACAAAAATAGTTTTTAAACTTTTGTCGTCGTACTTTCTCTACGTATAAGTATAATTTTAGTTAACATTCAATAAATGGTTATAAATACCACCTTCAGACTGAGTCAGAGCCATCGGAAAGAAAACATTTTCGATGTATGGACAAAAAAAGATGGAAGGGGGATGAAAAATGTACATGTCGGGGTGCATGTAATAAAGAGACGCAACATGTCCCAGTACATAATTGTTAATTATATTATAATCGTAACGCAGAATGAATGTACCATATATTTTATCATAGTTCCTTGAGATACTTACGGTGTTAACGATATGCAGCAACATGGCAGTCAGTGTGTTAATATGCGACAGATATTTCATTCGTTCTAAACTTACTTTAATTCGTAGTATGCGTACTGATACCGATGCGTACAAAAGTTACTTTACCCAATTGATTGGGTGCTTTACAAGATTTTATAACGTGGCTGAAATCCATATCCAATAGATTTTTATTGGTACGAAACATTTCGCGCTTTGACTTATAGCTAGATGTTATATTTCCACCATATTTTAGATTACGATTTTTTTCGGTTACGACGAATATTCATGGAAAATCGTGATTCTGTCCGTTCAAACGAAATAATCCAAATATTCGTATCGATCTTTGCGTCATTTGGATTTCCAAAGCTGTCGTAAATCACTGACGCCAGCTTTTACGGTATAAAATTATTATACAAATCGTATGAAACGCGCGTTTCACCGATTTAATCTTCCTAAACAAAAGATAATCAAACGCACAATTTCAGACCAACAATTTTTATAAATAGGCAGTGTCTATATGAAGGCAGTTTGTAGTACTATTTAGTAAGCGATTGTACGGCGTTATGTCAATCGTTTCGTAGATCGTATGAAAGACGTCGCACTTGGAAATCCGAATGAAGATTCGTTCTATAATCTCTATTCTGATAACAAAGCACTTACATGCGACATACCCACAAGTGTTGTCATACGCGTAAACTTATATTCCCTGTCTAATGCACATTTTGTTCAATTCAATCATCATGCCGGATGTGTAACGGACACGTTACCAAATTCTATAGGCAAGATTTTGGGTTATAACTAAACTTGTCGCATACTATACACAAAAAAAAATGAATATGTTTCATGATACGAAACTTTGTTAATCTAGTCAAATTGAATGCCTATTACGTTGAGCCATCGAATTGGCAGATTCTAAACGAAAGAAGTTTCTACATTGGCTGTGTACTTGTCATATACACAGCGTACATAGAGTTATGTAAGAATGTGTATGTAATTGAGATCTCGCAGATCTTTCCTTTACTTTACTGAGGGTACATGCTGAAGGTATAAAGGAGGGAACGAATTCAAAATCAAGGAATGTAAATGGTATGGAGAATATGCATATAACCTTGCTCATGTCTTTTTTTTTTATATTTCTCATTCTAAACATTAAACATAATGGAGTACGTTAATTATAAACCGCTTGTGAAGTGCAAACATTAAAAAAATAAAAAATGAAAACACGGACAGTTATGCAAAATATACATGGTACCATATGCTTTATTACCCTACCTTAAGTTACACTAAAATTTCTCGGATGACTATCAGTTTCGACTAAACTGTGTGAACGTATTTGCTACACAAACGAACACAATAGGTAACCAGAATTATAATCTAAAGCGTTTATCAGCTGCTAAAAAGAGACTCATTTAACAGAGCAATTCAATGCTCAACCAGTCTACTTGACACAAAATACAGAAGTGTTTGGCCCTATTGTAACGATTACAGAACGAGAATACAAAATTAACAATTAACTGGAATTATGAATAATCGAGCATAGCATTGGAATTTTTTTCTTGACTCTCTGTCCATGCTTTCGCTATTGTTCTTTTCATGTCATCATCCCCATCTTGATACATTTTCTTCATTAGATTCATTAGACTGGCACATGGAGCACTATCGTCTACCATGTCACTCTGTACAGACTGCACTTTACTTTCCTTTAGTCTTTTCTCCACACCCGTAACATGTGACCATGATTTAAGACTTTTCTTTGCAAGAAATACCATTACCGTGTCAGTCTTTACTTTGACATAACACTTTCCAATATCAATTTCCTCACATAGATTATTTATGGACAAATTATAATCTTTCCCATTAAGATCAAAGACACGTAAATCCATGGACTTCTCCGCAAAATGACAACTGATTGCCTCTTTGGGAAGATTTTGTACATCCTTTAACGTGATATAAAGCTTAATTGCATTATCAGTTTGATCCCATCCATAATTATTTAGCTTAATTTCATAGCGCCTGTGATTGGGATTAGGCAAGGAATGATGATTAGCTTGCACCATATCGTCGGGGGTCACCGTCGCTTTTTCCTTCTCATTAAGCAATTTGCCGAGTTCCGTTTGCAATCTTCTAATTTCTAAGGAAAGTACATCCTTAGTTCTTTGACGCTTTGCCTCATCAAGCAAGACGTTCAACTCCGCAATGTCTAACTTTATCTGTAGAACATGCGAACGACAATGATAAAAATCATGTTGTCGTTTTCATACGTGCACAGTGTATTACATCTTACTCTTAAATTTTAGAAAACGATATTTCGAGCAAAGTTCTTCAAGTTTATTACGAAAGTATCAAATCACACGACGCATATGTAAGAAACGTGTGCCTTTACTTAATGTTTCGTAATCCTTGAAAGAACGTTTCAAAGATAGATGATTCTCGAATGTCGACATTCCTTCACTCACCTCGTTCATTCTTGACGACATTATTTTTCTGCTAACAATCACAGTGCGTTTCAACGTTTAAAAAACGTATATCCCCTTAAGCACTACACGACCAGTAAATTTACCTGTTACGTGTTACAACGGTGATAAGATACTGAAGCGTACGCACGTTTTTACTTAAATATTTATTTCACAATGATAGCCAACAACTGTCTTTCGCTGAATGCTCTTCGAAAACAATCTGGACTATAATTGAAGACGTGTGAGCTTTCCAAACCCGTAGCTCTTACGGATGCATTATCATAAACTAGATGCAGGGATGCATCTATCACCCTATATGAGTATATGTCCAACGAACTCAAATATTGACTTCACAGCGACCCATACGTGCTTGAGCGCGCAGTACGTCTGAAAATGGTGGAAGTCACATCTAGTTGAAACTAAATGAAGACATGCAGTTCGTCAAAGGAAATGATATATATTTAAGGTTGGCTCTCTCGCTGTTTAAGACTTGGTAACAGTTGACCGTATTCTTTAACACGTTGGCTGCCGTGGGGGTCACCGGTGACCGGCGCAAGATTATATATATTCGCAATGGGTAGTAATAATTATTTTATAAATGCAGTTATTGTTAGAATAGTGATCGATCCTTTGTCTCTAATACTTGCACATTATTTACATTTTGCATAATTCAGTCAAACGCTGTAGTATTTCATAGCATCGCCGTTCTAATTCTCAACGTGTTAAGGCAAAGATATCGTTTTCCCCAGATACTAGTAACAACATTTAGTGTGAGCAGAAGAATTTGGACAAATTCCCCAAAATTTCCTGGAGGATATCCTCAAAATGTCCTCCTTCGTTTAATACTAGACGGGCACAGCGAGTTCATTCAGACAGGCTACACCGATTGAATTCTGACGTAGGTAGATACCGATGATTTACAGTGCTTGGAATGAACTAAAGTGAGATATTATATCCCGTTTAGCGGAAAGTACTAATGTTACCACAATTCTGTCGTTACGATACACGGTTGTACTGTTAATTGGCTTCTCAATTTTACATCGTCAGTGTCCGAAACTGGTTGTACGGGAAAGCCGTATCTACTATAACCATGAGTGATTCAAATATGTCAAATGACGCTTTCAAACAAGAGGAGAAAGATAAGAAAATCATTTACAAAAGGAGATCCTCGATTTTTAACTCTAAAGCAATGACACTCCGGAAAAATGAAGGTAGGAATTCTACTGCAAAGCAATGGTAAACGACGATAGTTTCGAATGTGTTTAAAAATCGCCGTTACTACAATCTGTAATCTAACGTCTCTCTCCACTTTAGCCGTAAACGATGATATAGCATTGCCGGTTGACGGCATATACCAAGGTTTAGTGAAGAAAAGGTGGCAGGATAATGTCCTCGATGAAGCAAAAACAACAATGACAACTTTGTCACATGGAACTGAAGAGTGCTTTGATATACACCGCTATATGAGTGGTCTAGCGTCGGAAAAAAAAGCCTGGCGGAAGATGTGCATGGATCGGAAAGCCAACCGACGTAATATTGCCAAAGAGAAGACGACTATCATTGAATCGAAAGGTCTAGAGGAAAAATATGATATGCTTTCCGATATGGAACGAAACTTCATCATGTCTCGACCAAAATATGGAGACATTCAGATAAACTGTAACAAATTACGGGATACAGTGCTAGAGATATCGGCACTCACTCAGTTAATAAGGAAATTAAGCGAAAATTATGCTGCGAGAATCGAGGGGAACATATTCAATATCATTAAATGTGTTGTAGAAATATCTGAGTCTTCATTATAGAAAATTGCAAATATTCATTTTCAAATAATCATTATATTCATTCCCTGTGATGACATTTTCGCCACCAACACCAATTTACTTTTGCGTACGTGCCATTCTTATGCTTACTAGCACAGACTATTACAGCTACCACACTGCCCCTCTCTGCCCGCAACAGCGTTCTTTTACTTTCTCATTCACGATTTCCTGGGAATATAATATCGGAGATATTCTAGTATAGATCCAAAGAGACAATCGAATTGTCATCTATGTAAGTGGAAACTCTTTCTTCTTGTTGCTTTCCTCTCTCTCTGTGCCAAGAACTCTTTCCGGGAAATGCTGTTGTGTAACTCTAAAATATGGTTAATTTTCCGGACAATTTCTTCTACCGTTACAGAGTCAGCTTCAAAATCGTGATTTTTAAAAGAGGCAGACTGATGAAAGCCATGCATTTGTTGACCTAATTAAAAGACAAATATTATATAAGTAGTGGAATCTTTCATTTACTGGCATACCATAAACAGAGCAACGCAATAACAAACCGGTGAAAAGACTATCTGACGTCGAAGAATGTTGCGGTGCATACACCAATGTGAAGATAGTCTTCGATCCCTTACTCTCAATCACTTCGCACCACGCAATGTTGTCTATGTGATAACTTACGGCACGTTGCCTATTCCAAAATCGTCCTGCACCCTTTCCCGTTATCACAGGATCTATTTCAATCTTCTCACCTGATATCCCAAGGTGGATCTCAGTCTTAGCCCGTACTTTATTTATTATGTAGACTCTGCGCGTACCCATAGTTTTACATAGGCAAAAAAAAAAAATGTAAGTTTTCAGCGAACATAACAATGACAACAGTGGCGATAACGACGCCACAGAAATTTCACGCACATATCCCTGTATAAATGAGTCACCTGTAAGATTGGTAAAGAGGGGCTTCCATAGCTGTTGTGTGACCTTCCATCTTAGCCAAATCTTTCTCCACCTCATCTTGTTCTTTATCCTGCACGGTCGCAAGATCTTCTTCAATAAGCGGCTCGATAGAACTGACTGCATTGTGACGAGCTCTGTCGCTCGGCTTCAATTCGACAAAACCTAATGTGAGAAATTCAAATTTCGAAATAGTTTCTCTCGGATTTAAACAGGGTAAATCAAAGTCCACTTCTCCGTCATCTTCGGTAATATATAGACCGTACTTGTTAATGTCTTCTCTATAGATTGATGTAAATAAATGCATTAGAAGTTCTTTACATTCTGTGACAATGTTATCTGCTTTCATATCTGTACTCACTTTAAAGGATGATCCGGGTGTTCACTCGCATACTTATAACAGATGAACCCAATAAATTCTTGAACCGTTGCTGTTGCTATTACAGCCAGTTGAAAGGAAAAGGGTCTCTTCTCCTTTGGCAATACACACATAAAAATTCTGTACTTTCTTATAGCAATTCCAACTTGTGCCTAAGACATAAGTACACAAATACTCTATAAATATCATTAGTCTGTATCAGAGAGTACAGTGTCTCCGTAAATAACTTGTACGCACATTGCCATCAAATTTTGCATATTCCCTAAAAGGATTTTGTGGCAAGTTGGGACATTTCTCCAGTTGCTCTGATAAAAGAGAATGCCTCTTTATCATGCCTGTAGATTCTTTCTTACGAAAATCCTTTCTCTGAAATAATTCTGACTGTTTGCCAGAACAAATTACCCCTGCATTGTGTTCCCATTTTATATGCTTTACCTTGGCAGCTTTCTTTCTTTCCAAATCCATTTTTTCAAGTCTTTGAGCTGTGTTTGAGCGTTGTCTATGACTAAACTCCATGTCTAAAACAGTTTATGAAATGGAAAATGTGGTCCTTTAAGACGCCGTTATCGGTAAGTTTCATATAACTTTTGCAACTCCTGAAATCAAGTGAGTATATGTAATACCCATTTGTATATCATATGACTCTGCTAATGCATCCAAGTCCTCGTCATCGCTTTCCTCCAATTCAGGATAACATTGCAACGTTCCATTGGATTTCAATTGTTTTGGAATATCTTCCGCAAGCATTACCATTTCGCACATTCCTTCAAAGTAAATAATAATATCATTACAGTTGGTGCTTTAACCCAATCAATATGTATATCAAGTATATTCTTTATTAAAGATAGCACTCCTTTGTTTAATGACGAGTGCACTTGTCAGACAGGAAAAAAGCTTTTGTCATTATCTAACCTCTTCGGTATGGGGTGCGTTGGCCAGCTACTACTTTATGGCAGAGAGCAAATAGACAATATATAGATATTTAAATGCCATCGACTGTAGCCAATGCTTGGCCATACGCATGGATTCAGCGGTTGCCAAAAAAGCTTATACTTGTACCAAAGAGGTTAAAGTATAATTAAAGCAAGACAGGAAACATCTTTTGTAATTCTGTCGCATATTTGAATATTTAAAGCAAACAACAAGAACAGGGGACAGTGTAGACTGGACGAGCTATATCATTTTCTTCTCCAAGAATAAATGAAATGGCTACTCTATAATTTTTCTTTTCCAAGTATTTACTCTTTTACGCACATTTAGATTTTGGATACTCTTTTGAAATAATTACATCTGAACTTTCGTATGTACTGTTAATAGTATTTTAACACTAAAAATATGAATTAAACGGAAACATTTGCATTTATTTGTGGGGATTTTTGAATCCACTCGTCGTCGTTGCTTAAAAACGAAAACATAAAATACCTACAAAGATTAGAAGCATTAACACGCAATGTTAACACTATGCCGTGAAGCGACTTATTGCGCTGTTTCATTATAAACGTGCAATCCGATTTCACCACGTCTGAGGTGTGTTTGAATATATGTTTAGTCTTTTGACACGTTAAACCTACCTGTGTCATCTGTGGACAGGAAGCTGTCTCTGATATGCGACAAAAGCCAGTGTTGATTATCATAAAGAGCCATTGCACCATCCGATTAGATGTATCGCATAAATAATAACTGTCATTCGCAGTTTTTAAGCGATTTGAATATCACGAGGTACATTGCGGATTTCGCACATTGCATTTAGGCAAGGCTTGGCCGGCTGAGTACTCATACACGTGCAATGAATCGATGCGATCCACCCCATTGCATCGCGCAATCTGGAATATACGAAGATGTATCAGATGTCGTTTCGGCGTACGTTAACGCTACCGGTGGATCCAGTGAAACAGCCTACTACCCGCAATAATGCCGCTATTGTCGATCGACAGAATTACTTGGCGGCAATAGGGCGACGCCGGGAACTTAACAAAGTAAGAAAGTTGTATATTATGTAGCAGAAACGTCACATCTGCCTTTATCATAAAGGCCGGCAAAATGTAAATAACTCAGACATAAGAAAGGTTGGAAATCTGAAACTCCGCGAAATTAGAGAACAAAATACGGTGTTTTCTGGGAATAGATTTTGGACGGTCATTCTGCGATTTTCTTTTTCTAAATAGTTACTTTTAAATTCAGCGTAAATTATACTGTTAAAATTCGTATTGCAATTAATTTCGCAAGTAATTGTTTAATTTCGGGTTTCCGCAAGCACGTAATCGAAGTGTATCGATTACTTAACAATTCCCCCATTATAACTGCCTATATGCTATTCGAAGAGGATCTTCGCATATATCATGGAGTGTAAGGCGCATTTTCAAAAGTAGGTATCCCAATGGCGCCATTTTTTAGGAAAGAGCGCGAAACCTGGACGCGGTCGCGAGCACGATTAGGACGCAAGAACGCTCAGATTAACACGTTCACACCGGGGCCGATTTTCATGTTTTTCGCTGTGAGGCGGCGCTCGAATTCATGCAGCACTTTATTTGGTGGCGCACGATTGTTGCTTGTTTCAATTATTTAAAATTTATTATTTAAATGTTCAACTATACGGCAATTTTGTCCACTTACTAAACGAACTATATTTTTGACGGTGAGCGGCGTGTAAACAAATGTTCACGTCCGATGGGACAGTCGAGGCGTGAACGTGTTAAGTAGGTCGCATCAGTCGACGCTCTACGGTATTGGTTCCTGTCGCGGTGATACGGACACTCATCCGTTTTTTTTTTTTTTTTTTTTTTTTTTAATAATAAAGAGGAGGGGAAAAATGCTTTTACGCATACCCAAGGTGTCATCGGGTTATGTGGGGCTCGCCTTGCGGCACTACCCACTAAAAAACCACCTCCTCTGTACCTCCTCCATCTAGGCATATACCTGCACCCCGCGGGACTACTATTGTATTTCTTCGCGAGGCGAGGTATCTCCAGCGCCCTTCACATACGTGTTGGAAACCACCCTTTCCGTTGGGGGTGCCGTTTCCGAAAGGTATGTATGGTCCTCTTCTATCATTGGATCCCTCTATGTTTATCTACTTCCCGTAGTTTCGGCCATATAAGTTATTAAATTTAACTACTTTCGTAATACCTACATTAGTAGATTTAGTAGGTAAATAAATAACTGTGTCTAGTACTTCTTGTAACTAGATCAATAAATAAGTATATAAATAAATAAATAAATAAATATTTAGATATATACAAGATTAAATACGTATTTGCTTCCAATAAACTCATATTATCTTCTCTCGGATCTTTTGATGGTTTCCAGTCTCCTTTGGGTTTCTTCTCTACTTTTCATTATTTTGTGCGCGAAACTTTGGCAGGTGTTCCACGTGTCCCCCGTGGCGGTTACTTTTTCAATCAGGTCGCCAACCGTTACTCCATTGGCCAATCCCTTTACAAGGTCGGTTCTCTCCCGCGCCCACTTGGGGCAATGGAATATTACGTGCTCCGCATCGTCTTTTTCTGCGCCGCAGTCCCAACATTTTATCGTTTCACTTTTCTTAATCCTAAATCTATATGTGTTAAAAATCCCATGCCCTGAGAGCAGTTGCATCGAGACACTCATCCGCCTGTAGGATCAGTTTCCACTGGATCGAGCTACCAAACATCCATCCAGCTACCTTAAAACGCCATCTACGGGTGAAAATTGTTTCAACAGGAAGTTAAGTTTGGGGAAATATAATATCTCAAGTGTGCCGTAAAGATACGTCACGTTGTCAGATCCCTCCTGCGAAGGTTCTTTCGCTTCCGGTACATCATGGTGAGTGTAGTATCGTCAATGCGGCTGTCGTTATTCCACATAAGCTATCATTTTATTCGATCGAATGGTAGATAGTTTTTGAGAAACGGTTCTTCTATACTCTGCGACGGTCATAAGTTCATTCGACGCGTTTCGTATTGCAACGATGTTAAAGTAGTTGATATAACCTCGTTTCGTAAACTTTCCAGAGCACATGGAGACGCGTTTTTACGTTATGTAGAATTCGTTGTCTGGAACACGCAATGTACCGGTTGCGAATTCGGTAAAAAATCTAATTTTGCGATTGCCGGATATTAAAGGCGATATCGTTTGCGATCCTAGAAGCAAGAGGTTGATGGGGGTATAATTCTATTTTCATTTAACAGCCGTTCCAAAGATTTGTGGAGTCGGGACGCGTCGCCTACGTGAACGATGGCCCGTACCAAGGTAGACTCGTGACGATCGTCGATATCATCGACCAAAATCGGGTAAGCGGCATCAGCCATTTTACATGATCCTTTACAATTATTACTGACTATTGGTATTACCGTGATGATCCAATTATCTTTGATAGGAATTGCCGGCTGATATCTGTATCTGATGCCACTACAATATAATCTGACGATATACCTGCGGATATACGCATATACCGTTCGAATAAAATCTGATTCCCGTGCATGATACGTTCATCTTTCTGCGCAGGTTCTTGTAGATGGACCCTCATCGAAGGTGCCACGCACTCAAATGCGGCTGAATGAACTGCACTTGACAAAGTTTCGATTGCGTTTTCCATACACCGGGTCAACTAGGGTAGTACGCAAGGCATGGGAAACAGCAAAAATTGATGATTTGTGGAAACAGACTATGTGGGCAAGGAAAGTCGAAGCTAAGAAGAAGGTAAACGATGCGAGTAGCGTACAAAGAAAAGCACATCTGTTATTATACCCTGTGCGTTATATTTTTCAGCGTGCTGCGCTGAGTGACTTTGACCGCTTTAAATTAAGGAAGGCCAGACAGATTAGAAACAAGCTGAGAACAGACGCATTCTACAGATTAAAAAAGAGTTCTAAGAAGAGTAAATCAGTCAGCGGAGCTGCGGACAAGTCTAGCAGTAAAAAAGCGGAGAAGAAGTAATGCAGTTTTATTTTATGAAATAAAATGGAAAACATCAATACATGAAGTAGATCATTCATTTAACGTAATCACAGCAACGATTTTTGAACGGTATACGCCGTTATTCATCGGCTCCATTAATAAAGTTTATGAAAAAAGGGAGACCAGCGAAAACGTTTGGATACAGTCAATATTAGAATTTACCTATTTACGTACGGCCCGCGGGCGGGTAACGTGGTATAAGACGAGCACTATTTATATTGTTTTTGTGCTGTATCGACGCGCGTTATGCAGTGATTAACAGGAGAACAGAAGTCGGGTGTAAAAGTTTAATGTGAAGCTTTATTCAACTGTTATTTGCAGTTTTAACGTGTCTGCTTTCAGCGTGAGGAGTGTTATCAGTTCCGTACATAAACTCAATTCTACCCTCATAATATCAGCGGCCTTCGGCTCTTTCTCGCAGTAATCTACCACAAATCGGAAAGCATTCACACTATTCTGGGTATTGATCAGCTGCATTTTTTTATCAGAAGTTATAATTTTGTTGTAAAGTGTACCGAGGCGAAAATAAGCGTACAAAGTCGGTTGCAGAACGTCATCGGCGATTTTCGTACGGTTCTCATCTATAGAATCAAGGAAAGACTGAAAATTCTTTATGGCGCTCTTTGCTAAACGGTTAATTTTTGCAAGAGCATGAGCGGTTACCTCTTCGTCCGATGTGCGAAGGCGTTCACATTTTATATAAAGTATCTCTGAATAAGTTTCACCCAGTTCAATCCAGATCTGTCGGCAAACGGGTTTATAATATTGGGGATTTAATTCTTTTGCAACTTCTTCAAGGATATCTATTCTTCTCTTGTGCATTTGCGCTTGTTTATCTTCGCTTTCTTCGAAAAACGTCAAATATTTGAACGTCTGTGATATATCTTGCACAATTTGTACATAGTCTGATGCATGATTTTCCAATGTATAATAATTCTTGGCCTCTTCTAACCATTTTTGAGTGTTTAAGAAAACCTTCTTAGCGTCACTAAAATCTAGTAAAAAATTACTGGTAACTTGATCAACTATGGGTTTTATATTATCATCCCGAATACGGAATTTCAAGACGTGTAATTGATTTGTCATTGCGTCTCCGAGTTTTCCCTCGTAACTGTTCTTGCTGGCGCTGCTACTGTTACCGTCACCACCGATGTCACTCTCACTTTCAGAATTCTGATCGTCTTTTTCAACCTTTTGTAGAAGACGTTGTTTTGAGACGCTCATTAATGATATTCCATACTTTCCCCAACATCTGGCAACATCGGCCCTTCTATGCCTGTAATTTTCCCAATCTGCTGCAAGCATTTCTTCATCAACATTTTCGTCACCTTTCCTCTTTTTTAATATTTCCTCATACTTCTGTAGAATGTATATTGCCACGGCTAAATGGTATCTTGCCTGTGGAAAAAACTGCTTTTCCATAAAATATTGTGATAATGTAGCAACATTTAAAGCCCAATCTACATAATCCAAGTCCTTAAGATTGTCTGCGTCACCTAACTGTCTATAGAGAGTCTTATGACAGTACAGAGCGGACTTTGAATAATCCTTAATCGACTCGTATATTTGAACAAGATAATACAATGTCATTGTATGGAGTTCTTCTAGGCTCTCTTTTGGATTAGCGCCCTCTGTCTCATCCGTGATACCAAAGTAGGACAAAATGTTTATTGGCTCACAAGTATCATTTGTAGAATTATCGGTGAAGATTTTATAAATACATTCTGCTCGTTCCAATAGAATCTTTGCTTTTAATGGCTGATTCCATTGTGACCACAGAATACCTAGCTGATTTAGAACCGCGACAGCTATCGGAATGACCTCTGGTTCTAATTCTCTGTCTTTGATAAGATCCATACATTTGTTGAAACATTCCTCTCCAGCTTTGGTATCCTCTGTATCAGTATGCAATACTCCTAACCGCAAATTGACACTAGCGAGCAAAATATGAATTTTCTCTTTGCACTCTTCTCTAATCTCATTTTCATTCATCATAGTGGTAAGCTGGGTTTCTACATCTTGCAAAGTAGCTATCGCTTCGTATTTGTTTTTGTACGGTTCATTCTCCAGCGTGCTGTGAGCGCGCTTAATCAATAATTTCCGAACTTGAGCAAATTTTTCTCGAACATTTGCCAATGTAACGTCAAGCGTCTTCGGTAACGTCAATGGTTCCATGCTGATCGCTTTACAAATGACAGATTCTTTTCTTATTAGCGCGCTGCCTGATTTTATGTCTATGTACAACCGTATCCTGCGCGGTTGTTTATTTTCTAGTTAGTGCATATCGATGACGATGTTTTCCAGATACGATTACGATACCGTAGGCACCGTTGACGTTGGCTTCACAGCCGGCAGCACCTGCAGTACAACAAACGACTGTGATTAGGATGACATTTGATTTGATAAATTGTTACAGCGAGGTAAATGAATATGTCAGGCGAACTACATCGTAGAAAACACATTTCACTAACATTCATCTCATCTACCATGTCATTTCGCGTCTGACAATTTTTCCTACCTCGATGATTTCGTGATGATTACGCACGGCGGAGAAATAGGGAGCACAACTTTTTACCATTTTATCGTATTGCATACTTATTGCATTCTATTTCGATTTCATCTCGATTTCATCTCGATTTTGGTTCGATTCGATATTACTTCCTCGCGATTATCGCATTCAATATCACTAGTCTGAATGGCGTCTCATGGAAAGCATTCATAGCAGTGTCTGTCATTACGGTCGTTCTTATTTTTGCCTTTGACCGTTGCATTGTCGCATTGCAAAAATCGTTTCTACGTGCAAAAAGAGAAAGGAAACTTGACAGTGATAAATTTTAATGTGAAGACGGAACACTATCCGTTTGGTTTTCTCAAAAAATGAAAGGTCAATTAATGAAAGAAATACACAGATTGACACGTAAGTTCCATTTTTTAATCTGTTATAAAAGGTTAAATGAATGCATTCGTACCTATTAAAGTATCTAATTCTTATTGTTACATGCCTCAAAAACGATATTGGTAACACCATTCAACAAACTTCTAATATTGTTTTATCAGGGTTAATAGAAGAACGCAAGAAAATGACTTGTGAAAAACTGAACTGTAACAAAGAATCTTGTTATTCATTTCACGAGAATGCAGAGAAAACCAATATAACCGCTGTTGATAATTGCGCGTCTTTGTCAAATGATAGTACCCAATTAAATAGGCAGTTTGCAACAGCAAATGTGCATGTTAACCCAAACTTCAAGATACAAAATTCAGTCATACACATTAACCCAAGGATCCAAACAACCCGGCAGATACACGTTAACCCTAAAATAGTCAAAGATGTTTCTAGCATAAATGATAGTAAATATAGCTACAGTAATGTTAAATGTTCAGTATATGTGAATCCAAAATTAATGACAAAGTTGTCCTCCTCGATGCAATCAAAAATTGGAGACAAACCAACGACTGTTGCAACCAGTTCTCAGACCAATTGCTCACATATGAGAGTTGTAAAGAATATGGGCGTTTCAACTATGGGAGACAAGAAACATAGCAATTCAAACATGGTAGTATTGTCACGAAGAAAGCTTATAAGAGTACGGCGTACCACAAAGGGATCATCGTCAAATGCGCCTATTGTTACATCTGCTAGAACAAAGAAGATTTTTCGATCACCATTCAAAAAGGTCAAGTTTGCTCCATTGAAAACTATCCAAACAGGCATGATACAGATTAATGCACTAGAAACCCCCAGTAAAAGTCACCGTTCCTTTGAATCGAGTAAAGTGGGTGTTAAATGTGGAAGATACAAAATTGACAGGACAAACAGGTCAATTTCACTAAAAGCGAAACAAGTTTCCGCAAAGGACAATCCAGCTATCGTCACAATTGGAGGTATTCTGTACAAATCATCAAGAAATCAATTAGTGCGTGGGGGCCTTTCTGTAAAAAGTATGGTAAAAATTAAAATTATTGAGGTTATAGTGGTATTATTAGACACGCTTGACCAGTTGATAATTAATTGTAGAAAAACGTTTGGGGAATATAAGAAATGACAAATTTGTCATTACTAGTGATGGAAAACATTTGCATCTATTAAAAACCATGCGAGAGACAACCAATCGCATTGGTCATCAATCTACAGTGCTTCCAAGCATGGTCAAAGAAGATAAATCTGGAATTGGTTTACCGCAAAAGATGAACTATAAGAATATTATGAGGTATTCCGTAGAATAGAGCACTTATAATCTTAAGTTACGTCGAATTGTCTGTTAATTGTCCGTATAGTTTGAATTAATTCTTCAACCGTACTGTGATTGTTTTTAGTACTAAAGCGAAACGAAGAAGCATACAAATACTATGGAATAAGATGCGAAAAAATAATCAGCCTTGCCTGTTGTTTAAAAAGTTTGGTTATTGCGCAAATGAGAAAAATGGAGTATGTCCCAAACTTCACGACAGGAAACAAGTTGCACTTTGTAAAAAGTACGATGTCGTTTCTATATTTTACGGTTATCCGTACATTGATTGTACAAGAATGATTTAATATCCATTTGCAAATATGTTTCTGCAGATTTCTCCAAGGCAAATGTCTTGTGGATAATTGCTCGTTGTCGCACGATGTTGGACCTGAAAAGATGCCGACATGTAAATACTTTTTGGAAGGATGTTGCACGAGAGACGCCTGTCCATATCTTCATGTTAAGATGTCTTCCAATACATCGATTTGTATAGACTTCCTGCAAGGATATTGCGCGAAGGGGAACGAGGTAATCTTCCTCTTTGGAGTTATTACAATTACATTATTTTATTTAATTATCAACAACCGAGGTGAGACAACGACATGTGGCATTTTAATCTTATATTTAAGCGCAATGCGCTGTAACTAATTACTGTATACTATCATGCAAAAGTAATGTATTGTATGCAATAATGGTTTCTTACTCTATAGTGTAAACGACGTCACGAATATACGTGTCCGGAGTTTGATAAATCAAGGAAATGCAGCAAAGGTAAGTATTGTCTGTATCCTCATAAATTGCAAACGTGCGCTATCGGGCATACCGATAAGCATTTGCAGACAGAATCGAAAAGTTCGGAAAGTAAATTCAATATTCGTGTCGGCGTCACCGCTGCCGCTGTCGACAGCGATTTTATCGAACGCACAAAAGCTACAAGTGATATAGTTTGCGCAACGATTCCACCTTCCGTGCATGAAAACAGATTACGATACTATGAGAGAACAGATACGTTAAGTGACGACACTGATGAAAGAAGAAAATTGATCATGAAGAAGATAAACATAATGAAATGCGTGAGAAGTAATCAACAATCTTACGCAAGGCATGACGTTATTGCTGATACAACGATACCTGTCGTGACTGAACGAACGGGGCTACTAGAAGTGAAAGAAAGTGAGCGTAACCAGCCAGCAAAGATACAATGTGTCCAACCAGTCAAGAGACGTCCTATCGGTTCATTGCCCGCTTATATTCCCATCGATTAACGTACTTATTCGTGCAACAAGATCATAATTGTCTTTCTCGAACACATTGACACGGAGTGTGTGTGAAGACGAAAAGTTGTTTCACTGACGGTCATCTAGTGATACTTTGACGAAGTATCCTTTGCCTACACGGTGAATTTGAATTCGGATTTGAAATTAAAAATTTTGTGTGCATTTTTTTCACTACCGATCATATGTTCGATATAATGTTGCGTGGTGTTTTTCATTAGAATCGCGCTGTAATGCAAGCTGCTGCGCAATAGTGATATCATGGTAATACCACATCGGTGACATTAGAAAACATATCTGTGATAATCATTGTACATAAGCGAAAATTTGCATTAAAGGAAATCTCGTTGTACTTTATTTGACTCATTAAATATCCCAGACATTGTCACATACCATTGGAAGAAAATTCTAAGATGCATATCTTTGGTTTATAATACGTAGGGAATACTCAGTTACATCACGATTTCCCACCGCTGATAAATAGCGTTGCTAATTGAATTTGAAGAAATATCTATCGCATCCGATAAGTAAGCAGGTAAAAGAATGGAAACGCGCGAGAAAGTTTGAATTTGATAATAGGAAAATAATGTCTTATTACTGCAGAATAATGCAACACTTGTAGAAACACGTATTTTTGGCACAAGGGAAAATGCATAAACAATGTACGTTAACACGGGCAGCAGTGCGCACCGGAGAATGTTCGAACACTTACATATTTAAGAAATTCTTGGTTATAAATGAAGTTAAATCGTAAACTTAATATTTGCTAGGGGGCCGTTTAGTTTCATCGTGTATTTAACTAATTAACCAGAATCTTTCATTACATATATTAATATTGTGCCGCATTTTCAAAGTGCTACGATTTTTAGGGAGAGCTTTGACGATTCCTGTTTTGTGTATTTTTTTTTGCTGAAAAATTTTCCATTGAATTGGTGTCCAGGGATTAATGTGTCGGCATTTTAGCATCTAAGGGTCTACATACACGACTTTTGCCAACTCAAGTAATATACTTAAAATCATTTCCATGTCCGAACACGAAATCGTTTTTTATCTCAAGTTTTTTGTACTTTATGATGAATATTTCGTTGATGTATTTAAATATTTCTACAAATGTAGAATTCCTTCAATTCTGAAGAACATAAACGTAAGTGAAGCTTCGTCGTATTTCCCGATTGAGATTCCCTTCTGTGAGGCGTTGTATATTTGGAACAATAAAATGTAGAGTATGAGGACAGATTGCAAAACCATTATGTGCAATTCTTTCTAGCGTTTCATTGCGTACATGTGTTTACTAAGGACGCTCTGCGTAGAGTTTTGCATACTGTTCTCTTTGTCACCAATAGGGGTTATAACTTTGTTTTGTACATTTAATTGGACAAGTGTGGTAGATGTGCTATGCTGAAACGCAATATTTAGGAGGCCTTCTGGAAACGAATATATGGTATAAAACTTTTTGCTTTGAAGTTAAATGCGGAGGGGTTAACATTTTTACATACGCATGTAGTACTGTAAAGTTTTACAACGTTTATTCGGTACTTGTACTTTTTCGTATTGCGCACAATGAAAGAGTTATAACAAGAAAATTATTTGTACATGGGCAGGACGAAGTGACGCAGAGACACCAGACAAAGTATTGAAATCGCCGAGTCATCAATACAGCGCATTCTCTAGCGAAGCACGCTGCCGTAAAAAAATTAATGTGCACCAATCAATACTTTTTTATCAATATATTTGAATTTGAATTTTTTCGTTGACGAGTACGACGAGATTTGTGCACGATGAACCACAACGTACGGACCTGCCCGTGTATAAACAGCTAAAAATATTATTACATTAAGTGCAATAAATTACAATTCCACTGCAAACTGAAATGAAGCATTTGCTGCGTACTGTAACAATTTCACTTGAAGTGCCGCGCTCTGCTTCCTCCTGTTACGTCTGTTGAAGCTTTGGACTAGATCTGTGGGCAGTAATAAATCGCAATTTTAAAAGCCGTATTGATTCAATATTGTACGAAATACTTACGTACAAATTGTTATAACACTGGATTTGGATTGCGTTGTTTTCGAGGGGTATCCTACGATCTGAATAGCAATATACACCTTACTGTTATTAAAACCATACACGACACGATTGTTGTACGCGATCTGCAAACATACAGTAGCGAAACATGAGTTAAAAATATATAGGCACATAATGGTACGCAAAATATGTATTACAATACCAGAAGAAAATTAACAAATACCAGGTGCTCCCGTGAGATAATTTCACTTATAAGTAAGAATCCTATTTGTTGGATAATTGTAAGCTAACAAAATTGGGCAGTGCAGCAGCAAGGACATCATATTTTCATTTACTGTATCAGATACCGTTAGCCATGTGTTCAACCAATCTTTCATTTTTTCGGTCGACTCGTCAGACGGGCTGACACCTCTAAATGACAATGCCTGAAAGCAATTTTCATCTACTTCATATTATTTTTTAAACCTATCACCGAATGCAACTTTCGTGCTGGTATTTTATTAGCCCATTGTGTATATTATGTGCATAATACTCATTTACCCAGCGTAATGACTCTGTTGACATTTCCTCTACTCCACCTTCCCTTCGAATTGCACGATCCATTTGAGCTATTAGAATACCACGCTCCATGAGACGTCGTTTCTTGAAGGGTCTCCAAACAGACATATTATGAATAGCCAATAATTCTTTCTGTAAACCAGATTTCAATACAATTATAGATAACATGTAAACATTAAGGATGAATAAACTGATCTTTGTAACATATTATAAGACGGAGGGTAATATGGGGAAAAATCTGCAAAGAGGACAAACCGATTGGCCAAGCTTCAAGTTCTACTCATTAAAGGAGGAAGAATCTGAAATATTATTTTGACATACCATATGTTTTTGTTTAAGAGCACTCAGCGAATACGGGCGATCAGTAAATAGTTTCGAACAAGAAATAATGCTTCCTGCGGTTGGATGTGTACCAGTGTCCAAGCATGCAATAATTCCACTCCATCGTTGTTTCAAAGTAGGATCATTAATATGTGGAACTTCAGCCTGAATGCATCTGAATAATGACTTATTATGTTTCAAACGTGCCTTGTGTTCCAACAACAAAAACTCTAGTCTCTGTTGTACAGTCCAGTAATGTCTGGTTAACAAACGGCGTGGAAACAGGTAAGCCAATAAGAAGACAAGGCCACCCGCAAAAGGGAGGATGGATATCAAAAGGCAAGGAGATACTTGAAGAAAATCTTTAGGCATGGTGTAAAGTAGCTCAAGTTCCATTCTAGATAGGCTATCAATACCTTGCAACTTCCGCTTCTTGAGCACAGTTATGTATTTCTTTAAATCTCGATAAAAATGTTTGGTACCGACAGACAATATATGGTAGATATGCATTGTTTTTGGAAAATTTTTTTGCAACTTTTTCTCATAATTGCTAAGATAATTTACGAGTTTGTGAAACCAGTAGGATTTCAGTCTTGACACTCCTTTTTTCTTTTCTTCGTGATCACAACCACTGTGTAGAGCTACGTTTCTTTGGGTGGTAATAATTTGTACCAGTGGCAGCAGGTTGAAACGTTCATAAAGCAAGGGTCTATAGAGCGCTCTGTACATACTTTCAGTTTAACAGATACTCAATAATGACGATTTTCACTTATATACGAGGGAAGTTAAAAAATGTGTTGTCAAGACAGCCCGCCGTTAAATATTACAATTTTTTTTTAGGTTACTGCCCTTTGTCAGGTAACGAGACTTCACCCTTACGCGGACAGTATATGCTCTTGCATAATAGTATTCAGTTGTGGATACTTAATAATTTTTAATTTTTAAATAAATTCCTACGTAAATCGTGCGCAAATAATAAACTTTACCAAAAATTTCATCCATGTCTCATATGATGTATGACATTACATTCTCGTCCGTTCACGAGGTAGGAATAGACCTATCCCCCCCAATACACACTTTTGTCCCACCGTTCGTGTGCGTTAGGTACTCCTTGCTACCTCGTAATAACACACAATTTTATTGGCACCATTTGGTATCAGAGCACGAACGCTGCTCTTGGTGAGAACGAATATTAAATTTATTATACGATAATCCATTCTTCTGTGAGATACGTTATGATATTGTAAAACGTTCGATTCATGGCGGCCGATACATCCTTTTGGAAGAAATTCATAATGCTTTCGCCGATATGATCAAAGAAGTTGTAAAAAAGAACGAAAAGTCAATGAAGAAAAAATACCTACCTATGTTACGATAACCGTGTTAAATAAACATACACTTTCCATACCGCCACAGGTAGTGAGAGACAGTATAAAAAAGTGAAAACGGAAAGCTGGTACAGGTAACCCTCCTATAACACGGTAGTTAGGTTCCTAGAAAATGCCGTGTTGTGTGAAACCGTGTTGCATGAGACCCAGAGCCAGTACAAAAAGGGGGGTTGCGTTCCAAAAACTTATTAAAAACAAATATTTTTTATAATTCGACATAAACAACTTAATATTTATTAAAAATATAAATGTATGTACAACACAAAGTAAAAAAAAATTTAATCTAACGCAACCATAATTTAATGAATTTATTCGTCGTCACTACTCAGTATAATCAACCGAGAACATTTTTTCGGTGGAACGATATCGCCTTCACTTTCAGAACTTTTTTCTCTATTTAAAGTTTTTGTATGTTTTCCCCTCTTAAAAAAATCTGTAATCGAACTTTGCTCGCTGGTTCTTACTAGGTCATTGTAAATTTCGCGGTATGGAGCTAAACAGTTTTGCAGCTCCCTTTTGAATCTTCGACTTCTTTCCGTGGAAGGGTCTGTATTCAAGAAAAATGACTCGAGATTTTCCGCCAAGCATAGGCCTTCTCGTATTTTTTTTAATGTTAAATTCTTAACTGCACAATCTTCATCAGAGCTAGCGTCCTCAAAATCGATTTGATTTGCATCTAGGGATGCCATTTCCATCAAATCAGCTTCGTCAACTTCTTCTTCCACTAATATATCTTGAATGTCTTTGGTAGCCATATCCATAAAACTTTCGCCTTCGATTGATTTAGCGACTTCTAATATGGCACCAATTTCATTTTCTGATGTTTCACGCATGATTTCTGTTTCAACTGAAGAGGGCCATATCTTCTTCCAACACGCATTTAAGATTGATGTTTTTATTTCTTTCAGCGACAAAGATATGTCCCCAATGTCCTACGGGGGACACAGGCCCCGATAAGAGGAACAACCGTGTTATAGGATGCCGTGTTGTAGGAGTGTTCCCGCAATTTACGAATCGTGTTATAGCGAAACCGCGTTATAAGATACCGTGTTATAGGAGGGTTACCTGTATAATCAACATATAGCAAAAAAGCAGTGCGAAAAATGTCAATGTTTCCTTCTCTCCAAAGCGGTATCAATTAAAGCAAATTAATTTCCGCTAATAGACGATTACTCACCCGTCAAACTTTTCCTCGTTTTGGAGATATGAAGTTTTGAAACAAATAAGATTGTGAAGAAATTAGAAAAATGTGAAGCTCTATCCCTTTACTGTAGTTGCAATAAAAAATAAATAAAAAAGAATGCAAAAAAAAGAAGATAATTCCTCTGCGAATGTTCTCGAATATTTTTCACTTCTTTTACATCCGTCGAGCTATATATATTTTTATTGACATATTTATTACATACCACACGTATTTTCTACATTACCAGGTGTGTCGGTAATTCCTTTCCGGTTTTTGTAACAGATGTCACTAGCCATAAGTATGAAATGTTATGATTTTATACATATGTCATTTGTTTCTACTAACATTAACTCTTTGCGCTCGACCGGTGCCTCTCAGGCACCACGGCATGTGCTGCGCCAACTCTAGCGGTGCCTCTCAGGCACCACTCGCATCGATGCGGTACATTGAGTGGTAACGGTATTTATTTGTGTTTGGCCTAACGAATATCGCTTGACAAGTCTAATCATTTTATGAGGTGTCTACATAGCTATAAAGATGTCTTATCTCAAAAACACAAACGAATTTCAATGCGTGCATTATGTCTTGAGAATAATAGAACGCTGATAGACGTCGCAACGCTTCTTTCAATTCGCTTCTTTCAAAAAAAGGTACAAAAAGAACCAATCACAATCCAATTAGTTCGAATTCAACCTTCTTGGCAATCGCAATATTTCTTTCAAAGTTAGTGAGCCCAATAAGTATGGAACACGACGAAGAAATTACTTCTAGTGAAGATGAGTTCAATTTTTCGGCAATAACGAACGAAATTACATCACTACATAGACAGCTTGCCCATAAGAATGAAGACGGAAGTGATGAAGATAGTGACGACGTTATAGGTGTAAGAAGACGAAAAATCCGAATAATCGATAGTGAATCTGAAAGCCAAAGTGGCCAAAAGCCAAAAGCCAACGTAGCACAGCTTCTACTTCACAGAGCACTTCTGAAATGATCCGACTCAATGGGAAGCTGCATGTTATTTTGATGGAACAAAAAAAGGATTGCAAAGTTTCTTTCCAACGAAAGTCCGGCCAAAAAAGACAAACTGTGTACTATTGTGACACATGTCCCGACAAGCCAAGAATGCACATTGGAGATTGTTTTACAAAATACCAGAAGAAAAAAAATTATAGAACGTAATCTTTAATAAATATCCTTCATTAAGTTAAATAAATGTATGTAATGTTAAAATATACGAGTTTAAAGTGTCCTATTGTGCCTAAAATTATTTTAAGTTAACAGAAACGAACTCATGAAATAGGCGCGCGTGCGGCAGATTACTGTCGAGTTGCTGGTCAGCCCGAGAGAAAAGCGCGTCGAGCGCAAAGAGTTAATCTCAAAACTGCACAAGTTACATTCCGCCAAAGTAACAGTTTTATAGACTTATAATTTTTTGAAAATGTCGAGTTTTATACCTGGAAACGTGCATTTGCGGCACGCATTACTTTTTTTGTTTTATCAAAAGAAAAAAGCCGCTGAAAGCCATCGTTTGCTGGTAGAGACTTACGGTGAGCATGCTCCAACCATAAGAACATGTGAAACGTGCTTTCGACAATTCAAATTTGGTGATTTCAACGTTCAAGACAAAGAACGCCCTGGTAGGCCGAAAATGTTTGAAGATGCGGAATTGCAGGAGCTATTGGATGAAGACCCAACACAAACTCAAAAACAATTGGCAGAAAAGTTGAATGTGAGCCGAGTAGCAATGTGAACGATTACAAGCGATGGGAAAGATCCAAAAGATGGGAAAATGGGTGCCACATGAATTGAATGACAGGCAATTGGAAAACTGAAAAATCGTCAGTGAAATGCTGCTTCAAAGGTATGAAAGGAAGTCATTTCTGCATCGAATAGTAACGGGTGATGAAAAATGGATTTATTTCGAAAATCCCAATCGAGAAAAATCATGGTTATCACGTGGCCCATCGACTGCAAGGCCAAATCGCTTTAGTCACAAGACCATGCTCTGCATCTGGTGGGACCAGGTTGGTGTCGTATATTATGAATTGTTGAAACCTGCAGAAACAGTTAATACTGATCGCTACCGACAACAAATAATCAATTTGAACTGTGCATTGATCGAAAAACATCCACAATACGCTCAAAGACATGATAAGGTGATTTTGCAACATGACAACGCGCCGTCTCATACAGCAAAACCAGTCAAAGAACTGTTGAAATCACTTGGATGGGAAGTTTTATCCGACTCCCACCTTTTCGCATCGATGGGGCACGCGCTTGCAGAGCAGCACTTCGCCGATTTCGGAGAAGTTAAAAAATGGCTCGATGAATGGTTTAGCTCAAAGGAGAAACTGTTCTTTTGGAATGGCATCCATAAATTGCCTGAGAGATGGGCAAAGTGCATAGAATCAAATGGCCAATACTTTGAATAAATAAATTTAAATTATCCATTGTACGTAGCGTGTTTTCTTTAGCAAAAAAACCGGAAAGGACTTACCGACATACCTGGTACACATTTAGTTTTAATCACTTTTTTGCTATTATCTTTCACGTCCTCTCCAGGGGACCATACTTTCATCGATGACAATATTTTTGCCTGGTTTTACAGAACTCTTGAAATTATCTACAACTGCTTCAATAATATTTCGAATTTTATTTATATTTTAACCCAGGCCAGACGGCGCCAGAAGTTGCAAGATATTTTTTGGCTATGTTGCAGTTGGTGAGAATTTCTTATTTATTTATTTATTTTAATTGCTCTTGAGTGGTAATGGTCTTGGTACCATAATCTGTGATATCGGTGGATCTTATGTAATTATAAGCATATTCTAGCATGGATCGATGCATACGTATCAATTCAAAATATAATAGTATTGAAAGAATCAGTATGCGCCTGGATCGTATAAGTAATTAATGATACGTGTCAATGAATTGTAGATTCTAACCATGTAGCGATGCCTGTACAATAATTCTAAGCATATTCTAGCATGGATCGATGCATATGTATCAATTCAAAATATAATAATGTCCAAATAATCAGTACGCGCCTGGATCGTATAAGTAATTAATGATAAATATCAATGAATTGTAAATTCTAAGCATGTAGCATTGCCTGTACAATAATTCTAAGCATGTAGCGATGCCTGTACAATAATTCTAAGCATGTAGCGATGCCTGTAAAATAATTCTACACCTGTTAAGGACATTATTTATCTCTGCGATAACCAAAATACATTTATTATACGATAGACATGTATATTTGTTGTTTCAGGCCAATATGTACAACGTGGACATAAAACCTGGTGCTGACGTGAGAGACGGAGTAAAACTTCAACTGCTGGACAATGGAAGCAACACCTTCCAAGACTTTTAAGAACATAGCTTTAACTTTAAACCAAACAACACACTAGTTGCTCATAAGACTGACAAAGTAATACTTAGACACATACGTTCTTGCTATAACATATAACTTTCTATTTTTTATATCATTCCGTAGATTGCTAATCTACATACATTTATCAAATGTTAACTAAACTAAGTTCACGCTGTGCGTTGTGTACTTGTTTCTAAGCGAAGGAAATCTAGATCAAAGAGGTGCGATGCATGTTTTTGATATGCTCTGTTTTCAAGAAATAAATTATTGAGAAAGTGCGATGTGTCCAAGTGTGTTTTTGTATTGCGTAAACATTTTATTAGATGAATATATTCATTGTTTGTTTACAAAACTAATTGACGCAATTTCAGATTGCTTTTACAGCCACAAATATGGTACGTCTACTTGATAAACAATTTATTATAAAGCGTTCACTTATAAAATCACATATTTTTTAATTATAGAATGCACGTTTAGTCTCCGCAATTAGTAGTTTTGAATACGTATAATATTTTACGGTTCCTTAACTCACTGCGTCAAAATCAAGTGTCAAACACTGATTATTGCTTTTTAATATACCATACGTCTTCTCCGCAATATTTTTAATGGACCGAAACATGATTTTTATTGGATATAGATACCCTACTTTATACAAAACTCAATTTTCATACTTATCTGATTGAATTTCTTTTCTTTTTTATTAATTGCATGTTTCCGTAACTTATTTCTTTCTATTACTGTTCTGCGACACATCTATTATTTTCTTTTTATCGTATACTGTATATTATTATACAAGTTATGATATTTTACACGTAATAATAAATTTTTCTTCTTTATTACAGGCGCCAGGACATCGCACCATCATTTTAACTTGAGCAGCTTCGCATTCATAAGATCGCAGCAACAAATCATCAAATACGCATCGTTTGACACTCCAGACTGGAACGCAACTGACTTACGAACAATTAGTTACAAATTATTGAGATACTAGACTATATTCTAATGCAATTTTACATTACGCTAAGTATGGAAGCGTTAGAATAAATTTTTTTAAACAATTTTTTGTACAGTATTTTATGAGAAAATAAATGAGTTAAATGTAATTCTGCGTTCTCTAATCAATTAGTTATAAGATTCCATTTATCCACTATTACTCGCTGCTATTAATTCTTTGTCGTAAAACATTAAAAAATTAATCCAACGCTACTGAGGAACTGTAAAAAAGCAAGGCGATGTTTGAAGAAGGCAAGAATTTTAATGTCGCAGGACTTCTAAACAAATACCATAGAAGGATCCTTAAAAGTGGTAAGTATTGCTAAATCAGTGGTAAAAAGCATAAAAAGTTGGTGAAAGTTCAAAATCAGCTTCGGTTTAAACAATAAACTCAACCCTAAATTTGTAAAAATTTGAGTTGAGTTATGCCACCTCTTAAGTCTTCATATTATCCTAATACGATATCTGAAAATTTTCCGAAAAATTTTGGAGCAACTTGTGCCGCCTCTTAGGTCCTCATATTTCTCCTAATACGATATCTGAAAATTTTCCGAAAAATTTTGTAGCAACTTGTGCCACCTCGTAAGTATTCATATTCTCCTAATACGATATTTCAAATTTTTCGGAAAAATTTTCTGGACAACCTGTGCCACCTCTTCGGTATTCATATTCTCCGATACAATATCTCAAATTTTCGAAAATTTCGCGGCGACTTGTGAATTTCATACAATATCTCAGGATGAATTTAATGAATTTAACGTGAATTTCGAGACTTTGTAACAGGAGAATATAAGTATGCAGGAGGTGGCAGAAGGTATCGAAAATTTCTTCGGTGGAAAATTTACTTCAGCATTCTGTTTGAATACAACTTTTACAATTTCCTGAATTATTCCGGATAATTTCCAGGATTTTTTAACAGGAGAATATGAGAATTCTGGAAGATGAATTTTTATCAGAAAATTCAGGGATTTTGTAACAGAAGAATGAAAATATTTTAGAGGTGGCAGGAATATGATGGTAGTTTAATTATTTAAATTTTAGCGGCTTTTTATCGAAAATTACGTGTGGCGCCATCTTACCATATTCCCGTAAACTACTAGCCAATCAAGTCAAAGAAACAATTAAATTTATATTAAATTCTTTCTACTCCTTTCATTACTTCTCCACAATATCAGGATTGTTGTTAAATTGTTTTATACATTTAGCAACGCTATTATTATATTTATTTATAATTAATAAATATTTAATACAAACACGCACTTGACTCTGGTGATTGAGAAGTTTCTGAGATCTGCGAATAGATGGCGCCACATATACTGATTGCCAATAAGTTGTTTGCGAAAACTTCTAAGAGATGGCGCCACATATACCGTTTGCCGATGAGTAATTTGCGAAAACTTCAAAGAGACGGCGCCACAAATAAAGATGGCCGACGAGTAGTTTGCGGGAATTTCGGAGTGATGGCGCCACTAATACCAAAGTCAAATGGCTGTTTGTATTAAACACGTATTATTTAAAAATTAATATTATGATACTGTTACGTGTACCAAACCAATTGTTATTAATTATAGTACTGTGGAGTCTTAATAGAATGAAGGGAGAGATTTATTATAAAATTAATAAGATGTCGATGCTTAAAAATTTCTTAAAAAAGCGCGGAAATTTAAATTAAAATAATACGTTTTGTTAATTACTAATCTAAATTGTTTTTATTGTACATTTTGCTTTGTATTCTAGACCCTGGGGCATTGTACAGTTATTTGATCCTATTTATTATTAAAATAAAGATTAATAGCAGCAAAGGTCTGCAGTAATTTGCAATGAGCTTGTTTTTAAACAATTATTCAGTTAATACATGTATATATATAATTAATATATAAAAATTATCCATATTATAATATTATTAATAATTAATTGAATCATTATTATTAATTAATTATTAATTAATTCATTATTATTTATTGTTTATTAAGTAATAATGAATTAATTATTAATAAATCATTATTAATAATTGATACATAACTAATTTTATAATATGAATAATTAATATATATTAATTATCCATATTATAATTTTATTAGTAATTAATTAATAAATTATTTATTTTGTATTAAATAATAATGAATTAATTATTAATAAATCATTATTAATAATTGGTACATAATTAATATTATAATATGATAATTAATATATATTAACAATATATATATAATAAATATATATAATTATATATATAATACAATTAATATAATATTATAATATTATTATAATATATTTATAATATTATTATAATTAACAATATATATATATATATATATATATATATATGTATATGTTTATGTATATGTATATATATTATTAATATATATTAATTATCATATTATAATATTAATTAATATATCAATTATATATATTAATATATATATATTATATATTATATAATATATATATAATACATAATTAATTCATTATTATTTAATACATAATATATATAATTTATTAGTTAATTACTAATAAAATTATAATATGGATAATTAATATATATTAATTATTCATATTATAAAATTAGTTATGTATCAATTATTTATAATATATATATATATTTATTTATTTATTTATTTATTAATCGTGTATGTATATATTAATTTAATAATTGTTTAAAAACAAGCTGACTGAAAATTAGTGCAGACCTTTGCTGATGTTACACTTTATTGTAATAATAAATAGGATAAAATAACTATACAGTGCCCCAGAGTCTAGAATACAAAGCACAATCTACAATAAAAACAAATAGTAATAAATCGTTATTAATAAATGATACGTAATTAATATTATAATATGGATAATTCACATTTATTTATAATATATATATTTATTTATTTATTTATTATATATATACATATATTAATTGAGTAATTGTTTAAAAACAAGCCGGCTGCAAATTATTAAACATATTAATTATTATGTATATATATAGAATATTAAACAATTGCATTTTATCTACAGAATACAGAAGAAGAAGAAAACACAGTTACCTGTTAGAATTAATATATTATATATACTTATTAGAATTGATAAATATATTTAATTTATTTTATATTGCCTACATTAAAGGAAAATATATTTTTAATTTCTAAAATTATTGCACTTAATCTGCCAAGACAAATTGTTAATATTTTATAATTTAATAAAATATTATTTTATTATGTTACTTATATATTTAAATATATAGAAAATGTTTTAACATTTTCTATATTTAATATATTATATATACTTATTAGAATTGAATAAATATATTTAATTTATTTTATATTGCCTACATTAAAGGAGAATGTATTTTTAATTTCTAAAATTATTGCACTTAATCTGCCAAGACAAATTGTTAATATTTTATAATTTACTAAAATATTTTTTTGTTATGTTACTTATATATTTAAATATATAGAAAATGTTTTAACATTTTTTATATTTAATATATTATATATACTTATTAGAATTGAATAAATATATTTAATTTATTTTATATTGCCTACATTAAAGGAAAATGTATTTTTAATTTCTAAAATTATTGCACTTAATCTGCCAAGACAAATTGTTAATTATTTTTATTCATTTTTTAATAATTATTATATACTCTAAGTCCTTTCGTACAATATAGTATTTGTTTTATTGAAGATAGAAACCGTTCTGGTTTGCACCGAACTGAACTCAAATCATGTAAAGTTTTAATAGTCGAACAGACTAATTATTTAAGTTTCTACACTTAATAATAACTTTAATTCAACATCGAGGTCGCAAACATTAAGGTAAATGTGAACTTTATATTAATATTACGCTGTTATCCCTAAGGTAATTTATTCTTTTAATAATTTATAATTTAAATCCTATCATTTATTCATTTATTTATGTTTATTTTTTTTTAGAGTTTATTAAATCTATGTATTTCCCCAATAAAATAATATAATTACATTTATAAGTTATATAAATTATTATATTATAAATTATATTTTATAAATATTATTATATTATAAAATTCTATAGGGTCTTATCGTCTAACAATTTTATTTCAGCATTTTGACTGAAATTTAAGTTTCAATATTTTAATCTGAGACAGTTAATTTTTCATTTTTTCTTTCATTCTAGACTTTAATTAAAAGCCAATTTATTATGCTACCTTAGTACAGTTAAATTACTGCAGCTCTTTAAAATTTCTTTTCAGTGAGCAGAACCTACTTCAAATTTTTTTCTAGAAGCAATGTTTTT
Source organism: Cryptocheilus praepositus (assembly GCA_033815515.1). Taxonomy (NCBI): domain Eukaryota; kingdom Metazoa; phylum Arthropoda; class Insecta; order Hymenoptera; family Pompilidae; genus Cryptocheilus; species Cryptocheilus praepositus. The sequence continues at coordinate 331,885 of JAWWQZ010000132.1, read as the reverse complement.
GTTAAACATTTGAAAATTATTTATTTTGCCTAATTCCTTAAATTAATATTTTTTATTTTTTATTATTTTTTAAATATTTTTTTTACTTGTATTTACATTATATTATAATTTTATTAGTTTAAATTATTTTTTTAATTAAATTATTAAAGTTTAAAATTTAAATTTTATTTTCATTTTTTGACGAATTGTTACATTTTCTTTAATGGTGAATAATAAAAATTCTACATTTTTGTTTTATTTTATTTCTTTTAATATTAAATATATAGTTTATCCCATATATTCTTTTCTAATTAATTTTTTATAAAATTTTATATTTTTATAAATTTAAATAATTAGCTTAAATTGAATTTATTTATTAAAAAACTAGATATTGTTAAATTTGAATAACTTTTCATTTCTATATATATATTTAAAATAATATTGTTATATTAATTTTATTATAATAATAGCTCATTTAATTTCGAGAAAATATTTATTTGATATTTTTATTTGTAAATCCATGATGCAAAAGGTATGATAAATTAAATTTTCTTTTATTTTTTGATTTTTGTTTTCCCCTACTTGTAATTTTATTTTGATATCATTTCTTTATTATACTTTGATTAATTATTTTTATTTATTTTATTTTTATTATTATATTATTTTTTATATAATTTTTATTAGTAATTTAAATTATAAAGTTCCACACGTATTTTCATACTAATTATGGTTTTTTCACTGTAATTGAAGCGTTTTCTTACATTTTTTAAACTAGAACTTTTATATTATCTAAGTACACCTTCCGGTACACTTACTTTGTTACGACTTTTTCTAAATTGGGTTTTAGAAATGACGGGCGATTTGTACTTAATTAAGGGCTGGGAATTCAATTTAATTAATTTAATAAATTTACTTTTAAATTCTTTTTAATTATTATTTTAAAAAAATAATTAAATAATTTTATTATGATGTAACCCATAATAACTTATATATTCTACACTTTTACCTGAATTGTAGTTTATAATTAACTATTCAATTAAATAATCTTTTAAACGGCAGTACATAAGTATTTAAATAAGTATTTCTTATCGTGGACTATCGAATTAATATACAGGTTCCTCTAATTTGATTAATTACAGCCAAATTATTTAATTTTAATGTTATTTCATTTACTTTTTTAGATTCATATTTTTTAATTTAATAACAGGGTATCTAATCCTGGTCTTTTTAGGTCTTTATTAGCTTAGTTCTAAATTATTCATTTAAATATTTGTTTTTAATATTCCACTAAAGTTTAATTATTTCTATTAGTTTAATTATTTATGACTTAGCTTTAATATAGTATTAATTAAATTTCATATAAAGTTTAACCGCGATTGCTGGCACCTTATTTATCAATAATTTCTATTCTATATATAATTCTAACTTGAATTAATAATTTTAACTATAAATGATACTTTTGATCTCTATTTAAGTTATTATTTTAATAATTATTTACTATTATTTAGAATTTATTTAATTAAATATCTATAATCAAAAAAATTTTATCTAATTTTAATTTTTATTATTTTAATTAATTTGAAAAATTTCTTATTAGATTTATATTTATGTTTATTAAATTTTATATACAGATAAACTAATTTTAAGTTATTAGGTTCATACCCTGACCATAGAATATATAATTCTTCTGTATATTAACAATATGCCTGATTAAAAGGGTTATCTTGATAGGATAAATCATATATTATTTATAATATTATTGTTATATTTAATAGTTTGTAACTATTTCTTAAAATATCAAAGTTTTTTGTGCTCTAACACTGAAATATAATAAATTTTTTAATTTTTAATTAATTTATAAAAATATTATATATTGTTATAATCATTTGTTATTTTTTTATATTATTAATTATTTTATTATTTATAATAAGATCAAGATTTATTTTTTGTTGAATGTTAATAGAATGTTCAACTTTAATTTTTTTAAGTTTAATTTGTTTAAATAATGTAAATCAAAAGTTTATATCAATTAGTTCATATTTTTTAATTCAAGTATTTAGATCTTCTTTATTTTTACTTTCTTTAACTTTTTTATTTAATAATATATATATTAATATTATAGGAATATTTTTATATAATTTATCTTTATCAATATTAGGTTTAGTAAGTGTTAAATTAATTTTTTCTTACTCTATTTTGTCTTATAGAGGTTGAATATCTCTTATATTGGGCAATATAAGGTGATGACTGTTATATTATTTGTTATATAGAGTTATATTTATAATGATTTGTTTATTTAATTATTATTTTTCTATTGAGGATATAATGGATTATTTAGTTCTAATAAATGTTCCTTTTTATTATTTATTAATGTATTTATTGAATATTATTTCTTTAAGAGGTATACCTCCTTTTTCAGGATTTTTAATTAAATTAATAATAATTTATTATTTTTATGAATTTTTAGTTTATATATATTTATTTATTTTAGTAATATCTTCTGTAATTCATTTTTATGTATATATTCGAGTATTATTATTTAGTATTTTTATATATTTAGGTAAATCTAAACATATGGTTGTTTTTTTTAATTATAAGTTTGATTTTTTTTTTATATTTTTTTCTATATCTTTTTTATTTAATTTATTTTTATTGTTTTTAGGTTTTAATTTTTTGTATTAATATTTATAAAATTTTAGGTTAAATTAAACCTTTAACCTTCAAAGTTAACAATTAGATTATTTATTCTAAAATTTTATTAGTATTAAAGATATATAATCTTATGAGTAAATTTACAGTTTACTACTTTTTTCAGACATAATACTTTTTAAATCTTAACATTTTAATGTATTTTTAAATTTGCAATTTAATATTTTATTTAAATTATAAGATTTTTATTTTATGATAAAATTAAATAAGTGATTATATTCTACTAATCATAAAGATATTGGTACTTTATATTTTATTTTTGCTTTATGATCAGGCGCGTTAGGTACTTCTTTAAGAATAATAATTCGTATTGAACTCGGTAGATGTGGTCAGGTTTTAGGTAATGATCAAGTTTATAATTCTATTGTTGCTGCTCATGCTTTTGTAATGATTTTTTTTTTGTTATACCTTTTATAATCGGCGGTTTTGGTAATTGATTAATTCCAATTATATCAGGAAGTCCTGATATAGAATTTCCTCGTATAAATAATATAAGTTTTTGGTTACTTCCCCCTTCTATTTTTTTTCTTTCTTTAGGTATATTTTTAGGTGATGGTGCAGGAACCGGTTGAACAGTTTATCCTCCTTTATCTAATAGTATTAATCAAGCAGGTCCTAGAATTGATTTTTCTATTTTTTCTTTACATTTAGCGGGTGCTTCTTCTATTGTAGGTGCTATAAATTTTATTGTAACTATTTTTATGTTTTGTCGTTATTCTTATGATAAGCTTTCTTTATTTTCATGATCTGTTTGTATTACTGCAGTTTTATTATTATTATCTTTACCAGTTTTAGCTGGCGCTATCACTATATTATTGTGTGATCGTAATTTAAATACTTCTTTTTTTAATCCTTTAGGCGGAGGTGATCCTGTTCTTTATCAACATCTTTTTTGATTTTTTGGGCATCCAGAAGTTTATATTTTAATTTTACCAGGATTTGGTATTATTTCTCATATTATTGCTTCTGAAACAGGTAAGAAAAGAACTTTTGGTACTTTAGGAATAATTTATGCAATATTAGTTATTGGTTTTTTAGGTTTTATTGTATGGGCTCATCATATATTTACTGTAGGTATAGATATTGATACTCGAGCTTATTTTACTTCTGCAACAATAATTATTGCTGTTCCTACTGGTATTAAGGTATTTAGTTGATTAGCTACTTTACAAGGGGGTAAAATAAAGTTTTCAGTTCCTATTTTATGATCTTTAGGTTTTATTTTTTTATTTTCTATAGGGGGTATAACAGGTGTAATACTTTCTAATAGATCTTTGGATTTATTGTTACATGATACATATTATGTTGTTGCACATTTTCATTATGTTTTATCAATAGGGGCAGTATTTGCTGTTATTGCTGGTTTTATTTATTGGTATCCTCTTTTTACAGGTTATTTGTTAAATGATCGTTTTTTAAAGTCCCAGTTTATTGTAATATTTTTAGGAGTTAATTTGACTTTTTTCCCTCAACATTTCTTAGGTTTATCAGGTATACCTCGACGTTATACTGATTTTCCTGATGTTTATTTATGTTGAAATGTTTTATCTTCTTTAGGTAGTTTAATTTCTTTAGTTAGATATTTTATAATTATTCATTCTTTATGAGAATCATTGATTTGTAAGCGTATTTTTTTAGTAAAGATATGTAGTAGACATTGAATCGAATGAATTAATTTATATTCTATTAGACCAATATCTTTTCATACTTTTGATGAAGTTCCATTAATTACTTATAAAAACAGTAAATAATAGATTTTAATATGGCAGATAAGTGCAATGAATTTAAGATTCATAAATAAAATTTATATAATTTTTATTAAAAATCGCAACTTGATCAATATTTAGTTTTCAAGATCCAAATTCTTATTGTTCTGTTTTATTATTATTTTTATATGATTATAATATAATAATATTAGTTTTTACGGTTTCAATAATTATTTATTTTATTATTTTATTTTTTTATATTAAATTTTCTTCTCGTTATCTTTTACATGGGGGTGAATTAGAAATAATTTGAACAATTTTACCTATATTTATTTTATATGCGGAAAATTCCAATATTACATCTAAGGAGAATAACACTAAGTACATAAATTCGTCCGAAATCGTGGATACTTCGGAATCTGTAAGGGTATTCAAGAAAAGTGATTTGCGAAAATCACAGAAACGATAATGCAGCCGGAGTTCGTGTTAGTACAGAGATTACATGTAATAGAAAAATAAGAACAGAAAATTGATTGGCGGAAAATTTCAATATTACATCTAAGGCGAATAACACTAAGTACATAAATTCGTCCGAAATCGTGGATACTTCGGAATCTGTAAGGGTATTCAAGAAAATCACAGAAACGACAATGCAGACGGAATACGTGTTAGTAAAGAGATTACATGTAATAGAAAAATAAAAACAGAAAATTGATTCGCGGATTCAAGAAAAGTGATTTGCGAAAATCACGGAAACGACAATGCAGACGGAACACGTGTTAGTAAAGAGATTACATGTAATGTAAGTTTGGAAATGTTTCAAAGTATTTGCTTTTTGCGAGATGAAAGGTAGAATGAAATAGAAAAATAATAACAGAAGATTGATTCTCGGAAAATTCGGATATTGAATGTAAGGCTAATAAGACTAAGTATATGAATTCGTTCGAAATCGTGGATGCCTCGGAAACTGTAAGGGTATTCGAGAATTTCGCGGTAAAACGCGAGGAAGGTTGGGAAGAATATGAGTAGAGAAGTGATTTGCGGAAATTATGAAAACGACGTGTACGCCGAATATGTGTTAGTAAAAAAATGGCATTTAATCGTAATTTTGGAAATGTGTCGAAGTATTTGATTTCTGCCAGATGAATGGTAGAATGAAGTAGAAAAATAATAACAAAAGATTGATTCATGGAAAATTCGGATATTGCATCTAAGGTGAATAACACTAAGTACATAAATTCGTCCGAAATCGTAGATACTTCGGAATCTATAGGGGTATTCAAGGAAAGTGATTTGCGAAAATCACGGAAACGACAATGCAGACGGAATACCTGTTAGTAAAGAGATTAGATGTAATCATAAATTTGGAAATATTTAAAAATATTTGCTTTTTGCGAGATGAAAGGTAGAATGAAATAGAAAAATAATAACAGAAGATTGATTCTCGGAAAATTGGGATATTGAATGTAAGGCTAATAAGACTAAGTATATGAAGTCGTCCGAAATCGTGGGTGCCTCGGAATCTGTAAGGGTATTCGAGAATTTTGCGGTAAAACGCGAGTAGAGAAGTGATTTGCGGAAATTATGAAAACGACGTGTACGCCGAATATGTGTTAGTAAAGAAATGGCATGTAATCGTAATTTTGGAAATGTGTCGAAGTATTTGTTTTCTGCCAGATGAATGGTAGAATGAAGTAGAAAAATAATAACAAAAGATTGATTCATGGAAAATTCGGATATTGCACGTAAGGCTAATAACATTAAGTATATGAATTCGTCGGAAATAGTGAGTACTTCGGAATCTGTAAAGGTATTCGAGAAGTTAGCGGGAAAGATTCAGACGAGCATCTATATAGAAGTGATTGCGAAAATTACGAAAACGACAATGCAGACGGAATACCTGTTAGTAAAGAGATTACATGTAATCATAAATTTGGAAATATTTAAAAGTATTTGCTTTTTGAGAGATGAACGGTAGAATGAGAAATAGAAAAATAACAAAAATAGATTGATTTGCGGAAAATTCCGATAATTCGTGTAAGGCGAATAACGCTAAATACATAAATTCGTTCGGAATCATGGGTACTTGGAAATCTGTCTGGATATTTGAGAACTTCGTTAGAAAACGGAAGAGTTCCTAGGAGAGTATGCATACATAAATGATTTGCAGACATTATGAAAATAGCATACGTTCCGAATATATTTTAGTAAGGAAATGGATATGTCATCGGCGCTTTGGAAATGTTGAAAGCTTTACACGTTTCGAAATGAATGGAGGGATGAAATACAAAAATAATTCTGAGATAATAATTCACGGGAGAATCCGGAAATCACAAACACGGCGGGTACTACAAAACAGACGAATTAATTAAAAATCATTGATACTTCCGAAACGCAGAGAAAACTACAAAGATAACACGCAGAGAAATGGTTTGGGGGAAACATGAAAAGGATTTGCACGGTGAACAACTCTAAGTAGGCGAGTAAATTCAAAGTCATGGATGTTTGAAAAATGTTTAACCCTTAGCACTCCGGCATATTTTCGCAGCGGAACGAGTGAAACGGAGTTTTATTTTAAGTGTGAAGAATTACGCGTGCTTGTGAATGTTTTTAATTATATTTATTTTATACATATACAGTTGTTTCCTCGCAAATCAAAGATAAATTGTAAATTTTGTAATTCACCATGGTGTGATATCTTTGGAAACAATCTCCCATGTGCATCCTGGGTTTACTTGGGCAAGTGTCACAGTAATCACTTGTTTGACGTCTGCCATCCTTTTGTTTCCTTGTAGAAGACACAACACAGTCCCTCTTTTATGTAGTATAGTTTCGGAACCACTATTTGAAGTGTCAGAATTATAATCAACATCGTCTTTCGCAATACCTTTTAACACTTGAAAATCAAACACGTCTTCACTATCACTCAACTCTAAATTCTCATCATAATAATTATTTTTCTCCATGTTGCTAACTATAAAAAAGGTCAAAAAATGGTTTAATCGTAACAGCGCAGAGACTGATTACGTTTTATAATAACTACAGTTATCAATTGCCAACGCCGACGATACCGTAGCATTTTAAGCGCAATCATGTTAAAAACATTCGGCTCCGCAGCAGAGCCTACGGAGCGCTAAGGGTTAAGTATACAGTCGGATGTTTCTGAATCCATGTCATGACAAGGCAGTAATATATTCCACAAAAAAATTTTTCCCGAAAAATTTAAAAATGTCTGACAGAGCTAATACTTCCTCACCCGAATTAATTTAAGCTTTATAAACTTCAGAAGTTTATCGCGTATACAGATTACTGCGTCCCTCATATTTAGCATATTAGCATACAGTAAAACCTGTTTTTGTGCGGTGGATAGGGACCGCATATAAGAAATTGTACAAAAAAATATTCGAGAATTTTATAAATTCTTACATATAATAAACAATTTTGTACGATATAACAATTGAACAAAAACACATAACATTTTTTTTATGCGTCGATTCAGATGGGGACCGCATAAAAATAGTCGGACTTAGAAAATACATCAATGATTTATGAAATAGATGAGAGAATGCTTTCAATTAAATTAAATAATTAAATTAGACCTAAAGAAATTGTAAAAATATTTAATTCTTCATTGTACATATACATGGAAAAGTTTTCAAATTGTACATTAAATAGTTTGCTGCTACTCGTCGTAATCCAAAACGCGCATCTTCTTGTGATGAATTGGTTAAAGATCGCTTTCGTCGCTCGAAGATAGGATTTCAATTGATTTGTTTTTTGGTACCATAAAGTAAGTGATCAGTTTTTGTCACGACGGTCGACTGGTCAATTGCTTGTAAACGTCACGATAATGAGACATGCATGATCTCAGCTCTTTTTGGAATTTTAAGAGTCTTTCCGCATTGGTATCTATTTTAAGGAAATGCGTTTCTAATTTTTACAGCAGATAAAATATATGGATCCCTGCATATATTTTATCTGCTGTAATAGATTCCGGAGCTTCTTGCCCATTTTCATAATCTATCAAACTATTGATAATGTTACTATCATCGACAGTTTGGTCCTCAATTATCTCGTCCAGGTCATTATCGCCGAAAGAATCAAAGCCAATTTGCCGATGTCATGTGCAAGCGCACTAATTTCAGATAATAACGTTGACGCGTTTCACCTCGGTAACGTTTCGATTAATTACACATTCATATATTTCGTCCACACATGTATATGTACATTGTAACATTAAACTGGTGCTAACGCCGCTAAGACTCGTATACCGCATAAAAATAAATCGCACAAAAAAAATTGCACAAAAATAAAATCGCACAAAACCAATCGCATAAAAAAGGACCGCACAAAAACAGGTTTTACTGTATTTAGTTTTACGAACACAATTGAAATGCGTTCAAACTTGAAGTTACCATCTTTGCAAGGGGGATATCGACGGAGCAATTCATTTGAAGTTCTAGCTGTAGGTAGCACGGCAGCACAGGCTGTCCCTTTTCATGGTTGGCACCATTCACTTGGCTACTACTGATCGTCTGTCGGTAACACGATGGAAAATGTACAATTTCATATTTTAGCTTCATACGGTTCATAGCAAGAAATTTACTTTCCGCTTCTCTAAGTAAGCAACGGAAGCTATATTGCCGATGCCAAGCAACGTTGTTTTCATATAAATATAATATTGTATAGTTTACGTATTTGACTTTGTTTGGATTTTCAATTATGCACGTAATAATTACTTTCAATAAACATCAAATTCTGAGCTCATGAAGAGAGCGCCAGTAGTCTCCGTGAAGTGCGCAGTCTTATTACGTAAAAAGTAATACTCTTATAAAAATGCGGGGAAGTACTCTTAAAGTATCGCCGAGATCCTTTTAATTTCTAGCCAGTGTTCTTAAATGAAAAAAGTTTCGAGACAATACCGCTTCCCAGTTTTACCGCCACTTACGCTTTTATCAGCGCCCTATTTCCGGAATAAGCTCATTGCGTGCACGAACGATACAAGGCACCGGTAGAAGCAGTACATAAATATACTTATCCATTGCACTCACTGTGAATGAAAATGCGGAAAAACTTTTCTCGTCACTGTTTAACTTTTCTTCAACACTCTCTCCAGTGCAATCAAATTTTGAATATTTCATACTGTAAATTACATCGAAACCTTTATAGTCATTCTTTGCTTCAGAAAAGTTAATTGCGAAATGTACCCATGAGAGTAGAGATTATCATTAGAATGTACTGGTCTGTAACAATGAAACTTTTCCCAAGTCTTTAAAAATTTTAAAAATAGATCCGTAAGGTTTGGACACTGTGTGCGTTGTGCAAAGGAATGTTAAGGAAAGAAGTAGTAGTCATAATATGTGCTACACATATTCCTTTGAAAAGGACACGCACTCAGTACCGAAACGTTAAGATTTCATTTCTCAAGCTTTCAAGCAATTTCATTCGTTTTATTATTACAAACCTGTGTCCGTCAGTAATAACCTGTATCTCTATTCGAGTAAATGATCGCAATGTAACAGAATCTTCCGCAATGAACTATTGAAAAGCGACCTTTTATTTAGCTATACGCTCGTAGATTTCATCTTTCTTCTGCCGTTCTACAAAATTAGAGCCGACATAAAATGGCGAATGTGCACGGCGTGAATAGACTCTTACGACACGAGCGCAACTGCGGGGACCGACCTATCGCGGAAAGTTAATATTACGGAAGGTTCCACGGCGGTCGTCTCGAAAATGATGTTGCACGCACCGCTTTACTATCCGGTACTTCGTCTTCGCGAACATCCGGCTTACACAATAATTTCAGGAAGGCCGTCGTGCGATGTCAGTTTTACGAGGCATCGACTGACAGAAAGCACGCGTCCCTGAATTTCGGCCGTTATATTACCGCCGCGAGATAAATGAGATCCCCGGGACATCGTTGGCAGCTTCGGTCGTAGGCCTGTAAACGACTGGCCCCTGCGTTATGTACGCAGCGGTAAACAACGCCCCAATTCCATTTAAATATTACCGAACGTACCGTGCGAGTGACGGCCTAGCGAAGGGATGTTAATCACAGACGCCCAGGTATAAGTAGGTAAAACTCTAATTGGCTTGGCGGACGACAGCGGCACTTTAAGACTACGCTTTTCCTCGAAATACGAGGGATTTTAATCGCGGACGCAGAGACGTAATTAGCGCAGTGGTTACCCTTCGGTAACAATAGCATGTTGAATAACCCGACAATACATCGCCTCTCGTAACACATCTTTCGTATTTTCTTTTGTTCCATCGCGACTTTTATCCATCTTTGTTCGTGTCTAACTGTTTGCATGGATGCTCGCTGTGTTTTACGGGATCGTCGTTTTCATTTGTTTCGGCATTTGAATGAATTATTTCTGCGGCAGTTGAGTAGTCATAGTGAACAGCTCATGACCAAAGCGAAACTTATCTAATGTCTTCGACGTTGTGTGAATTATATATAAGAAATTGTGTTGTTGTAAGGAATTGTATTGTTTCCAAGGAAACTGTATTCTTATAAGAAGTTTTTATATTTAATTATTCAATTGTTGAAGGAATTGTTATTTTAAAATTATGATGTTATAAAGAATTGTATTGTTTATAAAGAAATAAAGAGAATGTGAAAAAGCTGCTCTTGGGTAGGATAACGTGCTCTTTTTATTCGGTGCATTGTTTAAAAAGGCTATAAAGGATTCTTAGTAACACTAAAGAGCATTGATCAAACATAGTACCTTGAAACATTTCAACAAATAAAAAGGGCTACAAGAGTATGAATTTCGAATTGGTTTGACGCACGAAACAGCGTTTTAACAATATATTGACCAGTTCCTAATATGTATACTCGTGTCTCCATAACCTAACGTTGCTGTTCGGTCACAAGTCCACTTGTATTTGCACTTAAACACATTTATGTAATTCTGAAGTCTGAAAGCAGTATAGGTCTTCATAAGTGTACTGGATCGTATATAAAAACCTGTTTTTGTGCGGTGGATAGGGACCGCATAAAAGAAATCGTATAAAAAAATATTCGAAAATTTTATAAATTCTTGCATATAATAAACAATTTTGTACGATATACAACCTAAAAAATTTTTTATAAGGTGGATAGGGACCGCATAAAAAAAGTCAGACTTAAAAAATACATCAATGATCTATGAAATAGATGAGAGAATGCTTTCAATTAAATTAAATAATTAAATTAGATCTAAAGAAATTGTAAAAATATTTAATTCTTCATTGTACATATACATGGAGAAGTATTCAAATTGTACATTAAGTAGTTTGCTGCTACCCGTCGTAATCCAAAACGCGCATCTTCTTGTGATGAATTGGTTAAAAATCGCTTTCGTCGCTTGAAGATAGGATTTCAATTGATTTGTTTTTTGGTACCATAAACTCAGTGATCAGTTTTTGTGACGACGGTCGATTGGTCAATTGCTTGTAAACGTCACGGTAGTGAGACATGCATGATGTCAGCTCTTTTTGGAATTTTAAGCGTCTTTCCGCATTGGTATCTATTTTAAGAAAATGCGTTTCCAATTTTTTCGAAATCTGGATCCCTGCATATATTTTATCTGCTGTAATGGATTCCAAAAGTTCTTCTTGTCCATTTTCATAATCTATCAAACTATTGATAATGTCACTATCATCGACAGTTTGGTCCTCAATCATCTCGTCCAGGTCATTATCGCCGAAAGAATCAAAGCCTTCTCCGCCGATGTTATGTGCGAGCGCACTAATTTCAGATAATACCGTTGACGCGTTTTCGGTACCGTTTCGATTAATTACACATTCATATATTCCGTCCACACATGTATATGTACATTGATAAGAAACATCAAACTGGTGCTAACGCCGCTAAGATTCATATACCGCATAAAAATAAATCGTACAAAAAAATTGCACAAAAATAAAATCGCACAAAACCAATCGCACAAAAACAAAATCCCATAAAAAAGGACCGCACAAAAACAGGTTTCACTGTATAAAAATCCTACTCAGGTATGCGGAGTATGCTCTTCGGAAAAAAGTACATAGGTAAATGCTATACAGCATACCATAGCTGAAAAAATGATGTAATATGTGTGATCAATTCTATTACAGTATAGGATGTGTAAATTTTTTATTTATATTTTGTGTGTAAATTATTTATTGAAAGTTATTTCACTTGTTCCTTATGATGCCGATCTGAAGAATTAAAAATTAAAGAAAAACAGCCAGGTTTTTGGTTGACTTTCTTTATTGCTGTTAAATTACTTTATGTCAACAATTTTTGAGGCCTTTGGGAATCTGCATGAAACTCATGCAACCTACCATAAAGTACCGTCTGGTTAACTTTTTAGTTGCGAAATTAATGCACCAAAAGCGCACTTTCGGCCCGTCGCTACAAATGACGATTACATTTATCGTGAGTGTTGTTCGCAATGGATTCAACTTTATCAATTTTTGACGTCACATTTTTGCCGTACTGAACATTTCGGTACCGTCACATTGTGACAGAGAAAAATGATTTATCAGATTTAAATTGATCGGCATTGTTTTCCAAATACCATGACAATTTAATTCGTCTTGTGCGCTGGGGAAGAATTTAATTTGACATTCCCAACTAATGGGGCTAATGCAACCTTCTGAAGAGGAGACCGAGAGTCCTGACACATGTCGAAAGATCGATATAATTTAAGAGTATCCAAGAAACTCAACTAATACCTCAACTGTCTTCCGTCGATTCTCAAATGAAGATTAGTTAGGGTTATTTATATTCCGTTCTATATCCAATTGCGGAAAGACCGGATGAGAGTATTTTAACTTGGAATAACCGGATAACAAGGTTCTGAATCAATGATCATTTAAATACAGTGGGCCCTCGACTTTCGCACATTCTACATTTGCACAGTTCGCTATTTCGCACATTTTAAAAAATTCAACTTTTAAGCATTTGCGGTCAATGATGAGTGACTTTATCAATTTTGAAGAATTACCAGAAATTATCACAAATGAAATAGTTAGCCTAATGAATGAACTAAACTTGGACAACAATAAAGATATTAATGAATTGATTGAATTTCACTCAGCACTGCTGTCAAATTGAGTAACAATAAAATACACAATAAAAATGAGGAAGAAGACTCTGATAAAAATGTCAAGACTTTGACAGTTAAAAATATGAATGGAGCCTTCATGTACCTTGACAAATTTTTGACTATCATGGAAGAATGTGATCCTAATGAAGAATGTATACCTTAAGTACGTTGGGCAATTCAGAAAGGCACAGCATGTTATAGAAATCGTTATCAAGAAAGGAAAAAAAAGGGCGGTATTCAACTAACTGCTCACAAGCTGATAAAGAAAATATCCGAAAGCATTTAAACACGCCTCTTTAACTTCATTATGTATATGTTACAGTAAAACACCGAAATTTGGAGAATGTCGACTTTCACCGGTGAATGTCAACATTCACATAGTCTGGTGTATGTCCGAAATGTTTGCTAAATACCCTTATTTCTGACTTACACCACGTAAATTCACAATCGCCATGCACTAATTGTCGACACACACCGGAGAACGTCCAATGTACAACAATGTAATGAAATATTCGATATTTCTATTTGGTATCTGTTGACATTCACCGGTGAAAGTCGACATTTTCCAATTTCGGTCGTTCACGGTAACATATACATATTGATAAATAAACCCTTTGCTACCCTAAAGTTTTTGCTGCATATTTTTTGACATCCCCTACAAAACGAAAACAAATTTGGACCTTCGCACACACTTTCACAATCAAAACAAAAGTTCATTGAACAACTGTACTTTCAAGTTATACCCGATTGCGAAAAAATAGCCGCGCGAGCGTTTTGGCCCGATATTGTGGGCGAGTAAAGTGTCAAAGCTAATCTATTTCCGCGCTGTCACGTTTTATCCTAGCAAGCACGTGCGTCAATCGGCATATTACGTCTTCAATTAATCGAAAAGCAGCGCGACGGTGATTAGACGCACCGGTTGTTGAGCAAACACGGGAAAGTGGCGGGAAAATGTCAAGCGCCCGTCGAATCGGAAGGGACGGGAGAATTCGGTAGGCGAAACGCGCGAACGTTTATTTAACACGGCCTTCTCGGACGGAGACGAAAGAACAACCCGTCGCATTCCTTTCGTCGGGAGAGAAGATCCACCCCGGCCACGTTGCATCATCCGCCGTTATTACGTCACGTGGGCGAAGCCGATCGTCGCTGTTTATCGATCCTGCCCCATTGTTATTCTGCGACTGTAAAACCACACAAAACACTTGGCAGCGCGCGACTTCGACAATCGGGACAAGAGTCGAATTGGACGCGTGGTCGGGCGGCTAAATTGCCGTTCGTAAACGTCAGGAATTTGAAAGGCGGAAAAACAAACACAACGGCTATTAGAGAACAAGAGATATTCGCATACGAATTACGTTAAAGTGGGCAGAAATCAGCGTCAATTTTTGTTTCGCCTACCGCGGATCCTACGGGCGGGGAGGAAAAATAAATTTGTAATTCGGCCGGTGCGGAGATGCGAGTCGAGGAAAGTTCCCTGGCGACGTGGTCAAACGTCGCGTGGTTTGTGTGTAAGACTCGCTGGGGGGATGGAAGGAGGGAAGGAAGATTTGTGGCGATGGAAGCGGATTGCGGATCGAAGACACGGAACAATGTCTTTGTTTGACGAGCGCGCAGAGACGCTCCGAAGTTCTTTCCGCGATCGCAATCGAGGGAAACTATCGTATTACGACGTGAATCGAGATCGTAGAGAGACTCTTTAGGTCCGTTTGCGCTCGGACTGATTGAATTCTTTTGTGACGCAAATTATCCGAACGTCTCTATATTCATGCTCTATATTTAAATTTTTCATGCGAACATGTAAATTCTCTCGGTACGTGCGACGTGCGCGAAAGGACGAAATGAAGCATCGGACTCGATTGCACATTGTAATAACGGCGATCGCGCGGTTTACCTCAAACGCGAATATCGCCGAGCTGTTGCCACGTGAGAAGTACATCGATGAAGAGTACGTGAAAGGTATGTCGAATGAATTTCCGCAAAATCGCGAGGCAGCATATTCCGCGTGTGCGACTCGCATTGTCATTTTCCGGTGCAACAGACGTACTACGTATCGATTACTTCCGATGAGCCGCAGATCGGTGGTTTTTAATCGATCCGCCGCCTATAATTAGCGATCCGTTCCGCGAACAGTCGCCGAAAGGATAGTCTAATTTTGGCAAAAGCCACGTCTTGCCCTCGCTTTCTCATCGCGCACCATCTTTGATACGATCGCGGCCGTTCTACGTCTAACGTGGGTGTACAGGTTCGTCGTGTTTTTTGTTTATTATGCCAGCGTGCTTGCCTGGTTTATATTGTGCCGGTGTAAATGCGCGCGGGCTGCGCTCTGCTCTTGAAAACTGCCGGCCCGCACGCCCTCATCAATTCTCGCCCGTTCCTTGGGGCCTCCGTTCTTCTTCGCTTTTACATCCGTTCGATACGCCGAGCGTTTCGCGATTACAATTCGGCAGTCCGCGTCACGGGTGGCTCGATCGTCAGCCGATATTTTTCGCGCAGTGCAGACACCCTCGACCGTCAGATCCTGAAGTAGTGACAATTAGTTCTTTTCGGCATATTTCAAACATATTTCGTTCTCCTAATTACGTTTTCACGAAGAACCTGCCGCCTGGAATGTGTGTTATTTGAAACAGTGTGATCGCGGAGATATTCTTGTCAATGGTACGTTCTGGGATAATGGAAAGATCGTGGCACGCCTTTATCGGAAGGTTTTATTGCGCGCCAAGTCTCGTGTTTCGTCGTACTATGTCGCGACTGCGACAAGCCGGATAACCATGACAGTACGTTATCCATTTGTCCGTCTAACGACGCGAATCTTCGTCTCGAATTTCAAGCTGGACCGGGAGTATAATGGGTTCTGGCGAAATTCATGCCGCTCAGTCATAAATCTGACGATTATCTCGCACGGGGAAACGTACGAGTACGGGGACTTGCGACATTGCGCAGCAAATTAAAACGAATTTCAATGTTCAGCGACATTCAGCCAGCCATTTTCGTTCTCTAGAGTCGTGCCAGATTAATACAAAGAATACTGTCATTTTAACGATTCTTCTTCCTGTTTGCGTGGGATAGCCAGTGAAAACTTTACCACCACGTGCCTACGCGAATCGTTGGTTAATTTTGCGTTAGACGCGCTCGTAAATTTCCACAGTGGAAATTCATCTCTCCTGAGCGCGCAGTGCGTACTGACGTCAGCGATCAATTAAAGAAGGTATCTTGAAAATTGCTTGCTGACAGATCATTTTTGTTCTTCCAGATATTAGCCGATGCATCCGGTCGGACATAAACATGTACCCAGTCGGTTTGAATCGGTGTCGTGAACAAGTTGTTTGGTAATTATCGCCGATCGGCGCTTGGGCCTTTTTCGCTGTGCTGTGATCGTCGGTTTCGACGAAACTCGTTTACAACGATACTCGACTGCAAGGAGCACGGCTTGCTTTCCGAGTGGCTCTCTCGACCAGAAGCGGAAGGAGCTTTATGTCACTGTCACGGTCATGCCGCTCAAGTCGGAGGCCTCCTCGAGGGATACACTTCATACTCTCACAACAACGGTCTGTTCCATGACAGTCTTTTTTGCGTAACCGTTTATCACATTTCGACTAATATCGAGTCCTTGTTTGAATACACCTCTTCGAACAAAACCGTTCAGTATCAACGTGGTGATATTAAATGGCGGAAATACGATAGAAATGTAAAATTCCGTTAAAGCCAATCGTGTTCAGGTAACAGCAAATTAAACTGTGTGAAATTATATGAAGAAGTCAAACGAAATGAATGCTTTCGGCAATTAAATTTAACGATGGGGAAGAGGTCAAGCGCAGCAGATACGATACTTAATTACTAGGCACTGTGTATTGATGACAAGGATAAGCGCGGGCAGTCAGCGCGCAAATAATTAATACGGAGAAACGACCAGAAACATGACACGTTCGTGCATGCAAACGAGGGGAAATGTAATGTGACAATTAATGCAATGGTTCCGAACACGCGAGCGCACTCTTGATCGAGAGTTCAGACGTTAATTGCGAAACGATGTTATACTCGTGCAACTTGCAAGACGGTCAGTGCCTCGTGAAATTCAGTTGCAACTGAAGTACCATAAAACTTTGATTTCTTACTATTTTACTAGTCAACGGAGACATTGCGCGCGGTGTTACGAACTTTCCGCAACAATTGATTCGAATCTTCTCCGTAAAATTTCGTTGGGAAAACTGAAATGATTCTGAAATAGGTTTGCGTAGATATCGAAGTAGCTAACCGATGTTTCGTGAAATTCCGCTTCAAAACTTCATTTCGGAAAGTTCGAAATAAGTTCGTTAGGATTCTCAGTCAAATGCCACAGATAAAGTTTATGAATGGTACGATATGTTTGAGTAGGTTAATAAATATATCTTTTTGGAGCCATTTTCGAAGATTTAGATTAAGGAATAATGCCCTCCTTTTTGTTTAAAATGTCTATTGTTGTTGAATTTTTTGTACACACCTCAGTATTACATTATACATCTTCTTCATGTACATTCATCGTGTTATAACCCAATGTATAAGGTTATGTTGAGTTGTATAAAGGTAATATGGCAATAATAGATATCGCATATTTTCTACATACACTCAACATTTTATTGTTCAGATATCTTTTGTTCACTAATAATTGAACAAATGAAATAAAAAATAAGCTTGATCTTAGTTCATACTCCTTAAGAACTAATGCCCTTCTTCTCGATGGAAAGATGTAAAAAGTGTTTCTTGTACAAGTCAACATACCATTATAAACATTTTCTATATATACTCAACATGCTATTATTGAGAAAATTTCATAACAATCGATATTTAATACTTTGTACATGCACTCAACATAACCTCATATACTCAATAATCACAGTTCGTAGTGCTTAACAAATAATGCCCTTTACTTGATCGAAATATGTAAAAAATCTTTCTTGTACAAGGCAACATACCATTATACACATTTTCTACATATACTCAACATGCTATTGCTGAGAAAATTTCGTAACAACGGATATTTCACACTTCGTACACGCACTCAACACCACCTCATATACTCAACAATCACAGTTCGGAGTCCTTAAGAAATAATGTCCTTTTCTTGATTGAAATATGTAAAAAATTTATCTTGTACAAGTCAACATATCATTATACACATTTTCTACATATACTCAACATGCTATTGTTGAGAAAATTTCGTAGCAACGGATATTTCATATTTTGTACACGCACTCAACACCACCTCATATACTCAACAATCACAGTTCGGAGTCCTTAAGAAATAATGTCGTTTTTTTGATTGAAATATGTAAAAAATCTTTCTCGTACAAGTCAACGCACCATTAATATATTTTCTACATATACTCAACATGCTATTGTTGTAAACATTTTGTAACAACGGGTATTTCATACTTTGTACACGCACTCAACGCCACCTCATATACTCAACAATCACAGTTCGGAGTCCTTAAGAAATAATGTCCTTTTCTTGATTGAAATATGTAAAAAATCTTTCTTGCACAAGTGAACATACCATTATACTCATTTTGTACATATACTCAACCTACTATTGTTGCGAAAATTTCGTAACAACGGATATTTCATATTTTGTACATACACGCAACATAAATAACCGTATATACTCAACAATCACCGGTAGAAAATACGCACAATATCTTGAACCGCATAAAGAAAATTTTGCAAAGGTAAATATCTGAACAAAGAACAGCGCATTATTTCTTGATCACCCTTAGCCAAGGTTAAACATTATCAAATTTAATTTTCGGCAATGGCCACATCTACGTTCTTACCCCAACGGCGACGGCGGACAATTAAATGCCGCTGCGGAATTTTGATTGTTTCCCAAACGCGCCCGGAGTCCCCTTCGCGACCCCCTGCGCAAATATTTGCGCGTGCCCGACGATCGTGCCGCCGAATCGCAGTTTCTGTTCGCGCATTTCGTGGCCGAACAAAATAGACCGCCAATACCGCTGGCTCCCGCCCTCCCATCCGCGGACCGGATTCACATCCGGTGGAAGTTCAATTTGAATATCACGATAATGTCGGACGTCCACGGCGTCAGCGCGTGTTCACGGCCGTGCGAAGGTGTGCTGTGCGTGTTTTGCTCGGCACGCTGGCCGACTGAAAACCTCCGCGATGACGCGGAATCTCATTTCAAGGACGAGGCGAAAATTACTGGACGCAAGTCCGCGGTCATGGAATTTTCGCGGAACTTTTTGGTGCCTTCGGGTGTTCGGTTAAGAGACCGTTTCTTCCGATGCGCCTGTACGTTCGTGTACGCAGTGGCAGTCGGGGTTAACACGTTGACTACCAAGCGTATTTTGCTATGTTAGAACCGCGATAAGATGAAATACTGCAGAGTAGAATTAAATCGTGCAAAATAAACGCAGAGTTTTTAGAAGCGAAAGTATTGCAGCACCGTTCCAATATCAATTGATTTCACAAGATTGCAAATAGGCTTTATTGCGAATTTTTTGCATTTCTGGTAAAATATTTTGGGCTGGTCACCGTGTATTTTGCTATGTTAGAACCGCGACGCGATAAAATACTCCAGAGTATAATTTAATCGTGCAAAATAAAAGTAACGTAGAGTTGTTAGAGGCCAAAGTACTGAAGTACTGTTTCAATACCAATTGCTTTTACAAGATTACAAATAGGCTTTATTGCGAATTTTTTGCATTTCTAGTAAAATATTTTGGGCTAGTCACCGTGTATTTTGCTATGTTAGAACCGCGACGCGATAAAATACTCCAGAGTATAATTGAATCGTGCAAAATAAAGGTAACGCAGAGTTGTTAGAAACTAAAGTATGGAAGCGCCGTTTCAATATCAATTGCTTTCACAAGATTGCAAATAGGCTTTATTGCGAATTTTTTGCATTTCTAGTAAAATATTTTGGGCTGGTCACCGTGTATTTTGCTATGTTAGAACCGCGACGCGATGAAATACTCCAGAGTATAATTGAATCGTGCAAAATAAAAGTAACGCAGAATTGTTAGAAGCGAAAGTATTGAAGCACCGTTTCTATATCAATTGCTTTTACAAGATTGCAAATAGGCTTCATTACGAATTTTTTGCATTTGTAGTAAAATTTTCTGCTCCGGTCACCGGGTATTTTGCTATGTTAAAACCGCCATGCGATGAAATACTGCAGAGTATGATTAAATCGTGCAAAATAAAAGTAACGCAGAGTTGTTAGAAGCGAAAGTATTGAAGCACCGTTCCAATATCAATTGCTTTCACAAGATTGCAAATAGGCTTTATTGCGAATTTTTTGCATTTCTGGTAAAATATTTTGGGCTGGTCACCGTGTATTTTGCGATGTTAGAACCGCGATGCGATGAAATACTGCAGAGTATAATTGAATCGTGCAAAATAAAAGTAACGCAGAGTTGTTAGAAGCGAAAGTATTGAAGCACCATTCCAATATCAATTGCTTTTACAAGATGGCAAGTAGGCTTCATTGCGAATTTTTTGCATTTCTAGTAAAATATTTTGGGCTGGTCACCGTGTATTTTGCTATGTTAGAACCGCGACGCGATAAAATACTCCAGAGTATAACTGAATCGTGCAAAATAAAAGTAACGCAGAATTGTTAGAAGTGAAAGTATTGGAGCACCGTTCCAATATCAATTGCTTTT
Source organism: Cryptocheilus praepositus (assembly GCA_033815515.1). Taxonomy (NCBI): domain Eukaryota; kingdom Metazoa; phylum Arthropoda; class Insecta; order Hymenoptera; family Pompilidae; genus Cryptocheilus; species Cryptocheilus praepositus. Next base: position 310,750 of record JAWWQZ010000132.1, on the reverse strand, counting down.
ACAAAATTGCAAATAGGCTTTATTGCGAATTGTTTGCATTTCTAGTAAAATATTTTGGGCTGGCCACCGTGTATTTTGCTATGTTAGAACCGCGATGCGATGAAATACTCCAGAGTATAATTGAATCGTGCAAAATAAAAGTATCGCAGAGTTGTTAGAAGCGAAAGTATTGAAGCACCGTTTCTATATCAATTGCTTTTACAAGGTTGCAAATAGGCTTCATTTCAAATTTTTCGAACTTTTAGTAAAATCTTTTGCACCGGACACCGGTGACCACCGTGGCAGCTAACGTGTTGAGGGGGTTTTCCAATGTGACAGGTCGAAAAAATCGATTTTTTTGCGGTTTTTGATAGTTTACAGTCATAGAATTAATATCCCAGAGTCAATTTCGATGATTCCGCCCTTTTTGACTAGTAATAATATTTCAAAGCACAAGCTGTAACTGTGCGCGCATCAATGAGATTTTTGCATATGGCGTAGATGATTACTCAAAAACAGCTTTATAGATCGACTTCAAATTTTAACACATTGACTGCCAAGCGTAATTTGCTATATTAGAACGGCGATGCTATGGAATACTACAGCGTTGGACTGAATTATGCAAAATGTAAATAATGTGCAGGTATTGGAGACCAAGGAATCGCATCATTATTCTAATAACAACTGTATTTATAAAATAATAATTGTTACCCATTGCGAATATTTAGGATCTTCAGTAAAAAGTCTTTTAACACAATGTTTAGCATTCTTACGGCTATCGCACGAAGCTCAATTATGTTAAAGTTTTGATTATAACCCATAATTATGCCTTATTTATACCGCAAAAAATTGCTTTTTTTACACTTATTTACAAAACGCCGCCACTTTGTTAATTTTCATGGAAATTTTAAACCTGAGCTATTCATGCGATAACCACATTCATGCAGATTAAGAATCTGTTTCGATTTTCTGTCTCGGATGTCCATGAGGGCCGGAATTGTCTACGTCAGCACAACAAACATTTTTTTGATGGGTGTAAAACCACCAATATAATTAAACGCACAAATATTTTTAAACGACAAAAAAATTTTCCACCGTTCTCCTACACTATACTTTTACAGGAAAAAAAAGTTTGCTCAATTATATGCAACAGTTTCTGAAAAAAAAATGTTGAAAATTTGCTTTTTTTAGGCGTTCACATTGGAATACCCCCTTAATGAAGACGCGAACGGTGATAAACAAGTGGTGGCTGTTCGCTAAGAGCTGTTGACGTGCCACGTCCCCGAATATCGTCACTGAGAGTTAACTGTGCGTCGCGCAATTCTGCTCCGTACGAGGCGTTCGTAAAAGCGGCGTTAGAGTATCGCGAAAATGAATATGGCCGCATGGCGCTCAAGCGGTATCAAGTTCGATACGACATCGCCATTAAGGCCGACATAAAGCGTCACAATGCCCGGCCTCGGCAATAAGGGAGATGAAAGTTTCGGAATATAAAAGGACGCGCCGTCAGTAATGCTGTGCGAGAGTTCGGCGAATGAGAGAGAAAAGGCGGGGGGTATTATTTATCTAATATCTTTACCGAAGGTTGCGAATGAGCCTCTGAGCGCATTTAAGAAACAAAGAAAAATTCTGCACCGCCATTTAACACGTTAAGTTGACTTTTCGTTTGGAAAGGGTCGATCCCGGGGACTGTCGAAAAATACATGTGGTAATTTCAATGGAATTTATTAAAACGCACTAAACAAACGTATGATTTGCTTTTGCATGTATTACAAAATGTGACGACTTTTTAATCAAATTTTTGGTTGTTTTGCGTCCTAGTAGCGTTGAGTTTTTGTCGTAACATCCCAAAAAATATGGTCGGATTTTGTAAAGGTCTCGTTCTGTTTTTCGTAATTGATGAACATTTTTTTCCAATATGCATAGAAATTCTCTTTCCAATATGCAAAGTACTTGAATATTGCTATTATAAATGCTCTGTTCATGTTTGAAAAAGTAACCGGAAAAAAATATCAGTCGCCTCATTTCGAAAACAATCGGTGGTTGCACTTACGCAACATTCACTTGAGGAATTGCTATGCATATTGGAAAAATAATTGTTCAACAATTACGAAAAAAAAAGAAGGAGACGTTCACAAAATTCTACGATATTGTTCGGGATGTTGCGACAAAAATTTAATGCTATTCGGACGCGAGACAACTAGAAATTTAACTAAAAAAATCGTCACATTTTGTAAGAAATACACAAGCAAACCATACCTTTATTTAGAGTGTTTCAATAAATTTAATTGAAATGACCAGGTTTATTTTTTAACTTTGATACTGACGGTCCCAGGGATCGATGCTATCTAAACGAAAAGTTGACTGTCGGTCCCTAGGGTTCAACGTGTTATTTATCTGTGATTGCCATCGATGCAAAAATACAGCAGTGGTCATTGATAAAAATTAAATTAAAAAATGTTCAACATTTGTTAATAATGATTAAGCACTAATACTCTTCTTCTTGGCCGAGAAATTTATTCTTCATATTACTTAATTATATTTATACATCCATTAATGTAACGTTACGCAAGGTATTCACATTCAAACATTATTTTCTTTTCGCGTTTACATTTAATATATGTAGGTGGGAAGGAGCAGGGTTTATCGAATTTACTAAATCAGCGGAAACATATTTTACTCGGTGTTACAATTTGCTTGGGGTTACAATTGCGTCGTATATAAAGAGTGACCACGAGAAACACGTCGCACATCTTGCGTCTTTCGCGATGTGTCCTCAACTGTTTGTATCGGCAGCGTGTCATTGTCAAACGTCCGATTCCTACACATATTTTAATTTTCTTTAATTTTCTCTTTAACTTAATTTAACACGTTGACTGCCACGATGGTCACCGGTGATCGGCGCAAAAGATTTCACTAAAAATGCAAAAAATTCGCAATGAAGCCTATTTGCAATCTTGTAACAGCAATTGATATTTGAACGGTGCTTTAATACTTTGGCGTCTAACAACTCTGCGTTATCTTTATTTTGCACGATTTAATTATACTGTGCAGTATTTCATCGCATCGCGATTCTAACATAACAAAACACGCGGGGATCGGCGCAAAAATTCTAATAGAAATGCAAAAAATTCGCAATAAAGCCCATTTGCAATCTTGTAAAAGCGATTGATATTGAAAAGGTGCTTCAATACTTTGGCTTGTAACAACTCTGCGTTACCTTCATTTCGAATGATTTAATCATACTCGGCAGTATTTCATCGCATCGCGGTTCTAACATAGCAAAATACACTTGGCAGTCAACGTGTTAACAACTGCAAAAATAATTATCTCCCGATGTGACACGACGAAAATCGACATTTCAAATAAACATGTGACGCTTAATTAAGTGGTATCCTTTTTGACTGCAGTGTAGCCACAGTCTGTTTTACACAGTCCAATTTCAGCAATTAGTACCATATTTATTACATTGTATGATGTTACAGCGAGTTGTACAAAAGGTACGACATATAATGACATTGAAATTGGCCGATTCTGTTCTTAGGACGAACGACGTCGAACAGGACGATACGTCGCCGGAGGTACAGCTCTTGCAGTCACGTTGCTGGCCATCCACCATGTCCTTCTACGGGGCGCATCCACCATAGCAGGCGTCTGCATACCTGCCATCATAATGGCATCCTATATTATCTGGGTTCTTTACTCCGCACGCAGGGACAGGCGGAAGGTAACGAGTTTTAAACTAGGTCTGCCTGTTGTTCGAGTTTCCGCATGTTCGCGTTCCGCCGTAGTTTCCTACACCACCTTTATGGAGAATCGTGGAAAATTATACTTAACTGAACGGTAGGTCTACGACCGATGATACGATAAAGAGTCCTAACTGCAGGCTAGAAGGAAAACGGTTCCTGTCGCATTAATAGACATTAAATCAGCACGACAGATAAATTAATACAGTAAAACCTGTTTTTATGCGGTGGATAGGGACCGCATAAAAAAAGTCGGACTTAGAAAATACATCAATAATTTATGAAATAGATCAGAGAATGCTTTCAATTAAATAAAATAATTCAATTAGACCTAAAGAAATTGTAAAAATATTTCATTCTTCATTGTACATATACATGGAGAAGTTTTCACATTACACATTAAATAGTTTGCTGCTACTCGTCGTAATCCAAAACGCGCATCTTCTTGTGATGGATTGGTTCAAAATCGCTTTCGTCGCTTAAAGATAGGATTTCAATTGATTTGTTTTTTGGTACCATAAACTCAGTGATCAGTTTTTGTGACGACGGTCGACTGGTCAGTTGCTTGTAAACACCACGATAGTGAGACATGCATGATCTCAGCTCTTTTTCGAATTTTAAGCGTCTTTCCGCATTGGTATCTATTTTAAGAAAATGCGTTTCCAATTTTTTCGAGATTTGGATCCCTGCATATATTTTATCTGCTGTAATAGATTCCGGTTCTTCTTGTCCATTTTCATAATCTATCAAACTATTGATAATGTCACTATCATCGACAGTTTGGTCCTCAACCATCTCGTCCAGGTCATTATCGCCAAAAGAATCAAAGCCTTCTCCGCCGATGTTATGTGCGAGCGCACTAATTTCAGATAATAACGTTGACGCGTTTTCGGTAACGTTTCGATTAAATACACATTCATATATTTCGTCCACAACATGTATATGTACATTGATAGGAAACATTAAACTGGTGCTAACGCCGCTTAGATTCATGTACCGCATAAAAAAAATCGCACAAAAAAGGACCGCACAAAAATAAAATCGCACAAAACCAATCGCACAAAAACAAAATCGCACAAAAAAGGACCGCACAAAAACAGGTTTTACTGTACGTACCTTATACGTTCTGATGCAGCATGATTGTCTGACGTGCCATTTACTAATCATGTCGTTGTCGTTCGTGAGACGCGTTCAATCAAGCCACGAGTCATTTGTCGCATCCTCCAATTTCGATGTGCCCACTTGCTCAATTATTCAAATGCGATTTATTATCGTTCAATCGGCCGTCCTTTACGGCCGCTGTGCACGGCTGACTTTTATTCCCCCTTTTCTATTTGCATAGCTAATCGCCCAAGGGTAACGACGGCGCGCGCCTTCGTTGAGTAAATTTGAATTTTCATGCGGTCGCGATTGCCGATTCTCTGGAGAGAAGGTGCGAAAAAGACAGTCGAAGGAGTAACCGCAACACGTCACTTTTTAAATCCGATAATGTTAGTCGAACGGTACTTCTTTTCTAGCAAGAAGTCTGTAGGCAGAATGTAGATTGTAGAATTATCTCTGTTTTCTTATAAAGTAAATTGAATACGCAGGTTACGTAATGACGATCGATTATTAACTGAATAAACAAAAATTATTGATCGATTGTTTAGTAGAATAGGAGAAATTTATATAATTTCGTGGATGTGTTCTGTTACTTTATTTCTTTAAATAATTCATAATTCCTCAAGAAATAACAAGTAAACTTTTTAAAGACGGTAATGTTACTCAAACAACAATTCTTTTGTGGTAGGAATCCCGTAAGCAGAATATTTTTTTATGAATTTTACCTAATTCTTTTTTTATAAGTTAAGTCGAGGATGCAGACTTCATAATGATGATCATATAAGACTTCATATTAAGGATCATATAAGAAATTGTATAATCCTAATATAATTATGTCCTACTTATTTATTACATATGCACGTTCACTATTTCTGCCATCACAGACATAGTGCACATATTCAACGTAATGTTTAGACGCGTGAAAGAAAAATGTGTGTAAATCCGCCAAGAATTTCTATAACCTTATTTTGACTGTTGGAGGACATAAAACGCAACCGGCGCCGCATAAATGTGGCGTAAAGTTGACTTTGCCTTTTAAAAGCGCCACCAGCACCGCAGCCCTGTTAGTCTGTTCTTTATCGTTACGACTTAATTATTCGAGTCGCGCTCAATCATTTTACCCCGGTGATTTCATGGCCTAAACAATTGCGACGTTAATCCGCTGCGGAGCCGGTTGTTTATTGCCACTGAATCGGTTAAAAGGGAATCGGAAATCGTTTCGCGGCGTAAATGAAGAAATTACTCGCTCGCCTGGAACGCATTTCGAGAGTAATACTTTTCGAAAGGTCTCGTCTCGCACTCGTAACCGTTTAATTTCCACCGAACCTGCACTGACCCAGCGCTGGAATTGAATCGAACTTCAATCTGCTCCGCGCAATCAGCTGCACATGGAAATTTGGAAGTGCCGCTCGTTGTATGTACTCAGACATCTCCGCTGTCCTTGGAAAAAGACTCATCACTATGCAGTTAATAACGTCCGCATAACACCTTATCAGGCAACGCATTCGATCGCGCGCGAACCATGGTGCATTTGCACCGCTTATCATCCTCTTCTTGTTGAGTGGACGGCAATTCGTAATCAATCCTGTTTCAGGCCCTGAGGCTCGCCACGGCAATGCAGCTTACGGAAGTCATCAGCGTACCCGCCACGTCGAACGACGTTGTTTCCAGAGACGCGAAGAACGACGCCGATCTTAAGAAGAACCATCCGGATCCGGCCGCCCGTAAGGATCGCGAGTGTCGAGACAATCCGGTCTTTTCCGTTAGCGACACGGTCGCCTGAGACTTTCTGCGAACTCATTTTTTCCCCAAAAATTGGACACTGGCCCGCAAAGTTTTCATTGACCCGGTTATACTTTACCGACGAGCATATTTGGCCGCGGTCAGAGACTGCATTAAAACGCGATGCTCGCTTCCGGTTGGGACGTCGGGTTTTATTGCGTGCGAGCGGAAATGTTAGCTTTATGGCGAATGATATAATTGATGTGATACGTGGGTACTTTGGTACTGCGGTGGAGCGCGTGTTGACACGTTGCGTGTCGCTCGTAATTAATTTAAGTATTGTTAGACGGTAAGAGAGTGTTTTGTTTAACTTTACGCGATGCTGTCTGTACAACAGATTTTGTATGAAGTGGAATGGTTACTTGCGACTGTGATCCCTGAAGGGTATATTTTTGGATTGCGACACATTTTATAGGGGACGTAAGGAAATGTTTTATATTGAGCATAATAAAAATGCACACCAGCTATTTGGGCGTTTCGATTTGTGTTTAATTTGCGCGAAGGAACGGGAGCGTTTAATGGACAACGGAAAGCGGCGGAACGACCAGAGTAAATATTCATAAATACATAGCCAAGACGAGTGGAGCTGCAGAATAGATTTATGCTATTGCACGTTCCACCCTCTTTTAGCTCGACAAAATTAATCACGTCTGAATCACCCTACACCGCTTACGTGGAATATTTTACACACGCTAACTATGATAAATTCCCAGGGGCGAGTGGAAGGGCAGCTTACTTGTGAATGAAACTCCGAGAAAGAGAGAGAGAGAGAGAGAGAGAGAACACGCGTGAAGAAGAAAGAGTGGCATACTAAATTTATGCTTAAGACGTTCGGACCCTTTAACTGATCCACGTTAAGATTCGTTAGAATCGGTAAGGAATACACAACGGAACGGAAAATTATTATTAGATGTTAAGTCCGCGATTCATTTTAATTTTCCAGATGCACGAAGAAACTCGAAGATGGCCGCCTGCTTCGTTAAACGGTTCGTTATGAGGAAGACGCCGCAGGTATTGCGTTTTCTCGTCTTCTCCTTGTCCCATTTCTCTCACTCCGTCGCGCAATAAATTAAGCGTCTCGAGGGTGAAACAGGTCTGCGTCGTTGCAGAAATGAAAAACTAAATTTAACTACTGAGGCTACTAACGCGAGAAATTGATTGCATCGTTGTGGCCAGATTGAACGTTTCGGCAATTGATACGGTAAAAACACGTAATCCAACACTCGAATCCTCGCTTCGAACTGTTTGTATCAGCGCATCGATATTCTCGGCGTTAGCAGACGGTCGAATTATTCCCCAATTAATCTCAGATGATAATAAATAAGGAATAACGCTCTTTTTTGCGGTTGACGAATCTAATATTGCCAAAATGTCCTTCCCCACTCAATATGCTTCGAATCCATGAGGTTAATTATTAAAAGAGCCTCGTTGTCACGGCACAAGTAAAAGAAGATCGTAAAAGGTGTTCGTACATCGTATATTATTCCGAATTAATATATCGAATTATTCCCCAATTAATCTCAGATGATAATAAATAAAGAGTAACGCTCTTTTTTGCGGTTGACGAATCTAATATTGCCAAAATGTCCTTCCCCACTCAATATGCTTCGAATCCATGAGGTTAATTATTAAAAGAGCCTGGTTGTCACGGCACAAGTAAAAGAAGATCGTAAAAGGTGTTCGTACATCGTATATTAATAAACAAACGCAAGCTCCAAAGTGCATCCATTTCAGTAAAGCTTCCCATAGACAACAATGATATATAAATAATAATCGAAAGTAATATCTTCTAGCTGGAGTATAATACGAAATTTAAAGCTGAACGACAGAAAACTATTGAAACATAAAATTTAGTACGCTTTATATGTAAATGCGACACAGAGTATATAAAATCACGATTTTTAAGTTTACGATAAAAAGACAGTTGCTTGCCAATGGTTGCTCATACTGAATAGTCCCATAATTTCACTATTTCGCTAAGTAGAACACAGAAAACAAACATGCTTGATGAGTACACCACATGGTTCCGAAACATGTTGAGTAAATTACAGATACTTCAATCACGCAGAATTGCATTATTCCTTCTTCATCATTAACCAACGTTAAGCAATTTTTATTTTAATTGCCGAATTATTTTCGCCACCAATCACCGTCCAATGCTAAACGGCTAAAATGTCACAGCGTGCATTACTCATGCGTCAATGATTCTGGCACGTAGAATCTGGCCCGCGTATCGAGTTTAATTCGATAACTTTGACATTGTGCCGCGAGTTGCCATAATTCAGCAGCTTCAATTTCGCACAGTCCCGGTAATTAGATTCGTCTCGTTAACGGCACGCGATCGCAGTATTCGTCTCTCAGGATTTCATCGCAGCCGGTAGAGTGGAGAGGTGCTGGAGAGGATGTCTGTTGCCTCTTTCGGAAGGTACTTTCGCGGTCGCGGTGTAATTAAGGGCGCCTTTCCGCTCTTTGAGAGCACCGCGAACGCGGCATAATACCGTCGCGAAGTATATTTAAAGTTGTTTTATGCGAGTTGTTTGCGCACTCGTTCGACGAAATGTAAGCCGGCGAGAAAAGAAAACGGAAAGTGAAGGCTATTTTTCGTTCTTACGAATACAAAGGGGTGAATGAGGTTAGAAACGGAAGCGGGAGAATGCGGTGTGGGTAGATAAGCAAAGGGGCAACGGTAACGACGGAATTACGAGGTCATCCGCAAGGCAATGTAATTTTTTATGCGAAACCCGGTTATAAGTGTCGCTGGACTATTTGTGTCAGAAAAAATTGTTTTTCCTTACGATCGCAAAGCGGTGAATTGGGTTAGAGATGGAACTGAAAAGGCAGGGTGAATAGATAAGCGTAGAGTAGATAAGTAGACAAGAATAGTAACGATGGAATTACGAACCCATGCAAAAGTAATGTAATTTTTTATGCGAAACCCAGTTATAAGTGTCGCTGGACTATTTGTCTCAGAAAAAATAGTTTTTCCTTACGATTGCAAAGGAGTAAATTGGGTTAGAAATGGAACTGAGAAGGCAGGGTGAACGGATAAGCGTAGAGTAGATAAGTAGGCAAGAATAGTAATGATGGAAGTACGAAGCCATGCATAAATAATGTCATTTTTTATACGAAACCCGGTTATCAGTGTCGCTGGACTATTTGTGTCAGAAAAAATTGTGTTTCCTTACGATCGCAAAACGGTGAATTGGGTCAGAGATGGAATTAAAAAGGCAGGGTGAATTGATAATCGTCGAGTAGATAAGTAGACAAGAATAGTAACGATGGTATTAGGAAGTCATCCACAAGTAATGTAATTTTTTATGCAAAACCGGTTATAAGTGTCGCTGGACTATTTGTGTCGGAAAACATTGTTTTTCCTTACGATCGCAAAGCGATGAACTGGGTTAGAGATGGAACTGAAAAGGCAGGGTGAATTGATAATCGTAGAGTAGATAAGTAGACAAGAATAGTAACGATGGTATTAGGAAGTCATCCGCAAGTAATGTAATTTTTTATGCAAAACCCGCTTATAAGTGTCACTGGACTATTTGTGTCAGAAGAAATTGTTTTTCCTTACAATTGCAAATGGGTAAATTGGGTTAGACATGGAACTGAAAAGGCAGAGTGAATAGATAAGCATAGAGTAGATGAGTAGATAAGAATAGTAAGCATGAAATTACGAAGCCATCCGCAAAATAACGTAATTATATATGTGAACCCCTGTTTTTAATGTCACCGGAGTATTTGTGTCGAAAATTTATCATCTTCACGAGCGAAAAAATGATCAGACAGGTAGAAAGCAAAATGGAAGATAAGCAGAAAGCTAATGGTTAGGACAAAATTACGCGGTCATATGCGAAACACTTTAATTTTATATGCGCACACCTGTTCTCAGTGTCACTGGATTATTTGCATCCGAAATAATGGTTTTCCGTCCTTACGACCACAAAGGGGTGAATGTAGTTAAAAAGGGAAGTGGGACAACGCAGTGTGGGTAGAGAAGCAAAAAGGCAATGGTGGCGATAGGATTACGAAGCCATCCGCAAAATAACGCAATTTTATATGCGCACACCTGTTCTCAGTGACGCCGGACGATTTGTAACTGGAAATAGCGAGTCGAGTCCGAACAGAAAATGTAGCGAGCGAGTGAGATAACTTCCGAAATCATCGTAAATTCCCTCTTCGCACGCACCTCGCGATATTTTATGTAATTTACCTTCCCGAATTCGAAGTACGTGAGACTGTCGAAAAGATTTTTCCCTTGTTGAGACAGCCTCTAACTTTTTTTCCCTTCTATTGATTTCTTCTTTATCTTACTTTGCGCTTCATCCCACGTAGACCGGTGAGGAAGTTTCCCATTGTCATCGTAAATTCATTATCGGGGCGATACGCGGTGGTTTCTAACTGCGTATTAAGCCACTTCCATCGAAGTTCTCCTGCTTCCCTTGAACGGAGTACACGTGAACACACTTCGCCACGCAGAAATGCAGCGGTTTGGATTAATTAATGATGTGTGATATTACGTAGTTGTCAGGGGATGCGTTACTCGGGCTTTTAGCAAAAATTAATTTGCCCCCCGTGCACCGCATTTAACAGAAACCTCTTCGTGCGACAACTGTATACTGCATTTATAAAGATATAAAGGCAAAGCCGACAATCAGGGCACCTTTCAAACACAGCCGCGTCCACGTTGATTTGACCTTTTCGTAGCGTAACTTTTCATCTAACTTCTCCCTGCCCTTTCATACGCGGTGCGCGCAATTGAAATATTCAGTCCTTTCAGATATTGTTAAAACAGCCGTTTCAGAGTGCTGCGCTACACAAGTCTACCGAGCCAATCTTACTGTTCTTCTCTCATTAATCGCAATTATTTCGCTGCTCTACTACCAATTTTTCGCGTCATACGTATTTCAAATAAACTTAATCATCCAATGCATCTTCGTTCGCCTAATTACTTCGCGCAACTCCATTTGCGTGCTTCGCGTCCGACGTGCCAGGAAATCGGAAATTGTTGAAAACCGCTCCCGGAGCACGCGCGATCGTATCTCGCGCATGAAAAGTGCTCGCGACTTTTCTCAGAGCTTATCAGAACTTTCCCCGAACATTCCGAAATTCCCGTCGCTCCGCGAAATGTCAAACATTTACGAAACAAAATACCGCCGGTTAACCCGTCCGGATTACGAGCCAGTTAGCGCGTGAAATTCCAAGTAAATCCGCCATGGAATGGCTGGCTGCGTCGGTTGCTTGAACCGAACCATCCGGACTCTTAAAGCGACGATCGAAAGGCTTTGCAGATACTTCAGGCGCGTGGATCCGGAGGAATGCCGTCGCGAGGTGCGTTTTTCGAAGTTCATCTCTTACATCAGCGTGCCCAGCTGCTATTACCGTGAGTTTTCCTACGGCGATGCGAATTACTGCGAAACCATACCGGCCTCCACCTCGACGGCGCGACTCAGAAAGAGGAGGACGCGCGATTGACTGCTGACGTAGTGCGTCTCGTGAGGTAAGAAACGTTTACGCTTGCTTCTCTCGTCTTCTCTGTCCTGGCCCAGCGTGACTCCTTACAAATTGAGGTTAATGCGGGGACAGCGAATTGCACTCGAAAATATATCACAGCGGAGCACACAGCATAGGACGCGGATAAATGAAATGTCATGCGTGGGAAACGCGCACCGTTGCGAGCCGTTTCACCGGGGATAAAACATTCGGATATAACATGTTTGTTTTTGCACCGCGAGAAGCGTCATCGAGCGTTATTGAAAAGTCGCGATTAACGAAGATACGCGGACTCGCGAAGGTGCGCGCCGGGGATTAGAATGCGTGAGTTTGGCCGAGTGAATAATCGTTAACTAATAAATTTATCGGCGTGCCGCATTCGCGAGGAGATCAATACCGTAATGCCGGAATCCGGAATATACCGCGGCGTACGATAATGCGAGCCTCGAGATTCGATGGCAGGGTAAACTTCGGCGGCGTTTATTCTGCGTCGAAAGCAAACACCAAATGAAATTTCATGTGCGGCGGGAGTGATATATGTGCCGCGCGTATGCTCATTACGAATACTTCTCTAAGCACGCATTAGGTTGTTAGAAATGCGCGGGTGGAAAGCCGCTCTAACAATACTCGCATTAGTCCTTTCGAGGTGACACAATATGGCCATTGTTCACACGTTCGCTGCGCGCGTTTATTGCACAAGTAGGATATTTCCCCGCAACGACGTAATTAGAAAAACAAAATAAGCCGCTTTGTCTTATCGGCCACGGTAACTTCTGATGTGTGGCCGGCGTGAGTAGTGGGCAGGATTGTTTAGAACGAATTACCGATGATTTTGCGTAAACACGCCCACGGTGCCATAATACTCGCACCAGAAGGATTAGCTAAGCTCTCAGTGTGTGAACGACGTCGTCGTATCTCATCTCGCACGTTCCATCATGCAATTAGTATTTTGCACGCTCGTTAGTGCGAAATGCTCCGCGCCCCTCCCGCTCTTTCGAATTGTCGCATATGTGTACTGGGAAAGAGAAGGTGGTCGCAAAGTTCGTGTCTTTAACACGTTGAGTCCCACGTCAGTCATCGGTGGCTGACACTGAACTTTCCGTTTAGGCTGCGTCAGTGTAAGATATGATATGCTGACAGTGTAAGATATATGAAACTAAAAAATGTACGTTGTTTTAAGTGATTACTTAAAATTTGTTTAAAATTCACTTAATTCTTATTTATTAGAATTGTATCATGAATCATAGAATTGTATCATTAATGCATTTAATGCATTAATGCATAATTCATTTAATTTTTATTTATTAGAATTGTATCATCAATCAGAATTGTATCATTAATGCATTTATATGTTTCTTATCAAAACGCTTAATAGATTTTATTGAAACACGGTAAACATAAAAACGGTTGTCCTTCGCATGGATCACAAGATGTGGCAACATGTTTAGTCATTTTTCTTGCCATTGCTCTACCAGATTGTGGTGCATTTCTAAAATATATGTATTACATTGTCATAGCCTAAACAGAACCCGGTCGCAAGCCGATTTTGATAAAATCTTTTCTAGCGAGCCAAACGATAAATAAGCCAAAACAGACTTGGCGCATAATGGGTTGAATGAATGCTCATAAGCATTTCATTCTAAACATAAACATCTTCCACTACAATAAGAAACAATGGCTCTAATATATTTACATACCGGTATCGAGTAAATTTCAATTTGTCAATAATGCGTTTTGCATTTTTATACCGCAATACATCTTATACTTTCAATACACTACTTCTAAGCAGCGCGTGTGGCCTGACGGGGATTTCCTTAAAAATACGCGTGGCGCTCAACGTGTTAATTACATCGATCGCCGACTTGTTTCATACGGCGCTTGGCAGACGGCAATGTTTATGCAATGCAGCTGGCACATAGGAGTGTATTTTCACTGTATGATCCATTCGATTGGAGGCGAGCCATTATTTTGACAGGGTTCGATTAATTAATAAACACCGCATTATTTAAGAGGTACATGGTATGGGCAGAGACCAGACGCAATTTGCGATTATGCACGCCGGACCGATTGAATTGTTACGATCACCCAGTCCCTTTGAGACACAGTCTTAGGGCAAATTTAGGGATTACATAGGAACATAATCTCCGGTGTTTAGTGTGTCGTCGATTCGAGAAACGTTACTGCATGGACAGCAATCCCTGTTAACAGATTAATAATTCACCGCCCTGTGGCATTTGTTGCGTACCTTTAACATTTGTGCCTCCACGCTGCGTGGATTTTCCGTTAGAAATTCAATCGCATATGTCCTATCCGCTCGCCTTCCGTTTACGCCGTGTCCACGTAATGTAGGGTAAATACAGGAGCGGAGCAGTAATAACGAAAACTGGGGAACTGAGTGCACGAAGTGGAAACGATCGTTTATTGTCGGACCGACATCATCCACTTTGGGCGACGTGCAGGAACCCCGCGCATCGCGCTGCATCTAAACTCCTCGAACACAGCACGTAAGAGGATCGTGTTTATGGTCATCTTCGGCTTACCCAGAAACGGTAATACAAAGTGCACTCTAAGGCTCGGTATTTCAGTTCAACCAGTTCAAGCGAAGGTTAACCGATAGACAGCCGCCAGAAGCCGGCCACTTAAACTGAAATGCCGGGCCTAAGATAGGAATGTGATGTTCCGTTGGACGCTGCCCATCGTATTTCAGCAATGCCGTTACTCGTCGGACTCAGCTGCAATTTTATTCCGAAACAAGCGTCACGCTTTGCATCGATCGGTTGCTCATTCGTTTGAGTCCCAGGGGTGGTTTAAAAAATCTTGCCGAGAAAAACTGAAGCGACGCCATAGAGCGACGATTTATTGAATTAATGTAACTGGAAATAATGGCAATTGGAAACAAAATGTATTATTCATATGGTTTATGTGAAAAAAAAAGGTAACTATGCGAAGAATAAATTTCAGTTAAATCGAGCGTGAAGGCTTCGGTATAATCTAAATGTATTGTCAATCGCGTATCACAGTCGATTGTGACAGTTTTTTGCAATAAATCTGAACAGTGCGATCGCATTGCGTGAGTCGCAGACAATTATTATGGATAGAATATATAGAATAAGTATAGAGTCGTTTTTGCAAAATTTGGAACAATTTTCAAGCCTTTTCAAATTTGATGTATGTGATGTGCAAAGTACTGAGATGGACGAGTGATTAACATAATTACTATCTATTTTTGAGGAAAGAGCACTAATGATCGCGAAACTTCTTGAAAATCACAGTAATAAACTTCTATAGTCAAGCATTTTCAATCGAAAAGCGTTTTATATTCCTTCATTATATAATCATTTATAATAATCATCGGAGAAGACATACTGTTTAACTTTTTTCGCGGAAGAAGAAAAGCCATAAACATCACTGATTATTCAGCAGTAAAAATACATTGCTTCTTATTTTGACGCATCATATTGATTCTCAGATCTGTCACTCTACTAACGAATTCAGGTAAAGAAGGGTAGTGAACTTTTATTTTCGTGCCAGAACACAGTCGCTTATTTCAGATGAAAACTTTATACCATTATTTTTAATGTATGTTAAATATTTTTCCCTTTTTTCGGGAGTTCTGGCCCGAAAAAAACGACACGTTCTGGAATAGCCGATGACTTACTATGGGTATAGTATACTATTTGACTTGACTTTATTCCGAAACGCGACGAGGGAAAAGACGGAGGATGACCGAAACATTCGAGACACCGTCAAAATAAAATTTGTTGGCCGAATAGAGATATTATTCTTTGGAAAAAGAAGCATATGACAAATCTATTCCCGCACTGAGCGCTTTTCACTTTCACGGACCTCTCACTCTGCGGACGACATCAAAGAACGGCGGGTGGAAAGCGAGTTGCTTATTGCGAGCAGAAAGATGGCTGCTTATTTCGGATCGGCACTGTACTCGCCCGTTTCTCCGGATGGAGACAATTCGTCTTGTCCCAAAAGGGGACGGTAAATAATAGGTGTATTTATCACGAGCTTACTCCCTGCAAGGATTCTTGGACACTTCGTAAGACGCGTTATATATTTTCAGCATAGAACGAGTAAGAATCGTAGAGAACAGCCGTGGTAAATGTCAACTTGATTGAGACAGCAACTTTTGGGAAACACTTACTGTGCACAGTTCGGGGAACGCACGAGTGGATCCCTTTGTCGAAATAGTTCAGAAGGTAAGTCTTGCTCGCCAGTCCGTGAAACTAGCCCTAAGTGCAGAGTTTTGCATGCTTACTGACAATGTTGGGGACTCGGCTCGGCGACGATCTAATGCACTTTGATACAACTTTCTTGAGACGCTAGAGACACTGTGGCGAATGCAAATATGCGATAGTGTCATGACCGTGCAGTTTGGCACAAGCTGGAAAATTAATCGGGACACCGTGCGCCAGCGTTCGCTGTCTAATCCGGTTCACGCTCCATCTTCAACGAATACATAATTCACCTATTCCCGTAATTTTCCGCTTATTTAATCTAATTTATGTAAATTGCAATAGCGCATTTGCATACATCAACGCATTTGTAAAGGGGTCAAAATATTTAACCGCGCTAACAGTAAACACGCGTTAAAATCACTTTGGCTATCCCATTGTTACGGTAATTAAAGCTTGTATAACATCTGATCGAATTTTATTCGTGACCGGTGTACAATGTATTGGCGGCCAAAAACCTGCTATATGTTAGTCGAGACTTACACTCATTTGGGGACCACGCGCATTTCTCTAAGTACTGTAGATGGCGAAGTCACTTGTACAGTTGCTACTTGATTTCTGTCATTTCGAGGACAATCCACTTTCGGCACCTTCGAATGGTTTCAAGTGCTGTAGTTTTTTTAAACTAAGTTTAATTATTGAGCGAAACGAAGTTTAAACTTTAGTTAATAGGAACATAATCTCAAGAAATATAACAGTTTTGGAATAACTAATTCACTATTTTCTCTACTCTGTTACGTCCTTCTTGTTAGGCGTTTCTTTGCGATCTGATCTTTTATTTTTAACTTTTCGTTGTTTCCCTTTCCTCTGTTTTTTTTACAATCACACAGTGGGTAATATAGGATATAATTATCCCCAACATCAAGATTTCGGAACTATCGGAGACTTAAGTCTTGCTCTTTTTCCGTTGTGAAAAAACTCCTATACAAAAATCGACAATTTACTATGGGGGGTGAGAGTTGCAGGTGACATATTACCCGGAAAACGTATGTCACTATTCGCAGTCACGCAACAAGACTTTAGTCACACACTGCAAAGGAAATAGGTCATAATGGGCGCATATCCCGACAAATGTTGTAAACATCACGTCCTTTATTCAGAATACATGTTTTCCCGACCTTATCACAAATGAATAAAAAAGCAATGCTTTCTTGTATTGGTTGAAACGTTTAAACAAAAATACGTCTGCAGAACCTCTGCATCAGGAGTATATAAATATAAAATAAAATAGGATAAAACTCACACTGACACAAAATATTATAATGATATAATATATTATATTATAACATGCTCTAGTAACCTCGAAACATTTAACCAGACGATTAATCAATTCTATTTTGTTTAGACGTTCAAACAAAAACACGTCTGCTAAAACCTCCTCATTAGGAGTATATAAATACAAAATAAAAAAGGATAAAATTCACACTGACACAAAATATTATAATGATATAATACATTATTGCATGCTCTAGTAACCTCGAAACGTTTAACGAGATGATTAATGAACTCTATTCTTGTTTAAACGTTTCGATAAAAAAAGGGCAGATTAATTTTATATTGCCCATTTTCACCGTCGTTGTAAACTTGAATTTGTTCAGTAATAAGTTGTATAAATTCTGTTCAGTAAAAAGTTGTATAAATTCAGTACCTTCAACAACACGAAATAATCGTACAAGGACGGTGTCGCCGTACATTTAAGACAATAAATTACGCGCACAATTTGCGCGCGTCTTAAACAACGTCCCTGCATCGAGTTTCTTCGTGTTTCTACCACTGTCGTATTATTTCGCATGAATCTCCGAAGTTGTTCGGGGCGGTGGAGAGCTGATAAGGGCTTTCCACCGTCGTCTCTCTTTCCCGTTCCACCACGGGCGATCCGGGCTTACACAGAATGAGATCCCACTCCATCCCATTCAGGCTATTATCACGCGATGAAACGTTATTATTCCCGTTACCGCTGCCAAATTAAAACTTATTTGTGGCGAGCCTTACACAGCTTCCGATTGAGGCGGTTCGCAATTGAACAACGAGATTCTTTTAACGAGGATCGATGCAAAAAGTGTCGACTGACGCCTTTTATTTGGCACGTATTTATCTGGTGGTACTTCGTTTTAGATTTATTAGGACGGCAGATGCGGGCTTGAGAAGAGGGAAAAGTGTACTGAAAAGTTCGGCTTTGTACTCGCAACGGAGTGAGTTTGACAATTGGTTAGAGCATGACTGACATCTGGCAATTTTGAAATGTGCTATCCCGCACGTAACAATCTTTGCTACGATGTTACGTAGGCATGTTTCCGCAAACGTTAGACTAAACGATTAGTCCGCCCGCTTTTATAACTCTCTTTCAAATTGCTCCGCCATACGTTTCCGCGTTTCATAGAACGTCGGCATTGACGAATTGCTTTGTGCATGTCACAAAAGGCGCACATTATAAGAACAGGATTACACGCACCGAAACCCTATCTTTAGAATATTAATTTTAATTGCGAACATCCTCTCCCTATCTTCTTCTTGCAAACGACGCAACTGACGTAGCATCTTGGAAGAAGAATCAAAGTAATCAATGTCGTGAAGAAAATGCACTCCGTCATTAGATGGTTAACGCATTGACTGCTATGGTGGTCATCGCTGCCCAGCGCAAAAGGCCTCACGAAAAATTAAAAACAATACCCAATCGGAAGCATTTATAATTTTGTAGGAGGGAAGACACAGGGAAATAAATCGGACTTGCTAAATTAATAAAAATATATTCTACCTGTGTTACAAATAGCTTCGGTTAAGAATTACGTCGTATAATGAAAGGGACCACGAGCCACACTACGTACGTCTTTAGTCTATCGCGGTGTGCCCTAAACTGCCTCTTATTTTTCGGAATGCATAACATAGCGCAGCTGCCCTTTCGGCAGAGTGTGACTCATGGATGACGCGTTCGATTCCTACAATTTTGTAAATGCAATTAATTTTAACCCTCTATGGGCCCGCGTGACTTTGAAGTCACATATCGATAAATCGATATTTTATTAAATAGTTTATTTTTTTGACTAGATGGCATATACATTTTGTTATATAATGTCTCCTTAGTAACCAATAACATGCTTGATGCTGTTATCAGCTCTAACCTGAAATGTCAAAGTAAATGCTTTTACAAGTTGTCTGCAAATAGAAGCAAAAGGAACCGTCTTGTGCAATTGTCATTATTTTTTCTTCTATCGGTGTTTGTTAAACAAGAAAAGCGCACGTAATAGCTTTTAGTTTGTATATAAATAATGTCTTATTTGCTTGCATTTAAAGAATTATTTTATTACTATTTTCATGTGATATAGCTTTGTGACTTTCAAGACATAATGGGCTATAATGGTAGGGTTCGATGTATTTGCGATAATGTTTGTGTTTTCTGTGCTTTTTAGTTTTATATATTAGAGGCCCAAAATATGGATACAAAATCATATAAAAATAAAAGAATAGAATAAGTAGCATTAGCAGTAATAAATCCAAAGATTCTTTATCAGATTCTGATTCTAACGAAAATCATCCAATAGTATTTGCCCGACGACGTATAAATATTATTGATATCCACGATGAATTTAGTAGTAAAAAATCGTCAGATAAGGAAATGTAATGTATATCCATGTTTAATGCCAAATGCCAACTGTTTTATGGAATTCCATATTTAAGCTCTTATGCACACAAGTGCAAACGTTGTAAGCCGTTGTTACTTCAAAGTTACAAAATGTATTCGTTATAATAAAATTGTTGAAACTGCTGAAATCACTGTTAATATGTATTTCGAGATTGATATTTGTTGATTTCACGTTATATAGATTTTGTATAGCCACCAAAAAAAATTCGGTCCATAGAGGGTTAAACAGTGATTCAATTTTTTGGTCTTCGATACCTTCACATTATTTTCATTTTGCACAATTCAATCATATTCTGTATTACTTCATCGCGTTGCGGTTTTAATATAGTAAAATACGCATGGCAGTCAACGTGTTAATCTACCCGCCTGAATAGAAATCGTGGCCTTTGCGGGGTCAATACTCTGCGAACGGAACGGAGGATCACACACAGGAAAGTGATCCATCTCACTTGCTTCGCTGTGCCGCCGTTCCGACGCAATCGACGTAACAGAATTCTACCGAGCATCCTCCTGACTCGAGTCGCGATCGTGCTAGGAATTCACGCTGAGACATATACGGGTATAGATACGCTGGTACACATCAACAACACGTACGCACACAAACCTCTGGGTTGTTCATTTCCAAACACCATTGTAATGCCCGCCTACGGTCGTTGATACTTCGAATCTAAAGCAACAGCCCTCCATGTCGTCTGCACGGATCCACCCTGGCCCAGTTCCGAGACTTTGCGAATAAATTCGCTCCTCGAGTTACGGCAAACGGTCGCCTTTTTACGACGGTGTCAATATACCGGGCATGAATCTTGGGTTTACACGCGGCTGAACCTTAGTACCTAATCTCATGACGTATTCAAATCGGCAATAAGGTTAGACGGTCAAATTGCATGCGCCGTCCGGTCATCGTCCAAGAAAATTTAACGAAATTGTAAATCATGATCATACATATATTTCGCACAACGATTAACCCTTTGCACTCGACTGTCCCCTCTGAGGGGATGCGAAGATACTTCGTGTTATTACTGAGGAAAATGTATGTACAGAAAACGTTTGTTCAAATACTGGTTTCCTTAAGATTTTTCTGGGGAGTCACAAGTTAAGCCAATCAGATAGAATTAATAATCTGTGTCCTATTTAATATTTAGTAAATTCGTGGTCAATAAACTGAGAGGAGAATTCTAGCGACCACAAAAACAACTTTCTATATATTCCTGCCATAGGTTGAATGATAAACTGCAAGTTATTGTATAAACATTGTATATGCTCAGAAGAAAAAATTACACGTGAAAGATCATAAACAAGTTATTACTGCGATATGTGCTTGAATAAACCCGCAATACACATTGGTGAACGAACTATGACGCATTCGAAAAGAATAGGCTATAAAATTTCAATTTTGTTTCAACATAAATGTATCAGCAAAGTTGTATGCAAAACATGGTTTGAGCAGAGTATTTTTTTCAAAACTACCATCTTAAACGAAATGTTGCGCTATTCGCTACTTCGTGAAGAAACATGTCCTAGTGCAAAGGCTTAACCAGTTAGCTATGGCGCCCCGTTTTGCGAGCACGCATCTATATGTGTTGCCGAAATCGAGCGATGACGAGTACACTCGTTAATCACAGAGTAAGTGTTGCTGTTAAGATATTAGATCAAAAGGATGGGTATATTTTATAAAATTGACACTTTTTTTTTACTAATACATACTTATTTGGTTAACTTAAACATATATAATATACTTATTAGACGAAAAACGTAAGAAAAATGGAATATATATAATGGTAAGAATTGTAATTCCCGCTGTGGCGTGGTATTCAGCAAAGCAGGGCGTTACACGTAAAGGGACTTTACAAATGGAACACCAGTAACGGGATTCTTTCCTGATATTGCGTTTATAACAACGTGCACATATTCGTGTAGGATTTTTTATTTTTGAAGTTCCGGGTATACGATGCAGAACATGATTCCTAAGTAATTGTGTTACGGTAGGCCAAATGGCCGGGTTTTTGCCGATTTTTCTCGTGTTATTCGATATGATGCAATGCTGTCCTCAATATATTGTAGCAAAAAATTCATTCGTGATAACGTTCCATTATTTTTTTTTTGTATAATATATATGAACTCAAACAAATAATATCTAATAGGTGGAGAAATATTTTTTTATAATATTTTTTAAGTCTGGTTCTCGGTGTGTAGTACGCTACAATAATGCTATCGCTCATGTCCACTCCACCCATTTTCTTATTATAGTCTATCACTACCTCTGGTTTTTTGTTATTATTTTTCTTTTCTCTGTTTCTATTGCGTTATCGTTATACGTTACCGTTATTTTTCAGCCGGTGCATACGGTGGCGCATGGGTTTATCTTAGATTATTTATATATAATTTTTATTTATTTGTTTTGTTTCGGTCTGGCCTCAAAATATTCTAAACATATTGAAATTTGAGAATATGTTTCATTTTTCACAATAATTACAATTTAAATAGCCAATGGTCACTACTTTTTACGCATGACGAGTATACTCGTCATGATACAAAACTTGACTGTTTCTTCATGACGAGTATACTCGTCAATCACAGCTAACTGGTTAATGTAACTAACCTCAACGAATATTGTTCATGTTTATCTCAGACTCCTGGAAAGCAGATCTTACGGACTCGAATCACGTAGAGGTCTTATCCAAGAAGAGAATCTAAACGTAAGGTATTTCAACCGAAACAAGGCGTCTAAATTTCCCGCATTTAACTGGATTCCACAGAGATAGAATAAAGTTAATTTGTGAACGCTACAGGCTTCTGCTTGAGCGCTTCCGCGAGTGTCCTGCGGTATCGCGAAGTGAGTTATTACACGACCGCGGGAAATATCAATTACGGCGAAGATTGCGAGCGAGCGTCGCTGGATGTCGAAGGAAACGCTCTCAGACAAGACCTAATGTCGATTACGGGCCGCGTCACTGCTGGCATTCAACGTTTAACGCAGCTCCGCGGAAGGGTAGTCTTTTTCAGCGAGGGCACAATCATTCGCGCGCGAATGTAGGCGAAGCCAGTATTTCTCTTTTTATTACGGAGGGCTATGTTGGATTTACGGACGCAACGAGATGGCAGTAACCACCTTGCTTCCGGGCCAAGAAACTTTCGAGATTGTCTCGACTGGCTCGCGGCACACTGGTTTACGCGCTCGTTGACATGCCCCTCGAGTGTCTTGCTAGCTTTCATCGACACCGGCACTGTACCAAGGGCACTCGTGGTATGTACGGCGGCACACGAATCTTCCGCTGGGAGCACGCATCAGGCCAATTTTGTCCGGAAATAAGCAACGTGCACGGAATCGATCGGTTGCTTATTACGGGTTTGGTACACTACTGTGCACTTGCACCAACACGGTATCCCTTCCACCCACGGTCTACCCGAAATAAGGAAGGCTTTGTTGCGACCGTTTTACATCACACCTTATCGGTCGTAAACACGCGACGCTTTGTGGATTCGACGACCAGTCGCGGCGGTCAGTATGGGCCCGATAGGTCTTTGTTTCGTTGAACAAACTATGAGACGGTTTGTTTCACCGTTTGGATCCCAGAGGTTATTCAGAAAATCTTGTCGAGAAATATCAAGCAGCGCGATAGCGCTTGCTTTAATTTATGTCGGAAAACGTCAAATGAGGCAACAGCGGTTGCGTTTATCAAATAAGTATAATTTAAAGTAATGGAAATTAGAGACAAAATGTTTTGCTCACATGGTTTACACCAAAACAGTAACTATGCGAAGAATAATTATCAGTAAAATTGTGCGCGTATTGTCAATAGCGCATCGCGATAAAACTAGTGGGACTTTCCGACATGAAACTTGAACAGCACGATCGCGCTGCATGGGACTCAAACGCTTAACCCCTTAACCTATAACTACGGGCATAGTCCGTAGTAGATGATCGGACCAAACGTAAATATTACGGGCATAGCCTGTAGTAGATGATCGGGCCAAAAGTGAATATTACGGGCTATGCCCGTAATACGATGATCGGGACAAATATAACCCTTAACGGACGAGAGGCGACTCTCAGTCGCCACGGTGTTCCGCGCGGCAGGACGAGTGGCGAGTGAGAGGCGACACTCGGTGTATATGTTAGATTTTGTTATCTCCAAACAACAGGGTCGCACTATTGGTTCTGGGAAAGATTCCTTAGCTATCGATGGTCTCTTATACAATGTATGAAATGATTTACCATAACAGAGATAAGATATTGAAACATTCTTCGATGAGTGTAGCTCTGACAGTGGTTCCGACATCAGTTGAGACTTGGCAAGCGTGGCAAAAGCATCAGAAGAATTTTTTGTAAAGTTTGTAGTAAAGATTGTAAAGTTTGTTCTACCCGAAACAAGCCAGGTGGAAGACATAAAACCTCATATTACTGTGGTAGATGTCCAGAAAAGCCACGGATGCATCTTGGTCAATGCTTCGTAAAGTATCACACACAGCGAAAGTACAGAACATAATTGTAGGATGTGTAATTTTGTATGAACGAGCAATGAGAATGTGTGCGTATGAGAGAGACAGAAAGCGAGAGTGAGAAAGAATGCATGTGTCTATATTTGTTATTACAAAAGTTCTCGAAAGAATTTACTATCATGGAAACCACACAGTATAAAAGTGTTGAGCACGATATTAAAATAAGTGAGTCTTTGCGAATCTTTCAAGAGTAACAGTGTGTGCGTCTTAGCGAATTTTCAGAGAATATCAGCGAATGTGTTTAGCAAGTTTTGAGCGAACCTTTGTCAGCATTTAATGCAGAGTGCAGTGCGAGTAATATTATAACCATTACTTTTGTGATTAAAACCGTTTAATATATCATTCCAATAAAAAATCCTACATCATTTTTGTAAAAATAAAGTTTTAAAGGTGTAAATATAGATAAACAATCGAAATATAACGTTTTTATGAGATAATTTATATGTAAGATCATTTTATTATATCATGTAAGTCACTAAACGCATTCGCAAAAATCGCTTCGTCCTGCTACCTCACCCGGTCGAAAAAGTCGTCGTCCGTTAAGGGTTAAATATTAGCGGCGGCGCCCTCCTAAAGTTATAAATATTTGTGGAAAATGTGATAAGTAATTACAACCTGATGTAATAATTGTGGTAGATGCAAGTACTACAAAAAGTTTATTTATACAAAAATCAGTAATACAAAATTAATAATCTGCAATGGTGTGATACAATTCGTCACCGTACTAAACAAATTATGCGAATGGCTCGAAGGCTGCGCGAGCTTGTTTACGTTTTCGGCCCAAAATTCTCAAACGTGAATCGTAGGTTAAGGGGTTAAAGCATATCGGGAACACGTGTTTGATCAGGAAACCGTCGCGGCTGGTTTCTATAGAATATTTCAAGTTATTTGATTGGTCCCTCAAGGGAAGAGTTGACGGTTCGGTAAGGAAATATGGGGGTACGAGGCCTACAGACTTGTGAGCATAAGACCGTTAACATTTAAGTAAGTTAGTAGTTAGAACGAGAGTTCGCGAGAGAAGACAAAACCCGCAGCATGTACATACTTTGTTGAGAAAAATGAAACGCTTTTGTTAAAACACGGTCGTCACCACCTCAGTAACCCTCACACTACTGACTGTTTTCGGACGCGACAAGTGCTGCATCAACGACTGTTTGTTTGGTCGTAAAGATTTATGGCTTCTCGCTTTCACGGACCTTTGAGTTGTTCTTGGATCCCCCACACCACCGGCGACTTTAAGTAATGAAGGATAGCGAATGGCTACTTTCGTCCCATAAAACAGTTGGTTATTTCGGATGGAGACGCTATATAGTTTTGGTCCGAGTAAGCAACCTGCCTGCGACCTGCTAGGTAGTCCTTATGGATTCGGTAAACTGGTCGGCTTCACTTTGTTCTCAGACGCGACAGGAGCTACAATAATGACTATTTATTCGATCGAAGTGATTTACTGCTTTTCATTTTCATGAAATTCTCACCATGTCAGCGATTTCAAGTAAACACGGATATCGGCTGGCTATTTTCGTACCGGAAAGCAGTTACTTATTTCGGATGGAAACGCTATATAGTTTTGGTCCGAGTAAGCAACCTGCTCGAGTCCTCCTAGGTAGTCCTTATGGTTTCGGTATACTGGTCGGCTACACTTTGTTCTCAGACGCGACAGGAGCTACAATAGTAACTATTCATTCGATCGTAGTGATTTACTGCTTTTCATTTTCACGAAATTCTCACTGTGTTAGCGATTTCAAGTAAACACGAATATTGGCTGGCTATTTTCGTACCGGAAAGCAGTTACTTATTTCGGATGGAGACGCTATATAGTTTTGGTCCGAGTAAGCAACCTGCTCGAGCCCTGCTAGGTAGTCCTTATGGTTTCGGTGTACTGGTCGGCTTCACTTTGTTCTCAGACGCGACAGGAGCTACAATAAGAACTATTCATTCGATCGTACTGATTTACTGCTTTTCATTTTCACGAAATTCTCATCGTGTCAGCGATTTCAAGTAAACACGGATATCGGCTGGCTATTTTCGTACCGGAAAGCAGTTACTTATTTTGGATGGAGATGCTATATAGTTTTGGTCCGAGTAAGCAACCTACCCGCTAGGTAGTCCTTATGGATTCGGTATACTGGTCGGATTCACTTTGTTCTCAGATGCGACAGGAGCTACAATAGTAACTATTCATTCGATCGTAGTGATTTACTGCTTTTCATTTTCACGATATTCTCACCGTGTCAACGATTTCAAGTAAACACGGATATCGGCTGGCTATTTTCGTACCGGAAAGCAGTTACTTATTTCGGATGGAGATGCTATATAGTTTTGGTTCGAGTAAGTATCTTGTCAGTCGCCCGCTAGGTAGTCCTTATGGATTCGGTATACCAGTTGACTTTACTTTGTTCTCAGACGCGACAGAAGCTACAATAGTAACTATTCATCCTATCGAGGTGATTTACTGCTTTTCACTTTCACGAAATTCTCACCGTGTCAGCGATTTCAAGTAAACACGGATATTGGCCGGCTATTTTCGTACCGGAAAGCAGTTACTTACTTCGGATGGAGACGCTATATAGTTTTGGTTCGAGTAATCAACCTGCCCGCGACCCGCTAGGTAGTCCTTATGAATTCGGTGTACTGGTCGGCTTCACTTTGTTCTCAGACGCGACAGGAGCTACAATAATAACTATTCATTTTATCGTAGTGGTTTACTGCTTTTCATTTTCACGAAATTCTCACCGTGTCAGCGATTTCAGGTAAACACGAATATTGGCTGGCTATTTTCGTACCGGAAAGCAGTTACTTATTTCGGATGGAGACGCTATATAGTTTTGGTTCGAGTAAGTATCCTGCTCGCGGTCCGCTAGGTAGTCCTTATGGATTCGGTATACCAGTTGGCTTTACTTTGTTCTCAGACGCGATAGAAGCGACAATAATAATTATTCATTCAATCGTAGTGATTTACTGCTTTTCATTTTCACGAAATTCTCACCGTGTCAGCGATTTAAAGGAAACACGGATATCGGCCGGCTATTTTCGTACCGGAAAGCATTTATTTGTTTCGAATGAAGACGTTGTATAGTTTCTTCCGAATAAAAAATATGCTCGGGACTCACCAGTTGCTTATTAAGGACCAGGTATGTTATTTCGGTTCGCCTTTTTTTCTCGAACGGGAGTTCTACAGTAATAACTGTCCGTTCGACCGTAGAGATTTATGGCTTTTCATTTTGATGAACTTCCCACTCTGCCGGCACTTCAAATAAAGCAGGATAACGAGTTGCTATTTTTATGCCGGAAAACAGTCGCTTATTTTGGATCAAGAACGTACCCTCAATCCCATCTTGCACTAACGAACATTAGCGGTGGAACTTTTTCGAGTGGCTTGTTCAATTTCCGAGGATCATTTTCCGGTACGGTGCATACTGCCAATACACCGTGGCTGCACGCATGGATACATATCCAACTATTGATCGCATTTCGAACGCTCGTCTATATCGTTCCGCATCGATTTGCATGCGACTTCAGAGCATAGGAAAAAATTGTACTTCTGAAAAGACAGCCAAGTCCGCAGAGCGGATTCAGTAATGTCGCCGTGTACTTTTATACCGCGTATGGAAATATACAAAAAGCTTACGATTTAAATTCATGCATGACGTAAAGCCTGTTTTATCGCATCATTAAGCCACGTGTTGTCGTTGAGCGATAAGTGAAAGTTTGCCGGGAAGATTGACATTTAATGGTGGCTTAAAAATATGTGTAATTCTCACGTAAACTCTACAACATTCGTTATTACAAATGCCCATACACATTCGTGAGCAACGGAGTTACATGGAAAATATGCGCGTTACTCATCGTCTGCATCATGTTCATTAGGGACGTAATATGGAGCGCGCATGACACGAAAACACGACGTTTCGTGTGCAAACATTGTCACCCTTCCAGCTCGTGAAAATTTCGCGTCATTAGGTAGTCCCGTCAGTTATCAGCACGCTATTGTAATGTAACGAAACAGCGAGAACAATCGAAGCGGAAATCACGAGCGATATTACCCGTGAATCTCGTCCATGCAATTACAATTTTTCCCCCTTTATTCGTCTGCAATAACTCTCGCCTGCCTCGTGTGCTCCAAAGCTTGATCGAAACGGTGAAGATTATTCCCGAAGAACTTACCGATGTTGAGTTTAACTTAGATCTGGGTTACGTTCGGATTAGGTGTGGATTTAGGCTAGGTCAGATCTGGATTAGATGTGGATTTCGTTGAAGTGCCTTCTGGCTAAAAACCGATTGAAGTATATTAGAGACCCCGCTTTTTCATATCGACCACCTAGACATCTCTCCATAGACTATCGATACTAATTGCTCTCGGATCAAATTTCACCTTCTTATCCAACGCGTTACTTTGCAAAAGGTCGAGCGATACGTTCGGAGCAGAAATGTATTACTCGCCAATACGGCTTAGAGAACGCCTATATTACACATGGCTCAGGTCCAAGTTCGATTCGCCGGTGGATTTGATCGCGTCAAATTTCGCGCGGATCACGAACAATCGCGTCTGTGAACAGTTTCCATCAGTACATTGCGGGACGGTGTAAATTCCGCGTGTGCGCCAGTTTCGACGTCAATTGGCGTCAATCAGCGCGCAACAGCGCGATCAAAGTCTCTTCGGTGATTATCAGGAACGCCACCGGGGTTAATCGATCTCGCGAAACTGCGAGAACGCGAGTGCGAAACGTCAGCGATTGGCAGAATTGAACGGTTGGCGGGCCGCGGAAATAATGCACGTGTATATCATTTCGTCGCTTTAATGGCTGCGCCGATATGTGCCTGTAGCGTAATGTAGGTCGGCGTTGCACCAGGTTCCCTCGCTCCCTGGGCACTGTGCACGTGCACAAAGATAATGATTCCGGCAAACGTTGAAGCAGCAGTTAATTAATGTTTCGCTAATCACCGGACTACACCGGAGCGGCACGTTTCGCGCAACCTTCCGACGTAACATCCGATGGCGCGAATTATACGTCAATCGGAACGTGCCGGGGATAATGGCATTTTTGTCCGCGTCCGCTTCCAATAATGTTAACTGCTCACAATTGGTCGCCCGACGGTGCGGACTTCCATTCACCGGCTGCCACACTGTCGATCGATTCGCGATACCGAGTTACGAGCCCTATTTCGAGACTATCTTTGCCCCCTTTCTCTCGGTCGAACAACGCGTCGTAAGTTTATATTGCGGAAAGTGCCAAACAGCGATATTTCGACCGACGGCAATCGGCGATACAATAAAACGATGATTGCGCGCGGACATTCTTTGACTCGGATCTCGATTGAATTCTTTCGGGCGAAACGTATTGAGGGCATAAAATCCGAGCGGACGCACCGCGCGATAAATCTTGTTACATGAGCGATGCTATGTTGAGATGCAATCACGTAAAGGATCTTCTTCAATTCTCTGTTTTTGAAGTAAAATATTGATGCCGGCCGCCGCTGAATACGTTACCGAATCTGTATTGGCACCCTGTGCGATCGTGGTACAAGTTTTAGACGGCTGCGAGATTTTCAGGCATCTTAAGTTGACTTCGCCGAACTTTGCCAATACATTGAATGCATACAATCTCGGATCCGATAAAAGTACGAGAGTTCCGTACTCTTCGGGCTCTTTATTGCAGTCCTGTACTGTGGTACAATGAAAGGAATTGTTACTATCAGGAGCGCAATATAAGAGACACAGCGATCTGCAGGGATTCATCTGCAACGTTCAGAAGTTTTTCCCTGCCATTTGTGCAAGTTATTTTTGCAATGTGTTTCCGGAACGTCGTTTACGTATTCGCGATTATGCGCGCTTACTGTATCACGTATTTATCAGGATTCTCAGGTGAGATGCGACAGTAGTGGTCCGTTGAACCACTCAGAGTTAATCGGGCGTGAGGCCAGGAGGGAATTCCGAACAAGCTCCGCAAATCCGTGATTGTCCCCATAAATCTGAGCGTAATCTCAACTCCCCTTGGTGTCGGCAAAGACTTTGGAATTTAGAACGCGGTTTTGTTCGTGGGAAAAGTATTAATGCGTCGACGATTGTACTCTTACGTCGATCGCTCACTATAATGCGCTTACCATTTGTTTAACCGTTACACGTCGTCCGACTTAGCGTTGAAATTTACTACTGACAATTCCAAATATCTGCGGCAACGGTGAAGACGTTCGATAAATAATTCAACACCCCCGCAAGAAGAATAGCTCTTTCTGGAGTATCTTTTGCATCTACCTTGTGTGATAAAACGTACTCATTAAGACACATCCATCTCTGACAGTTCTGTAATTGCGCAAATATGAGAAGAATTCTCTACCGGGGCTAGACGCGATCGCGAATGGAAGACACGTAACTCGTTCCCCGCTAGAAAATTAATTTGCTCCCGGCTTTGGTAGATCCTGCATCCGCCTATGCTACTCCTCGGAACGACCAGGATATCGACTGCGTCGTTTCCATAAGAGCGAAAATGAATAACGAGGGTTAACGTCTTGTCCCTTCGTTTCACGATTGATTCCCCTCCTTCGGCTTCACCTTCGATCCGTCTACGAGAGAATACGAATTTCCGCCGACTGGGTCCGCCGCTCCGTGAAGGCCAGAGGCAATCTAACGTGGATAATATTCCGTGCAGCCACCATTTCCGATGCAGCCTGTCGCTAATATCAATTTAATGTCACCGTATAAATACTCTACGCCCGGGAGTGCTAGGTGAGGTGACGGCGGCGGTATTACAGGGTGTTACTACGGCTTGCCGAGGTAATCCCTTGAAAAGCAACGACGCGAGTCTCGTCGTCGACCTGGCCGTACGCACAGGACGGGCGTGAAAATTAACGAGATTTTGTGGCGAAGACGTCAAACGTGCATGTCATCCGTAGTTTCGCGCCGCATCGCATTTTACGCTGAGACCGAACACTCGACGGGACTAAATTTT
Source organism: Cryptocheilus praepositus (assembly GCA_033815515.1). Lineage (NCBI taxonomy): Eukaryota > Metazoa > Arthropoda > Insecta > Hymenoptera > Pompilidae > Cryptocheilus > Cryptocheilus praepositus. Next base: position 279,315 of record JAWWQZ010000132.1, on the reverse strand, counting down.
TCATTCCGCTCGGGCGGAGTCATCCTATAAATGCTGTCATGTCGGAATTTGATCGCATCGGCGGACAGCGCGTTAAACGAGCGCCGCAGAACGAAATGACAAACGCAATTTATGCTGGAAATTTAATTCAATCGTCGCGAACCAAACGGATTGACGCGTGTAATGTATGCAGGTGTGTAAAACGCGCGGTAATCTAACCGAAACGGAGAGGTTGCCATAATCCGGCGACTGCGTTTTAGACAGCGGAAGCCGCGGCGTTAAATGTTCACGCAATAAAAAAATGTATGCGCGGCAAATGTCGGGGAAAATGTAATTGTCGTGCGAACAATGCCAGCGGAGCGACGTGATGCGCGTAGCGGAATTGGAACCGTTATTTTTTCGGCATCAAGTAATTCTTCCCGAAATGTGTCAGGGCAGAAGTTTGCGCGATGAAATTCACAGAAGAACGACAGGGACATAAATTCTCTCGAGATGGCGTAACGTTTGTTGTTTGTCATGCACTGGTCACGGTCGACCTGAGTGACATTCGACTAACTTTGCTAAACCACTCGCCAACTGAAATATTAGCCATCAATAAACAATCAGTATTGACAACGCGCCTGTATCGATTTTAATGAATGACAAACAGGGCAACTGCCGCGCGGTTTCCGTGAACAGTGAATTTCCACATACAATTCAAACGTTAAGTCATGCGCGTATCATTGCCCGCCTCGCAAAGTTCACGGCCCTGCATTTGTGCCCGTAAATCGACGCGTCGGAACAAAGGGCCGAAAAATGAATCCCGCAGGCTCTTTGCAACTATTCTTCGGAAAGTTTGTCGCGGCACTTCGTTCAGCGAGCATCGCCGACGAGGGAGCCGTGTTCCTCGAAACGAACAGTTGCCTCCAATTTGAAACTCTTTACGAACGTTGGAGAGTCAATAGCACGCGCCGTCATGTGCAAGAGTTTCCCGTCGATCGCGTTAGCGTGTGACAACGCAATCAAATCAGCAACGTCAGGTTACCACTTTGTCGCGGTCAGCTTTCGATCGCGTCTGAAAGATCGTCGGGAACTTTGTCCTCGTTATTATTCCCGAATCGAAACGTAGCCGTTTGCCGGAGAACGAACGAGGCACCACTTCGTTGGCTGCGCGGTCGAACGGCGGAATTTCAATGAGATAGCAAACTATGCAAATGCGTCGAGAATGATTACCTGGCACTTTCACTGAGGGACGCGAAAAAGAGAGAATAACGTGGAGATACGAAGACGACGTAAGAACAAATTCGCGATCATTATTTGGTAGAGCTCTCGAGCTGTGGGTGTATATTGCACTCGAGGGAGGAAACTATTACCAGGGGTAATAATTCGTGGCCGACGGGAAACTGATTACGGGCCCAAAGGTATGACGGGAGGGGCGAGAAAAAAGGGGATGAATTTAGTAGGTGGACGGGCATTAGGTAGCCGCGAGCCACTTGCAACAGGTACCAGAATTGGTCGACGACGCAGTTTGCTCTGGGTGGCTCGAGTGGTCCATTGTGCGACTACTTAAGTTTTGCTGAGCCGGTAATTACGTTCTATAATTGTGACGAAAGAAAACGTTCGTCAGTGTCTGTCAAATTTTCCTTGCTCGCCTATTCTCACAGTGCAGTCAGTTTTCTCTTTTCAGTGTTCAGCCGTAAAAGCACAAGGTGGTCGAAAAAGGGAACAGTGAAAAAAGGAAGAAATAACTTCCCGTAGAAACGTTTTTTTACCGACAACTGTACCGCCCGACTTGTTCCACTCTCCACTCGCCGTTTGTCCGGAAATTACTGTTGGCGGCATCGAAAAATCTCTCTGTTCCATCCCCTTCAGCCCTCTTGCTTTTTGTCTTTCCGTCACGTCGCATCGCCGACCATGTTTTTTCCTATCGCTGCGTCACAAACTTTTAGTTGGGTGTTGAAAGAGTATACTTCTTGAGAGAGCGGTATTTCACGTACATCCTGTTAATATACTCGCTTCAATTTTTGAACAAGCTTGAGCCTAAATATATAAACCAACCGGCACATCTTCAGTCTGTCAATAATTCCGCTAAGTGCTACCGAATATCGACCATTATCTGTTCGAATATTTTCAAATGCTGGACGTACTGTGTGCATACACTATATGTAAATTTACGTATTGTGTTCGCTTTTAATTAACATTTTATTTCTGCGCTTGAACGAATTACATGAATATGTATTTAAATCTTCCAATATAATTTGTGTGCACTCAGCAACGACACAATCGTTCATTGCAATATCGGAATTCTGTTCAATATCCCAAGAGACATGATGTGGGTACAACAAAAAAAAGCCGTAGAACATGAATAATAAGTTGTATACATCGAAATAAATGGAGAAAATGATAAAATAATAAAACTATATCAACTGATGTAATACATTCATCAGAACACCCCCAACTCAATAAAAAAATAACGTATACACACGAACTTGCTCCGTTTCATATCTGTTCAGAAGATTTTGCATCCTTGTTGCTTTTTGACCTTAGATTCACAAATTGGCAGATTTAGATTTCACAAGCTAAATTACAGAAACTATTACTATTATTTCCTAACAATATTTGTGGGGTTTTACCATATTAATGGAATGATACGAGTATGTATCGGAATAAATATTGCCTTCAGGCTTCTAATTTTTAAATCCTGTATGTCGCGTATCTGTTTCTCCGAATACCTATGAAATTGGCAAGTTCCATAATCTAGTGTTAATAGTACATTTCTAGTGTCCAAATGTTGTTTTCACCAGCGCACCAGTATTTTTTAGCTACTATTACTATTATTTCCTAGCCATTTTTGTGGGTTTTTATTAATGAAATTATACGAATATGTATCGCACTAAATATTCCGATCTTCAGGCTTCTAATTTTTAAATCGTATATGACGTGTATCTGTTTCTCCGAATGACGTGAAATTGACAACTTCCATAATCGTATATCGTTAATAGTACATTTCTAGTGTCCGAATGTTGTTTACACAAGCGCACCAGGATTTTTTAGCTACTATTGCTATTATTCCCTAGTCATTTTTGTGTGTTTTTATTAATGAAATTATACGAATATGTATCGTACTAAATAATCCGATCTTCAAGCTTCTAATTTTTAAATCGTATATGACGTGTATCTGTTTCCCCGAATACTCGTGAAATTGACAACTTCCGTAATCTTATATCATTAATAGTACATTTTTAGTGTCCGAATGTTGTTTATACCAGCGCATCAGGATTTTTTAGCCAAGCTCGCATAAGTGAGGGTTCAAGATACTAGTGTGTGAGCGTGCTTGTGTTAACACGTTGAGTTTCATGTCAGCCATCAGTGGCTAACACTGAACTTTCCGTTTAGGCCGCGTCAGCCACCGATCGCTGACAGTGTAAGATACGATATGAACCTAAAAAATTTACATTGTTTTAACTCTTTCGCTACGGCGGTCTTGCCCACAATTTGGCTTATGCTTGCGCTTAAAAATGTCTCGATTATGAATTTTTTAGGAAAATAATATTTCTGACGATAGCTATGGCTGATTGAGAATAGGCACATGCAACAATGCTATGCTCTCTAATAAAAAAAAAGCAACATACGGTACAAGAGATCCACTTTAAATGTGCCAAGATGGACTGTAGTTGGGCGACTATAGTCGCCCGTAGTAACGAAAGGGTTAAGTAATTACTAAAAATTTATTTTAAATTCACTTCATTTTTATTTATTAGATGATTGTATTATTAATACATTTATATGTTTTTTATCGAAAAGCTTAATGAATTTTATTGAAACACGGTAAACATAAAAACGGTTGTCCTTCGCATGTATCACAAAATGTGGCAACATGCTTAGTAATTTTTCTGGCCATTGCTCTACCAGATTGTGTCGCATTTCTAAAATATATGTATTACATTTCCCATACCTAAACAGAACCCCGGCCGCAAGCCGATTTTGATAATATTATATAGCGGGCCAAACGATAAATAAGTCAAAACAGACTTTCCGCATAATGTGTTGAATGAATGCCCATAAGCATTTTATTCTAAACATAAACATCTTCTACTAGGATAAGAAACAATGGCCCTAATATATTTACATACTGGTATCAAGTAAGTTTCAATTTGTCAGTAATGCGCTTTGCATTGTTATACCGCAATACATCTTATACTTTCAATATACTACTTCTGAACAGCACGCGTGGTCTGACGGGGATTTCCTTAAAATTACGCGTCGCACTCAACGTGTTAATGAATGTACGCTGCTCAAGCATCGCAAGACGGTATCTAATGTGTTTGCCTTACTTCGCCAACTACAAATAATAACTTCAGGAACACCGAATGTTCGCCACGCCGTTAAACCTTTTTATCATTTAATTTCCAGAAGTAACCGCCAACCTATAATGCGTCACACAAACCTCTTCGATGTTGACAATAAATTCCCACAGATTGTTTCTGCGTAAAGACAACAGTTGACATAACTTTCCCAGAACAGCCGCAATCGTTCGCGTTCAGCATTTGAAGACCGAGACTACTGAAAGAGGTCAGGGAACGCTTTTTAACCGTTTTCCGCTCGGAGATGAAATATTCGTCGCTCTTGTCGCGGGACAGACCCAAACGTCTAACTATTAGCTTTTACCGGCGCTTAACTCAAACGAGAGAACGCAAGATTACCTGCCTGCGCAAAAAGGCGCGACTCACCTCGGGGACTTGGTTAACGTGGAATGAGTTCCTCAGTATTGGCAATTTTATTCGAAAGGTAGTCTTGGCGAGGACGAACACTCCGTCCATAAGGAAATCCGAAGACGTTGAGGCCATTTGGACCGGTCTGAGAGAGCTTCGACTCTCCCGGCGGCTATAAACCTACTTCAAAGATGCTCTGTGCCGTCTACATTGGCACGGGATAAACGCGCTGCAGACTGTATTAAGCCAAACAGTGAACATCTGATACCCCAATCGAGGTAAGCGTGCGTTCTGTCAGAGTAAATGATCCTGCAGTCAAATTGAAAATTCTTTAATTAGAACTTGATTAACACGTTGACTGCCAAACGTATTTTGCTGCGTTAGAACCGCGATGCGATGAAATACTGCAGAGTATGACTAAATTGTGCAAAATGAAGGTAACGCAAAGTTGTTGGAAGCCAAAGTATTGAAGCACCGTTCTAGTATCAATTGCTTTTACAAGATTGCAAATAGACTTCATTGCGAATTTTTTGCATTCTTAGTCAAATCTTTTGCACTGGTCACCGCGTAATGTTAACACGTTGAATGCCAAGCGTATTTTACTACGGTAGAACCGTGATGCGATGAAAGACTGCAGAGTATGATTAACACGTTGACTACCATGGTGGTCATCGGTGACCGATGCAAAAGGTCTCACGAAAAATTCAAAAAATACCCAATCAATAGCATTTACAATTTTGTAAATGCAATTAATGTTAAGTAGTCATTCAATTCTTTGCTCTTCGATACCTTCGCGTTATTTTCAATTTGCACAATTCAATCATATTCAGTAGTATTTCATCATGTTGCGGTTTCAATGTAGTAAAATATGCACAGCAGTCAACGTGTTACATCGTGCAAAATGAAGATAACGCAGAATTGTTAGAAGCCCAAGTATTGAAGCACCGTTCCATTATCAATTGTTTTTACAACATTAGAAATAGGCTTCATTGCAAATTTTTTGCATTTCTAGTAAAATTTTTTGCGCCCGTTACCGGTGACCACCGTGGCAGTCAACGTGTTAACTCTTTCGGGACTAACAGCACAATGTGTTATGTAGTACCTGTATGGATGGACGAGAACTCAATACATCGGTCATATGCAGATCAATATTCAGTTATTCAAAATATGAACATGTAAGATACTGTGTGAGATACGTATGGTATTCTTAGAAAAAGGTCTCAGACATATAAGAGGTACGTGCGCAGCCACAAGCGTTACGTCTTTTGTTCTCTTTTGTTTACGCGAGTGATGACTGGAGACGTGCAGTGCAGTGCAGTGCAGTGACTAGTACAGCTACGTAGGTCAGTCGATGAATTTACGTTGCATACGACAGTCGCATTATTAGTTCCTTTGGACCACTTAGTATTTTCATTTAAATCTCTTAGTATTTTATGTTTTGTTACGGCTCAGTATTGTTTTAGTATTTCCTATTTTTTGTGTATGTGTGAGTGTGTGTGTTGCAAAATTTAAATATATATGTAGCATCAGAAAAACGGCCGTAGATGCGTCGCGTAAAACTCGTTGGGCCATCGGGCCCTACCGGATTAAGATAAGGCGGTAGAGGTCCGTATAAAAGGGGACCGATTTGCGACGCGAGTCCAGTCTTAGTTCCAGTCTCAGTTTAGTCTTAGTTCAGTTATGGTTCAGTAATAGATCAGAGTTTAAGTTGAGTTGTCAGTCAGTCAAGTTCAGAGTGTAGTTCAGTCCAGTGTTGATACGTTTTCTTGCCGTTTACCGAATCGTAGTCGGATTGCCATAGTTTTACTTTCATTTTGTATTTATATGTATATATTAGTGCTTCTATTTATCTTTAAATAAATTATTCAACTCAATACAATTCCGCATCACACTTCGACATCACCTAACATCTACTATCCCCTACATATATATTTGTTAAAAATCAAAACTATATCCATCCCGATACAACCCACCCAAATCACCACCCCATCCCCCCTTTTTCCTCCCTTACAAATAGTGATAAAAAGCGAGCTGCATAAACGTTGCCTGGCACGGAAGGTAATCTTCTTAGAAAGCGTTGCATTCAAACGGATCAATTAACATTAAACCTACCACTACCGGTCAAATTGATCGTTTTCCAACTTTTGTGCAACTTACACATATTTAAACGGTTGCGTAGGTCAGTCGATGAATTTACGTTGCATACGACAGTCGCATTATTGGTTCCTTTGGATCACTTAGTATTTTGATTTAGATCCCTCAGTATTTTATGTTTTGTTACGGCTCAGTATTGTTTTAGTATTTCCTCTTTTTTGTGTATGTGTGGGTGTGCGTGTTACTAAATTTAAATATATATATTCGTTAAAAATCAGAACTATATCCATCCCGATACAACCCACCCAAATCACCACCCCATCCCCCCTTTTTCCTCCCTTACAAATAGTGATAAAAAGCGAGCTGCATAAACGTTGCCTGGCACGGAAGGTAATCTTCTTAGAAAGCGTTGCATTCAAACGGGTCAATTAACACTAAACCTACCACTACCGGTCAAATTGATCGTTTTCCAACTTTTATGCAACTTACACATATTTAAACGATTGCGTAGGTCAGTCGATGAATTTATGTTGCATACAACAGTCGCATTATTGGTTCCTTTAGACCACTTAGTATTTTGATTTAGCTCCCTTAGTATTTTATGTTTTGTTGCGGCTCAGTATTGTTTTAGCATTTCCTCTTTTTTGTGTATGGGTGCGTGTGCGTGTTACTAAATTTACATATATATATTCGTTAAAAATCAGAACTATATCCATCTCATCACAAACCATCCAAACCACCACCCCATCCCCCCATTCCTCTCTCACAAATAGGGATAAAAAGCGAGCTGCATAAACGTTGCCTGACATGGAAGGTAATCTTCTTAGAAAGCGTTGCATTCAAACGGGTCAATTAACACTAAACCTACCACTACCGGTCTAACTGATCGTTTTCCAACTTTTGTGCAACTTACACATATTTAAACGGTTGCGTAGGTCAGTCGATGAATTTATGTTGCATACAACAGTCGCCTTATTAGTTCCTTTAGACCGCTTAGTACTTTGATTTAGCTCCCTTAGTATTTTATGTTTTGTTGCGGCTCAGTATTGTTTTAGTATTTCCTCTTTTTTGTGTATGTGTGGGTGTGCGTGTTACTAAATTTAAATATATATATTCGTTAAAAGTCAGAACTATATCCATCCCGATACAACCCACCCAAACCACCACCTCAGCCTTCCCCCCATTTCTCTCTCACAAATAGGAATAAAAAGCGAGCTGCATAAACGTTGCCTGGCACTGAATGGAATCTTCTTAGAAAGCGTTGGTTCCAAACGGGTTAATTAACATTAAACCTACCACTACCGGTCAAATTGACCGTTTTCAAACTTTTGTGCAACTGACACATATTTAAACGTTATCATATTGCTATCAAATTTTATGACTTTTCTTGAAATATGCATACAATACATTCTTCACTATTTACTCGTAATTTTTTTATTTTTTTCTAAGAAATATTTGTAGTCTGTCCTACCTACCGTCGTTGGTCCATTTGACCGGTCGAGAAAATATTTTATTTACTGTTTTAAACATGTAGGGGTTTATTTTCAGTGGGAATGAAATGGATCAGGTGCACTGACAAGAACGTAATAGTAATAGTAATATGTTTGAAGAAACGAATACAGTAATATATTTTTGAAAACGATTTCAGTGCGTTCTCCGGGTCTCCTTACGACTGAATTTCCACGTTCCTTTGTCCCGATCGTACGAAAAACTTGTCAAGCAAAACATTGTAAACGTTACAAAACTACGAAAATATGTTCGAGCTGCGAAAAATATGTGTGTGGCAAATATTCATCTAAGACCAAAACAATTGATAAAAAATACAGTGAAACTGAATAAGATATATTTTTACATACATAAAAGTTTAATTTAATTTTTTTTTCATAAATAATTTTACTTGTAGCGACCATGTATATATGTACGCATAAGAAAGTGTCTCTCCATTGTTCGTCGTGTATGGACAATCATGATTGACTAGTGCCAATATACAGAAAGGGTATAAAATGCACGACGAACGGGAAAAAGAGTCAGTTGGAGAACAGAAGCGCACCGAGACGGATAATAAAACAATAGAACCTGCATACCTGGGACGCTCATTAAATCCTCATACCTGACACTCTCGCCGCACACAACAAAATCCGCACCTTTAGGCGCGACGTGGGAACACGTTCAAAACAAACGAACGCACCCCACATACTTATGCATAATGTTAAGTTTGGTTTCTTAACTAGACACAATAAAACTAATCTTTCGGGAATATGTTATGTAAGAAAAAAGAAGTTTTGGTTTTCTTAAATTTATAATTATAATTATATAAAAATAAATTTGGGTCGAAATATTATGAAATTTCTTCATTTTATATACATTCAGTAGTAAATTAACCATTATCCACGTTCAACCATAAAAGCGATAATTTTTTTAATCACCGGTCATTTTGACCGTGTGTGGTAGAACTAGATAACAAAAAGTTTCGGGAGGTTTAGTGTTAAATTATTTTCGAATGAAGTTGAAAAAGGCCATAAGTGTATGGCAACTAAAACTGCACGATTGTTTGATCTGTGAGTTCCGGGGTGAGTGCCGCATCTCTTGACAAAGTTCTTTTAACAGAGTGTCAAAAGATTCTCCCCACTATGTGGCCAGATCCCTTCTTTACAATAATCATTCCCTTGCGTGCACAACGAAACATCGATGACGTCCGTGCCTACGATTCCTCAAAGAATAAACTCATAAATCAAGTGGCCCGCAATATGGCGCTAAGCCTTTTGCAGCCGTCTTTGAAATAGTCTCAAATATTATTAACACGTTGACTGCCAAGCATATTTTGCTAGGTTAGAGTCGCGATGCGATAAAGTACTACAGAATATGATTGAATTGTGCAAAATGAAGATAATGCGAAGGTTTTGGAGACCGAAGAATTGAATCACTATTTGATATTAATTGCATTTACAAAATTATAAATGCTGCCGATTGGGTATTTTTTCATTTTTCGTGAGACCTTTTGCGCCGGTCACCGATGACCACCATGCCACTCAAAGTGTTAAAACAGATACCGCTACTCTTTGTTTCGGCTATCTGAAGGCTTAAGCCTTCAGTAACTGACTAACACCGCCAGGATTATTTACACTGAAATGACGCTTACATATACATAATTGTTGGTATACTCTTTTTTTTCATCATCATAATTTATGTATGCTGCCAAAGCTCAACCTTTTCGATACTAACGGTTACTATAACCAGCCGACATTTCCCATATTATGTTCTTACTAGTACAAAGTATAAAATGTTACGCTTTGTTCACGGAAAGGGTACGTTTGTGTTTTTTACTAGCATGCATGGTAGCAGCGTATACGCAACTAAATCCTCTGTAGCGGAAAAGTTAAAACTACGTGCGAGGGCTGTTCTGCGTTTTAACGTTGGCCGTTGTGTATCGACCCACCATTGCTAATTACATCTCACAGTTAAGTTGTTACGAATTATTCTGTAATTAGGGGGAAAAATTAATAAAACAGTTATATTTGTAATTTAATCGTTTAAGTAGATTGAAAATGACACATAAATTGCAGGCGAGGCGTTAGGCATTTCAAGATTCCTGGCGAATGAGAAATTTTCCAATACATAAATGTCTGTAAAGTGTTGTGCTAAAAGAAAATGTTAATTTACAATATTCTTCAGGTTGGACCAAAGTGCATGAACGGTAGACAATGCATTTACCGATGTCAACTGAGGGAATTACATGCACGTCTTCCAGAATAATTTTTTAATACATTGCCGACGGGAAATGTGAGTAGGCGTTTTTCATTTATGAAATGTTGCGACGGGAGACCCAAATGGGCTTTATTCAAATTTCAGGCTTTGAAGATATGAGACAACAGTCCATGTATTATGATTTTCAAATCGTTATTGTGTCAACAACAATCATTATATCTTATTAACTTTGTATTTGTAACGAAACGGCTTTATAAGCCATTAATACATTTTTGATCAAAAACTCGAAAATGGAGCTTTAATCTAAAGGACAAAGTAAATGAATTATTATACAGAATATAAAATTATCATTGGTAAAGGAGATGAAAAATATCCACGTCCAAGACGAAACGCAATATATTTATAAATTGTCCTCAAATATCTTTATAAAGGGCAATGTTCCTACCACCCTAAAAAGCATCATCACAATGTTGAATAATCGTACCCACCAATTAGTCATACAAGTTTCCCCTCCATCAAATATTTACCTAGCTTTGGATGGGCGCACCCCGATTTCGCATACAGTCTGAAAATCTGTTTCGCAGTATACCGCCGTTGTGTTAGCAACCCCTATATGCACGCACTTGTGGCGAACTTACAATTACAAACGCCCAAGCACCTACCCTACATAAGATCCAACTGAAGAAAGACCGACTGTATTTACACGTACCGTTGTCATGCATAGAGCTAACTAGAGAAAGGCGCAAGTAAGGTGACGACTAAGGGTAGGTGAAGAGGAGTGCGCGGGCGGCGAAGGGTAGAGAAAAGAGATCGGAAGTAGGTGGCAGAGGAGGAGCATTCTAGGGCGAGCGGAGAAAAAGTGGCTGGCACGAGAAGTAACAAGGGCGATAAAGGTACGCAGAGGTTGGAACTCGCAATACACTCAGGAGGCTCTTCCTTTCGGGGTGGCCCGTCCCCTTTAACCCCGCAGCAGAAGAAAGGTTAGTTCCGTTCGTTTTACGCGCTCGCGCGTGGGAACTTTGTCGAGGAATTTCAAGTATCCCTCGAAGCCTCACGGTCTACCGGACTCGCTGAGGCATTGATTTTACATCGTTCACGGCGGAAACGCGCTTGTCAGTCTCGTTTTTACCGCAGCTAAGATAAACGCGCTTCGGGTCTGTCCCAAATCGTTGTGACGATGATTTGCGGGGAGGTGTAGGAAAACGGTTTTTAATGACATTCCTGCGAGCGGCCATTTTGAGATTTAGCCTCCCGAGAAGCCTGACGTATTTATAGCGTCGAAGTACAGGCGTGTACGCCTGGGGTGGATCCGAAAGGAGTGTTTCCGGCGACGTTTATGACGGCCGACGTTACCCGCTGGTTGGTTATAAAAGATGGAGGCGCGTTGTTTCGAATGCGTACTTTGCGAAATTGGACGGGCGGCGGCTTTTACGGCGGTACGCTTGATCAGAATGCAGGTGCTTGAAGATAGGAATTTTCGTTAAATGCAGCGGAAACGGTGCGTGTGCCGGTCATTTAATAACGTAAAAGAGTTGAGCTCGCTTTGTATCTCGGCGGAACGAGAAAACAGGCGGCGGTAAAGGTCCGATTGCTCATTGCAGGAATCCTCTTGAACGCAACGGAGTGAAAGGTCATACTTTTTAGGTCGGACGGTACGCGGCACTCTGCGCATTGCGTTTGTTTTTCACTTAATTTATATAACGCAGTAGGCGTCTCGGGCCTTTTAACTCGCTGCAAAGAAAGCGGGGACGCAATTATATCGAGTAAGGATACGCGCCGCTATGATGGAAGGAAAGTTCCGGCCGACAGAATTGACGCTGTAACGAACGGTCTTAATGAAGTCGGCTGTTTAAGGGGAGACTGTACAAGCACTTCCCGACTTGGGTAATATTATTCTAACGTACATTATACAAAGGAGTCTAATCGAATTTATGAAGAAAATGACGGCCGATGCTTTTATGAAATTTGCTAAATTATCTTTTTATTGCGCTCCTTCGGAATTTCAGTTATTAATGTTTTTAATAAAGCATCGACCTAAAAGATAGGGCTCGTTGAGCGTACCTACAGCACGTGGAGGGAGCGGCGACCTGACTAAGAGGAGGGAACGGGTACTCAGAATAAAGCTTCCCCGGTGCTTACTATTCTTAATCGTTTCTGGAGGAAGAGTCGGGAGACTCGAGAAATGGGCGCGAAGGCGGCCTGGTGAGAGAACGAAGTTAAATTCTGTCGGAATAAATTATTCACCCTCTACTTCGAGAATGGAAAAGACGCATTTCGAGGGCCTGCACATACGCACGCAAACTTATTACACGTTCAAATTGTTTCATGCAAAATCGCGCATTGCGCTCTTCTCATACACAGGGTCGATAATTTTTAATCCAGGATTACGTTTAGAGTTCCAGTTGCGTTGTACCGTGGGTTTACGTTGTTTCCCAGGTAAGATTAATTTCAAAACGTTTCACTGCTAACCGTTTTCTTTTCAATTTCCTTCTCTCACTATAATCCACAGACGCGTAGCGTTAGGATACACATGTTTTCTCACGATATTTCGTTTTTAATTACTTCCCGCAGTTATTATTTTCATTCTTAGCCACCCCCTCTGGCTTCTCGGTCACGGACAAACATCAACAGAACATTCGACTTATATCTCGGGAGCGGACTTCGTGGTTTCTACGTGCCCCGGAGCAGTAATTCCGCAGAAGCATAAACATGGCTGTTAGATTTTCCTTTCGTCATTATGTACGTGCAAGCCTCTCTCTTTCGCTTTCGGCGTTCCAACTTTTGAAGTAGCAGAGGTCCATATGCGGTCAGCCGTAGCAGAATCTTCTGCTACGCGGAGTACATTTAAATGCCAAATAGCCTTCGCTCTCAAGACGGATGTTCGCTCTGTCGCGGTATCGATTGCGTCCGGATCGATTCTATCCGGTCGCGAACAAGATACCCATAATCAGACTGATCGACTGATCGACTTCCATCGTAACAATTTGGCGACGCTGTTGTTGACGTTCGCTCATTATTTCTCTGCGACTAGATTTTCCAAACTCACTTTTAAAACAAATAACGTTTTACGTAACGCCTCGAGCACCAACGAAACAAGGTTCGAGTTAATGATGGAACGGATGCGACAAATAAAATTAAGGTTTAATTTGACATTTTTACGCAAAAGCGTCGGAACGTAGCTCACTCGAAGACAACTGAAATGCAGTAGTTTCCCTAAGTAATCCTATTACAATTACAACGATTTCGCGAAATGCCAGCGAATGAAAGATTTGCAAAGGTAAAATCTTCGGCAGAAACTCTTGAGAAAGCGCCGTAACGAAGTTGGCGTTCAAAGAAAAATGACGTGCTGTCTGTGCAAAAATCTTTTTCGAGAACAACGAGGTGTCGGGAAAAACGATGAGTTTCAATAGATTCCGGCATGAAACTGAAATGGGATGCCGTCGAAGGCAGGAGCACAAACATTAACCCTGTCTGAGGTACTCTGTCAGGTGCTTTGAAGAGGATACCCTCTATGGATGCGCAGAGGATATGAAAGCGAGATATCGCCCGCTGCAGCCTGGCATATACCGAGGTGCAGACTACGGAATATTTTATGCACGGCGATCGTACATTGTACTGCACTCGATGCCGGTGCGAGCCGGGCGTCAAAAGTAGTAATCACGCCATCCGCTAACTACCCCGTAAATAACGTCTCGCTGCGAATTGCCTTGCAGCATAAATGGTATCTTGCCGAAAATTGCGCGAAAATATAAATAGCGCGCCCCATTAGACGGTCCCGTAAAACCTAATCTCTCCTTCGCCGCGCGCCACCCAGCCGCGCATTTGCATCTGATGAATTTACCGTAGGGTGCACGTTTCAGCCTTATATGAAATATTCACCGCACCTCAGATGGTCCCTCAGCTGATGCGCGAACGTTACTTTGCCGCAAGAAAAGGTCAGCTGCAGCTCACTTCACCACCTGAGACGTGTACAACCGGCGTCATATCTCTCGCACGTCGCTGCCTTCGTTGCGTACCATTAAAATGCTCCCACCTACAAACATCCCGTGCCGACGCCTATAAATTCAATATGTCCACACTCGACGAAAAAGCCAAACTCTTCCCTCGCAAGGCGTCATATTTTACGCGGGACGACTCCTCAGTGGGCTGATGAAAAGCATCCTGATCCTCCTTCACTATCGGTGACCACATCATCACCGAACGAAAGCTTACTTAACTAGTTAACTGTTTTGACCTCGTTGAAAAATGTGTCTCCTACGTGCCTCGTACAAATTAAGCGATGACGAATATATTTGTCAAACACAGAGTATGTTTGATATGAAATTAGGTTACAATGAAATGACTTTAATATTTTTTACAATAATTAATTTACTGTTTTATTTTCTATAATAATTATTTATAATTTTTTTTTCGACATGGCCTCAAAATATTCCAAACTTCTTGCAGTTTAGGAATGTATTTTAGTTTTAACTAAAATTGCAAAATTAACCGCCAATGGTCACTACTGACGACGCATGACGAATATATTCGTCAGAACAGAAAATTTTCCAATTTTTTCATGACGAATATATTGGTCATAAACAGTTAACTGGTTAATCATCACCGAACGAAAGCTTACTTAAGTAGTTAACTGTTTCATCCTCGTTGGAAAATGTGTCTCCTACGTGCCTCGTACAAATTAAGCGATGGCCAATATATTCGTCAAACACAGAGTATGTTTGATATGAAATTAGGTTACAATGAAATCACTTTGATATTTTTTACAATAATTAATATCCTATTTTATTTTCTATAATAATTATTTATAATTTTTTTTTCGATATGGCTTCAATATGTTCCAAACTTCTTGCAGTTTAGGAATATATTTTAGTTTTTACTAAAATTGCAAAATTTACCGCCAATGGTCACTACTGAAGACGCATGACGAATATATTCGTCAGAACAGAAAATTTTACATTTTTTTCATGACGAATATATTCCTCATAAACAATTAACTGGTTAATCGGCACCGAACGATAGTTTACTTAACCAGTTAACTGTTTCGACCTCGTTGGAAAATGTGTCTCCTACGTGTCTCGTACAAATTAAGCGATGACGAATATATTTGTCAAACACAGAGTATGTTTGATATGAAATTAAGTTACAATGAAATGACTTTAATATTTTTTACAATAATTAATTTACTGTTTTATTTTCTATAATAATTATTTACAATTTTTTTTCGACATGACCTCAAAATATTCCAAACTTCTTGTTGCAGCTTAGGAATATATTTTAGTTTTAGCTAAAATTGCAAAATTAACCGCCAATGGTCACTACTGAAGACGCATGACGAATATATTCGTCAGAACAGAAAATTTTCCAATTTTTTCATGACGAATGTATTCGTCATAAACAGTTAACTGGTTAATCGTCACCGAACGATAGTTAACTTAACCAATTAACTGTTTCGACCTCGTTGGAAAATGTGTCCCCTACGTGCCTCATACAAATTAAGCGATGACGAATATATTCGTCAAACACAGAGTATGTTTGATATGAAATTAGATTACACTGAAATGACTTTAATATTTCTTACAATAATTCATTTACTGTTTTATTTTCTATAACAATTATTCATAAATTTTTTTTTCGACGTGGCCTGACAATATTCCAAACTTCTTGCAGTTTAGGAGTATATTTTAGTTTTAACTAAAGTTGCAAAATTAACCGCCAATGGTCACTACTCAAGACGCATGACGAATGTATTCGTCAGAACAGAAAATTTTCCAATTTTTTCATGACGAATATATTCCTCATAAACAGTTAACTGGTTAATCGTCACTGAACGAAACCTTACTTAACTAGTTAACTTTTTGGACCTCGTTGGAAAATGTGTCCCCTACGTGCGTCGTACAAATTAAGCGATGACGAATATATTCGTCAAACACAGAGTATGTTTGATATGAAATTAGATTACACTGAAATGACTTTAATATTTCTTACAATAATTCATTTACTGTTTTATTTTCTATAACAATTATTCATAAATTTTTTTTCGACGTGGCCTCACAATATTCCTGTTGCGGCCGTTTTACACCACGGCTTGTCGGTCGTAAACACATGGCGCCTTTTGGGACCGACGACCAGTCGCGACGGTCAGTGTTGCCCGATAAGTCTTTGTTTCGTTGAACAAAGCACCAGAAGATTTGTTTAAGGCTTATTGGGAACACGTGTCTACTTAGGAAATTGTCGCGGCTGGTTTCTATTGAATATTTCCAGATATTTGGTTGGTCCCTCAAGGGAGGAGTTTACGGTCCGGCAAGGAAAGGTGGGGGTATGAGGCCCACCTACCGACCCTTCGAAATGAAACGCGTTAGACTTTAACTTAGTTGCATTTAGGAATTCAGTTAGAGAACACTTCAATCATTATTCAGTCTTATAACATAGCTCTCTTGTAAATATATCCGGTTTTAAACATACAGTCCACTTCAAACTTACCAATAGGTACCCGTGCCCAACGAACCAGCATTTTATACAGCAGGGTACGGAATCGTGGGACGCGAATTTAAACGCACCGATTCAACAATTCCAAACTTCTTGCAGTTTAGGAGTATATTTTAGTTTTACCTAAAATTGCAAAATCAACCGCCAATGGTCACTACTGAAGACGCATGACGAATATATTCGTCAGAACAGAAAATTTTACAATTTTTTCATGACGAATGTATTCGTCATAAACAGTTAACTGGTTAATCGTCGCCGTTGCGTGCGTGCAAGCGTTGACCCTATCTCAGGTGGTCCGGCAGGTGGATTCATCGAGGCCGCTGTCGTGCGCGCCAGGGAAGGAAAACTAAGTGGTCGGCGAGAGACGAGAGGGTTGAAAGATGCCAAATGTGGGAAGGAGCGAGAGAGGGAGACGGAGAGAGACGCTGCAGGCTGAAATATACTGAGCACTCGGTGGGGTAGTGCGTGTGCGCCTGTCGCTACTGCGTGCCTCGTGTGGGTGTGTGTGTGTGTGTGCGCAGGTGGAAGGTTGGAAGGTTACGAGAGCGCAGACGCCGTCCGAAAGCATCGAGGATAGCACCCGGTACGGTACCGAAGTACCGGACAGAGCTAGCTCGTCCGCATTGCCGTCCTCGTCTACCAACGTGTAAGGGCCCGAGAGCGAAACAGGAGTTCATTGTGTGCCACGAGTACTCGTCACGTAGTTCGACACATTTATTTTCCCCCTGACGATCCGAGTCGCGGAGGACGCGGCCGCTCGAACGTGCCGAGTAAAAGCAGCAACGTGCCGTCGCCGAGTTACCGGCCGATTCGAAGAACTTCGTCGGAGAAACTTTCCCGCGCTTGCAAGATCGCAACTCGCTTTGCACCTGTTAACCGAGCGCCCGACGCACTCTGCTTTTCGGTAACCTGTCGTCAGGTAAGTCGCTTTATGTCTCCACGCTTTCGTCGTCCTGCCTGAGGGCGATGAGGAGGCGCGGATTTGAAAAGAGTGAAGCCGCTGGTGGCGTAGGGAAGGATAGTTGCGGGTGTAATATGTGTGGAGAAAGAACCGTCGCGTAGGGAAATGCTTATTGACGTTGAGGCTTGAAATTGCTGGGCCTCTAGTTATGCCGGTTGAAACGAAATGTTACTGTACGAGTAAAACTTGTTGCTCGGAAATCAGGCAGTCAAACCAATTAAATGTGACTGTGAACATGTGAATTGTGCTCAATCAAGGAATACAAATGATACCATACGAATAAACGGCAAGTAAGTGTGTTTATAGAGTTAAGGAGAATTTGTCCGTTCGTTTGTGTAATGCTATAATTTTCCCTTCGTTGAATGCAGGTAGATTCAATATACGATAATGAACTCGCTATTATTAAACCGGGAGCATTACGTCTCGTTCCGTTACGAAATCTTAGTTGAGCATGCAGCGTATTCGTGGTATTTTCCAATCATTTCCTGAGTGTATTCTCGAGCTGAGCAAATTATAGAAACATGAGCCGATGTTAAAGTTATGAGAAACCGTGTACAAAGACGACGCATGTTGAAATTCGAGCTCGTAAGATCTAACGAGATTCAATTCGGTAGTGGTACTCACCGAACATATCCTATCGAAATCTGCATGGGCTGTCTGATTTGTTTGAACTTGATGCGTTAAATGTCAATGAGATTGGAAAAGCATTATCCCAGAATCATCAAAGCGTCCAGTTAATTCATTAGAGTATCATGTAGCTAGTTCGAGGATTATTCGAACCACTCTCCCAATAAAGGGCTACTTGCGTATGTTTATTGCGTATTAGACGATTACGCCGCGTCTTTCCCTAATACTCCCCTCGTTATGTAAGTGTTGTCAACTATGCGGAACATGACAGCAGCATTTAATTACATATCTGATTACCTATCGTGTAAACGCCGAGGTTTCATGGGTTTCCTATTGACGTAATTAGTTTTTATTGGAAAAACAGAATAGATTGGCAGTTCCAATTCAATACATTGAATATCGCCCCACATGGAAAGTATATTAAGATTGTTGGTCACAGTGAAAATGAGGCATTCGGCAAACGTTTCGCATAATGCCGCATATCAACATGCGCTCATTTTGTTATTTTTTAAAATAAAAAGAAAATTATCCACCTTCCTTACTTTTACAATACATTGAAGGAGTCGCAAGTAATTCAGAATTCCGCAGGACATGCAAAACTGTGGAAATATGGCAGAAAAATAAGCGAAGAAAGATAGCAAATCATTTTACAATTGAAGTCAAAAAATAAATGTCTTCTCATAAACTTGTCCTTATATAAATTAAATGATATATGTATTTATAAAAAAAAACAAAAAAGAATCCGAACCGCGTAGAAATTTTCACAATGCTTTGTATGTTTGATCGAAAACATATGAAAAATGTGGAAAATAGTTATTCGCGTTCATCATTATCAATTATAGTGCAATTATGGTAATAAATTAATACGTATATTATCATAGCTTCCTTAGATGTTTCCTGTATCAGGCATATGCCATACGATCATATCAAAGCCGTTGGATCTTCCAGCCCGAAACGAGTGTGCTTTTTTCGGCGCAGTGTGTAGACGGAAAACTTTTTGAACCTTTCCATTGTGCGGAGGATCAAAGGCCTTTCGGCATGTAGCAATGTTCGCAACATGCATTCTAGTCGCGTCATTTCCTCCTGGGCTTATCTACCCAAGTCTTCCGTCAGGTGTCGGAAATGGTGCGGTAGATTGCACCATTTACTAAACTCCTTTCGGGACCGCAACTTTAAGGTGGTCGTGGAAAACTTTCAACATGCGTTTCTAGCCAATCGCCGATCGGTTTCTGGACGAAGCGCGTAAAACGCATGCCGATACACGCCTTAGTCGTAGAACGGCGAAATATAAACTTCCCCATAAAAACCAATCAATTCTCGCGCAACGCATTCTCGATTTACAGCTTAAGTTCGGTGTAACGACGGAGATAGGCAATCTCGAAATGAAACGCGGCGGTTCGTTACAGTGAAGTTAGGGTCATCACTTTTAGCACCGACAACTTTATCAAGCTAATCCACACTCGTTAAAAAAGTTACATAGCACTTTTTTAATGCGCTAAATATAATAATGACCGCGCCAAAGTGACGGTGTAATAAAACTGCGGCTAATGCGTTGGACAAAAATTAAATACGCTAACGATGTGCAACATTTAAACTCAATGTTTTGACACGTTGATAGTTTTATTTTCCTGATGATGACACTTGTGCAGTGTTACAATTTACATCGTAGTTCTTCCGATTATGTGGAAGGCGAGAGAAGCGATTGAGTTCCGCTAAGCTTTGTTTGGAGGCGAACTTCGAGCATTTGCACGGAAGTGGAAAAGATGAGAACGGAATGATAAAGGCCGAGTGGAACGTCGGCCCCAAAAAATCAATCCGCCGATAAGCATTTCGATATGAAACGGATATTCTAGTTTTCATTAACGCACGCTCGAACCCACGACGGATATCCTTTCGACGATTCACCCCTATCCCTTGGCTGCCTCAGATTATTTCCGCTTCGAGGAAATTCGTCGACATGGAGATCGAAAGTTACCCGAGAAAAGCTGCATTTCCCGTCGCGCGACGATCGCTGCCACTACCTCCTAGTCCCCCTTTCAAAGTTATTCGGCGTAACTGCAATACGCACCACGGCTAACTTTTGATTGGCACCGTCATCCTTCACAGACGACGAGCACGGCGTGCGCAACTACCGCGAAAACCGTTTCATCTGCGAGTTGACGGCTGTTCGAAAACATAATTTAAAAGCGTGTGCCACTCACGCGCCCGGCTTACCTGTTCCCGAGCTCTTCGACAACACTTTCTCAAGCCCTGTTCGAAAAATGTCCTCGCCTAAGACCTTCCCGCCCTGAAACTGCATTACGACGGCCGTAGTACGCTGAAAACTGCCCTCCATGCACGGCGTACGGAAATTGTTCGTGTTACTCGCCGCGTCCACGCGAACTTCTAACCGGAGCCCGCTAAACCAACTCTAACGGAAAACGAAACACGCTGAAACCCGATCCATCGTGGCGCGGTCTAATCATTATTCGTTCGGCGATCCCATCGAAATACCGCAAAGCATATCGAGCGAGGTTCGCCGTCGTGGGCGAGGTATTACCCGTTGCCACGCCGATCGCGTAAACGTTTCGTGCGACGACCGGCGTGCAAATGTTTTTACAAGCGATTAAAAGCCGGTCATTACTTGGAATCGATCGGCAGGGCAAACAGAACCTTCGAGCGGCTGTTGCGCCTGAGATGTAACCGACGGATGCACAATGCTCCGGTAAATTGCAGTGGGTCGCACCTAGGTGCCGAGCAGGCGAGTGTGCGAGCGAGAGTGAGATAGGGCGGAATAGGGTGAACTAGGGTGGGATAGGTCAACGACGAGTTTCTGACATGCGGTTCATTCCGATTACCATTGCGAACAAGATCGCCCGCCCACGCTCACGCGAATAGGGTGAAGGCACGATTGTCCCCGGTACACGTTCCGTGTGTGATTCGAAAATTCACGCGCGGCCATGCGTGCACACCGCACGTTTGAATAAACGCATCGTGGACGCAATTTCCGCATGTCGGATGGAGGGTAATGCAAGCGGAATTAGAGACAATCCGCATATGCGGGACAATTCCCAAGGCAAGAAATTTCGGGATATTGCTAACAGCCGATTATAATCCACGCACCAGCGAGTGAGTGATTTTCTCATCGGGGTCGCTCTTGTTAAATCGCGATGTATCAGGCGCGCTACGGTTAAGTCAATAATGACCTCGCGATAGGTTGCACTTGTCAATGATTATTTGAACGCGACAGGCATTGTATAGCGAGTGGAAGTACGTATGTAAATTTACTGGTTGCTAATCTATTACTGAAGGAATACGTTATAAGCGTCGTCGAAGAGCAGGGCAGGAATCAGTTCATACTGATTAACTACGGGAAGCCCTGTCGAAAACTGTTCCGTGATATGAAACGCTGATGTTCCATCGGTTCATAGTGCCTTCGACGAGATAATTGTTGCATCAGAAGCGTACTGTGCATTGCCTTGTACAAAGGTAAATTCGATTACGTTCCGATTAAGTCGAACAGATTAGCGTTGCATGATTAAAACAGTACGGATCCGAGCGGCTCCGTGCATAGATACATATAGCTATGCTGCACAAATATTTTCGGACGGATGTTCAGCTATCAAGCGTCAATTCATCTTATATCTTATGTACGAAAGCTATTGCCGCGTTTTTCATCGAGTACATACGGTATGCGCGGGACGAATGTATTATTAAAACAGATAAAGTGCAAAAAATATTTGTACCCATCCCGCACCGATAGTGATGAATTTTAAACGCGAAGCCGAATGTGGGACGCGTTATCCAAATGAAAAGAAATGTGGAATCGTTTCGAAACAATTTTTTATGTGTTTCCAATCACTCCGGCCAAAATGCATAGTATGGAACCGACGTACGACAGAAAAGAAATACTGTCGACGAATCAGACAAGCTATTCGTGAGCAGTCGGCAGCAAGCACACAAAAAATCTACGTTGCAAGTCGTTATATTTACGCCGCACATGTTTAATACTACGCAGCCGCTTTCACGATAAATCAACGTCATTCACGGTATTATGAAGTCTAACTACGCAGGGCCGAATCGACGCGCGGTATCAATTTCACGACAAATTGTACTAGGGATAACGGGCGAATAAACCGATAACAGACACCGCTGATAACCATACGGGCTTTAGACTGACAGGTGAGTAAAGCAGTATCAGCGCCAGCGACGACTGATCCTAGGGATGAAATCACACGTTCCGTTTTTCCGCTAGCCCGTTCACTGTTGCGATACTTTAACATACCTCAGGGTTCCTAACGCTCATTTCGCTTCAATGAAACCGTATGAAATCGAATTCAGCGGCAGAGGGAGCTGAGGAAAATGCGAAGCCGGCGCGTAGGTCGATCAATTTCAGGCAACCGTCGTCAAATATTCTGGAAACTGTAGGTCGCACTGTAGAAACGAACAAAGAGCTCGAAGACTCTACGCGCTAGTGATGCATTACCAAGACGCACATCATTACAAAACGTACGAGTCGTACCACGTGTTGCACCCAGCCGCCCATGTTCACGCGTATAAAGCAGAGGAAACGCATCGCGAATTGCCAATACACGTTTCGAGCGGAAGGTGGAGGAAGGGTATAAAGAACGCTTGCAAAGCGTGAGTGGAGGTGTGTGTGTCGATACGAGATTGCGGGAGGACCGTTCTTGATAATATTTCGCTCCCTGCATTGTACCCGAATATCGATTCTTGCGTAGCGAAGCAACGAAAAGATAGGCGCGGCAGATAGAGTTTCGGAGCGTACAGAGTTTGTCTTGAAGCAGTAAGTATGGGCCCGGCCACCTTAACACGTTGACTGCCTCGGTGGTCACCGGTGACCGATGCAAAAGATTTTACTAAAAATGCAAAAAATTCGCAATGAAGCCTATTTGCAATGTTGTAAAAGCAATTGATATTGGAACAGTGCTTCAATAGTTTGGCTTCTAACAACTCTGTGTTACTTTTATTTTGCACGATTTAATCATATTCTGCAGTATTTCATCGCTTCGTGGTTCTAACGTAGCAAAACACGCGGTGACCAGCTCATAATATTTTACTAAAAATGCAAACAATTCGCAATGAAGCCTACTTGCAATCTTGTAAAAGCAATTGATATTGGAACCGTGCTTCAATACTTTGGCTTCTAACAAATCTGCGTTACCTTCATTTTGCACGATTTAATCATACTCTGCAGTATTTCATCGCATCGCCGTTCCAACATAGCAAAATACAGGGTGAACAGCGCAAAATATTTTACTAGGAATGCAAAAAATTCGTAATGAAGCCTATTTGCAATCTTGTAAAAGCAATTGATATTGGAATCGTGCTTCAATACTTTGGCTTCTAAAAAATTTGCGTTACCTTAATTTTGCACGATTTAATCATACTCTGCAGTATTTCATCGCATCGCAGTTCTAACATAACAAAATACGCGGTGACCAGCGCAAAGTATTTTATTATAAATGCAAAAAATTCGTAATGAAGCCTATTTGCAATCTTGTAAAAGTAATTGATATTGGAATGGTGCTTCAATATTTTAGTTTCTAACAAATCTGCGTTACCTTTATTTTGCACGATTTAATCATACTCTGCAGTATTTCATCGCATCGCGGTTCTAACATAGCAAAATATGCGGTGACCAGCGCAAAATGTTTTACTAGAAGTGCAAAAAATTCGCAATGAAGTCTATTTGCAATCTTGTAAAAGCACTTGATACTGGAACGGTGCTTCAATACTTTGGCTTCTAACAACTTTGCGTTACCTTCATTTTGCACGATTTAATCATACTCTGTAGTATTTCATCGCACCGCGATTCTAACTTAGCAAAATATGTGGTGACCGGCGCAAAAGATTTCACTAAAAATGCAAAAAATTCGCAATAAAGCCTAATTGCAATCTTGCAAAAAGCTCTGCGTTACCTTTATTTTGCACGATTTAATCATAGTCTGCAATATTTCATCGCATCGCGGTTCTAACATAGCAAAATACGCGGTGACCAGCACAAAATATTTTACTAGAAATACAAAAAATTCGTAGTGAAGCCTATTTGCAATCTTGTAATAGCAATTGATATAGGAACGGTACTTCAATACTTTGGCTTCTAACAACTCTGCGTTACCTTTATTTTGCACGATTTAAACATACTCTGCAGTACCATCGCATCGTATCTTGACCGGCGATTCCATTAGAAATGCAAAAATTTCGTAATGAAGCCTATTTGCAATGTTGTAAAAGCGTATTGGAACAGGTACTTTGGCTTCTAACAACTCTGCGTTACCTTCATTTTGCACGATTTAATTATACTCTGCACGCGGTGATTAGCGCAAAATATTTTACTAGAAATGCAAAAAATTCGTAATGAAGCCTATTTGCAATCTTGTAAACGCAATTGATATAGAAACGGTGATTCAATACTTCGGCTTCTAACAACTCTGCGTTACCTTCATCTTGCACGATTTAATCATAGTCTGCAGTATTTCATCACATCACGATTCTAATATAGCAAAATACATTTGGCAGTCAACGTGTTAACCAATTGTTCACCACTCAGTGGCTATTAAATTATAGAACGTAGAGAGAAGATACGCAGCGATAATTTCGTTTCACTTTCCGTTTACCTTTCTGCCATGGGAATGATGCAGCACATGTAGAGATATAGAACATATAAACAGAAGATAATGAGATGGGGAATGGTAAAAACGCAACCGCCGAGAAACGGTCAGTAACAAAAAGCCACGAAAGAATAAAAACATTTGAGCAGAGAGTATTATAGTTTGTTGACTCTAAAAACTGTGTTGTACAAGGTTGCGTCGTTTTCAAGGTATTGCATTACATACCTTTTTGTGGGACGTTTACTGCAACATTTCTTTTTTAAACTGGGTACTGTCGCTAAACAAAAAGTGCGCTTAATGTGTGAAATGCGGAGACGGTTTTGTTTGACTCTCCATTTAGGTCGTGCGTAAATAGAGAAAACGGGTTGATATACGAAAAAAATGACAAAGGCCAGAAAATCTCGGTTTTGTGTAACGTTTTAATCAAACCCACTGAAGAACTGTAAACAAATTGTTTAATATCGTATGATTTGTAAAGTATCACCTTTCAAAGTTGACACTACAATGCAAACAGAAGGTTTAGTGTCCCCGGGAACCGACAGCGCGCTTAACGAGTTAAACGTGTACGTGGAAAATGTGACGTGCAATAAATGAATATATGGAAATAGGAGGAATAGCATATTAAAGAGATTAACGTCAATAATTAAATTGAACGACACCAGTATAACGGCTAATGCGAAGAAGATACATAGAACATATGAAACTGCGTGAATACAACTGGGAAGGAGTTTGATAAACACATCTGAAGAGGTAATCCTCTGTTTCGAAATGTGCAGAACGTGAATCAATTGGAAATAATGGAATTCCTCCACCAAGAAAAAGAGCGTTCGCATTCAATAAGAAATTTGTCTTTAAAATGCTCACGAAGTTTTATTCTAACCAACAATTACAAAATATTGCTTCACTTGCAAAGTTATTTTTATTTCATGTTGTATGGCGCAGACGAAAATGTCTCGCGTGTTCAGAATTTTTGTCTCAACAAGCTAAAACGCAATTATGCGGGACATGCTGTGCGTTTCTTTCAGTGCGCATTATGTATTTGCAGGAGAAAGCGTCAGCATTTTCCCGCAATGGAGGCAACTGTCTTTTCGGGACATTGATCCCCTTTTCCCCTGCTACTTTGCGCGCAACAAAACGCCGCGGCTTCTTACATACTCTCGCATTATGCAGATGCGATTTGCAGCGAGTGCGGGAGGCAGCGATGAGCGTCGTTTGCTTGGAAATGATTCTAAACGAAATTCTAACGACTCAGTGAAGCCGCGTAACACCAAAATCGGTTCGCGGAATAATAGCTTCTTCAACGACACTGCCTATCCTCGCATTTAATGCAATTTATTTTCATTCCCTTGCATCACCCGCACGCTCGGCGCGACAAACCTCTTTCTCAATTTCATTTTACTCGTGTCACCGTACACTACGCTCAGATCGTTTTTCCATTTCCGCGTAACAGCCGGCAAGCATCTATTTCGCATTACGCGTGTCGCGACACTCTTTGCAAACACCGTCTGTGCTTCGTGGAAAGAAATTCACACGAGGTGGAAAAGTAGCCGCATTCTTCCGGTCCGAACGTTTGCAATGCGGTCTCGAACGCTCGTGCTCTCAGGTGTACCACCTTTCTGCTTAGTCCTTTTGCCACTGACGATTAACACGTTGACTGCCACGGTGGTCACCGGTGACCGGCGCAAAAGATTTGACTAAAAATGCAAAAAATTCGCAATGAAGCCTATTTGCAATCTTGTAAAAGCAATTGATATTGAAACGGTGCTTCAATACTTTGGCTTCCAACAACTTTGCGTTACCTTCATTTTGCACTACTTAATCATACTCTGCAGTGTTTCATCGCATTGCAGTTCTAACATAGCAAAATACACTTGGCAGTCAACATGTTAAAACACATTGAATGCCATGCGTATTTTGCCGTATTAGAACGGCGATGCTATGAAATACTACAGCATTTGACTGAATTATGCAAAATGTAAATAATGTGTAGCTATTGGAGACCAAAGGATTGCATCACTATTCTAACAATAACTGCATTTATAAAATAATTTTTGCTACTCATTGCGAGTATTTTGGATCTTCAGTAAAATCTCTTACGTCGGTCAGCGGTGACCATGACGGCAGTTAAATTGTTAACACGTTGATTGCCGTGCGTATTTTGCTGTATTAGAACGGCGATGCTATGAAATACTACAGCGTTTGACTGAATTATGCAAAAAATATGTAATGTGCAGGTATTGGAGACCAAAGGATCGCATCACTATTCTCACAATAACTGTGTTTATAAAATAATTATTGCTACCCATTGCGAATATTTTGGATCTTCAGTAAAATCACTTACGTTGGTCAGCGGTGACCATTACGGCAGTTAAATTGTTAACACGTTGATTGCCGTGCGTATTTTGCTGTATTAGAACGGCGATGCTATGAAATACTACAGGCTTTTACTGAATTATGCACAATGTAAATAATCTACAGGTATTGGAGACCAAAGGATCGCATCACTATTTTAACAATAACTGCATTTACAAAATAATTATTGCTACCCATTGCAAATATTTTGGATCCTCAGTAAAATCTCTTGCGCCGGTCAACGGTGACCATCCCGACAATTAAATTGTTAACACATTGATTGCCGTGCGTATTTTGCTGTATTAGAACGGCGATGCTATAAAATACTACAGCGTTTGACTGAATTATGCAAAATGTAAATAATGTGTAGGTATTGGAGACCAAAGGATCGCATCACTATACTTCCAATAACTGCATTTACAAAATAATTATTTCTACCCATTGCGAATATTTCAGATCTTGAGTAGAATCCCTTACGTTGGTCAGCGGTGACCATTACGGCAGTTAAATTCTTAACACGTTGATTGCCGTGCGTATTTTACTGTATTAGAACGGCGATGCTATGAAATTCTACAGCGTTTGACTGAATTATGCAAAAAATACGTAATGTGCAGGTATTGGAGACCAAAGGATCGCATCACTATTCTCACAATAACTGTGTTTATAAAATAATTATTGCTACCCATTACGAATATTTTGGATCTTCAGTAAAATCTCTTACGTCAGTCAGCGGTGACCGTTACGACAGTTAAATTGTTAACATGTTGATTGCTGTGCGTATTTTGCTGTATTAGAACGGCGATGCTATGAAATACTACAGCATTTGACTGAATTATGCAAAATGTAAATCATGTGTAGGTATTGGAGACTAAAGGATCGCATCACTACACTCACAATAACTGCATTTATAAAATAATTATTGCTACGCATTACGAATATTTTGGATCTTCAGTAAAATCTCTTACGTCAGTCAGCGGTGACCGTTACGACAGTTAAATTGTTAACACGTTGATTGCCGTGCGTATTTTACTGTATTAGAACGGCGATGCTATAAAATACTACAGCGTTTGACTGAATTATGCAAAATGTACGTAATGTGCAGGTATTGGAGACTAAAGGATCGCATCACTACTCTCACAATAACTGCATTTATAAAATAATTATTGCTACGCATTACGAATATTTTGGATCTTCAGTAAAATCTCTTACGTCAGTCAGCGGTGACCGTTACGACAGTTAAATTGTTAACACGTTGATTGCCGTGCGTATTTTGCTGTATTAGAAC
Source organism: Cryptocheilus praepositus (assembly GCA_033815515.1). NCBI lineage: Eukaryota > Metazoa > Arthropoda > Insecta > Hymenoptera > Pompilidae > Cryptocheilus > Cryptocheilus praepositus. Next base: position 250,524 of record JAWWQZ010000132.1, on the reverse strand, counting down.
GGTGATGCTATGAAATACTACAGCGTTTGACTGAATTATGCAAAATGTAAATAATGTGCAGGTACTGGAGACCAAAGGATCGCATCACTATTTTAACAATATCTGCATTTATAAAATAATTATTGCTATCCATTGCGAATATTTTGGATCTTCAGTAAAATCTCTTTCGTCGGTCAGCGGTGACCATTACGGCAGTTAAATTGTTAACATTTAGATTTGCTGTGCGTATTTTGCTGTATTAGACCGGCGATGCTATGAAATACTACAGCGTTTGACTGAATTATGCAAAATGTAAATAATGTGCAGGTATTGGAGACCAAAGGATCGCATCACTATTTTAACAATAACTGCATTTACAAAATAATTATTGCTATCCATTGCGAATATTTTGGATCTTCGGTAAAATCTCTTGTCTCGATCATCGGTGACCATCACGGCAGTCAAAGTGTTAATCTCCTTCGCTTCTCCTGTCTTCGCAAGATGTTGACTTGCTGTCGTTTCTTTCGCCGCCCTGTTTTCTGCGCCGTTCAAACAACGAATATAAAAAGCGACGCGCGTCTGTATCCGCATGCTGCACTTCGCCATTATGCAGATGCGATTTAGCATGGGCGCGAGAAATTCGCCCTCTGAATTTCCTCTTGAGTCGACGCGGCAACGACGATTTGTCACGTAGCGCGCAGCAAAACTTCTTTTGCGAAAAACGATCGAGACCTGTTATGCCGCCTCCCTCCCGACACTTTCACACTACCCTTGCCCGAACGTGGCGCGCCAAATATTAGACAGGAAGTTTCAGTTTAATGGTTTTTCCAGTTGCCGAGCGGAGGTGACTGTTGATGCAATTAAAAGTTAGCACGCGGCAAAGACAAGGGCCTTCCTTCGCGTAGACTGCGGAACAGTAATTAAGGGGCGAACGCGGCGCGATTTGCGTCGATCGCAAAAAGTGTCGAAGTTGAACAAAACATTGCCGACTCTTGTAGAATTGCGAACGATAATTGATTGAAGAATTAATACGAAGATAGTAAAGGGTCGACTGTGCGTGCTGAAAGTTCAAATGCATAAGTCATATTCATGGAGTCAAATTCGAGCATTCAAAGAGGAAAAATGGACATGTCGCGTTCGCGGAAACAGTCCGTTAATTAGAGAGTTTGACACGTATCACCGGATTATGCTGCTGAAATTGGTCGAATTTAGCGGAGCGTGCCCGTGTCGACAATCGATACGTTTTATCGAAACAGTGCTAAAACGAGTTTTATTATCGGACATCGAATGACACATCCGTGCGGGCGTAAAGTTCGGCGCAACCTCGACACACTTCGATATTCGCCAAGGAGTGGAAATTGAGTGAAAATCAATGGATTTTCGTGCGCCTTGAGGCACTCGGGACAGCCCCGACAAGTATTCAAATTATTCATTGAAATCTGTATCATCCTACGTTTTGTTCGGCGAACCTTGTTAGCAGCACGTCAGCGAATCTAACATGCCAAACAAATTGTTTGAATGTTTCGTAGTTGAAAGCATGACGTTTCAGATCCTGACCCGCATGTAAAAACGTTCAGGTTACCGATACCAGACATGAGCATTTCACACGGGAGGCATTACAAAAGTGTTTCGAACGTAATAGAAAACGTCGCGCGAAGTTCGCGTATCACGGAACCCAGAAACTGTCCTAGCTTACTTGGAGTAAGTAGGCTCTGACGAGCTTTTATTTCGATTATCAGCTGGAAGAAAGTGCCGCGCGAAGTAAACCGCTTGCCGAGCGTAATACCCGGAGACTCGATTTGCGTAAAACTCGTGATATTTGAATAACACGAGCGATCCTTCTTTTCCTCGTCCACATTTAATGCCTGCGACACGTTCTGTCGCTTTTCCGGCGGTATTGTTCTCGCCGCGAAGGTTGCCGCGAAACTCGTCGCAAAGCTCGGCACACGATATTCATTCGTTTTGACAAAGGCCGGAAGGAAACCCGCAACTGAAATTAATCTCGCGTTCAAAGCCGTACGCCGAAGTCGAAATTTAAGGAGGCCGCCGCACGATCTAAGTGCTTTTAAGCGCGCGGCGAATTTATTTTTCCGAATGAAAGTGCTGGAAGCGATGCGGTTAATTAACGAATATTCTTAAGCGGGAAATAATTAGCAGTGCAATTTTGAACGAGACGCGACCCAATTTCAGGGGCTTTAAAAACCGCGCAGAATCTTCCGGATTATCTGAGCTCGTTCGGCGCAGCCCGGTGCAATATCGGCGATAGAGTAAACCTTAAGAAAAGCGACAACGGCCGCGGACAGTGCGAGGAGCAAGGATTAAAAGAGTATTTATTTCAGGAAATTGTGTACTTCTCATCTCTCTTCTCTCGTTACACCGCGTAATGCTTTCGATTCAACGCTGTGTACGATGAAAGGACACGCGCGAATAAAAGAACTGACTTCTCTACGCGGAATTAGACGGAGTGCTAATGCGGCGCGACACGGTCAAAATGCAGTCAAATTAAAAAAGTTCAATTTGTTCGCGCAGTCGACTGAAAAGAAGAAAAAGAAATCGTCCGCGATGTTGCCGGCTGAGTAAACGTAGAGAGGTACTCTCGAAGTATGCTTCTCAAAAATTCACTGAGAGACCAGAGGCGGAAAGAGACGCGGAATTGCGCGCGGAGGAAAATAAGCGTCGTCACGAAGGGTGTCAGATTGATGATAAAGATGATGGCCCGTCGAGACATCTTCGGTCGCGTCACTCGCTAGTCTCAATTAATTCTTGGACGGGGACATGTCACATGTTTGCCGTGGGTCAGCCATGTGTAAACCGCACTGTCCACATCACTTCATCAACTTTGGAGTAACGCGGCAGACCTATTTCATCACCGATTCAACAGTATGACAGTCCGATCTCGAGTCCACCCGAAAGCTATGCATTCACCGCATCGCTGGCCTCGCTTTCGAGTCGACCAAAAGCTTAGTTCGTAACAGGTCTGCTTATCTAGTGCTTTATCGCATATATGTGGGAATTTGGTGACTATAATTAGATGTTTATTTAACACGTTGACTGCTACGGTGGACACCGGTGAGCGGCGTAAAAGATTTTACTAAAAATGCAAAAAATTCCCAATGAAGCCTATTTGCAATCTTGTAAAAGCAATTGATATTGGAACGGTGCTTTAATACTTTGGCTTCTAATAACTCTGCGTTACCTTTATCTTGCACGATTTAATCATACTCTGCAGTAGTTCATCGCATCGCGGTTCTAACATAGCAAAATACGCGGTGACCAGCTCAAAATATTTGACTAGAAATGCAAAAAATTCGCGATGAAGCCTACTTGCAATCTTGTAAAAGCAACTCATATTGAAACGATGCTTCAATACTTTGGCGTTTAACAACTCTGCATTACCTTTATTTTGCACGATTTAATCATACTCTGCAGTATTTCGTCGCATCGCAGTTCTCACATAGCAAAATACGCTGAGACCATCTCAAAATATTTTACTAAAAATGCAAAAAATTCGTAATGAAGCCTACTTGCAATCTTGTAAAAGCAATTGATATTGGAAAGGTGCTTCAATACTTTGGCTTATAACAACTCTGCATTACCTTTATTTTGCACGATTTAATCATACTCTGCAGTATTTCATCGCATCGCGGTTCTAACATAGCAAAATACGCGGTGACCAGTGCAAAAGATTTTACTAAACCTGCAAAAAATTCAGAAATGAAACCTATTTGCAATATTGTAAAAGCAATTGATATTGGAAAGATGCTTCAATATTGTGGACTCTAACAATTCTGCGTTACCTTTATTTTGCACGATTTAATTATACTCTGCAGTATTTCATCGCATCGCCGTTCTAACATAGCAAAATACGTGGTGACCAGCTCAAAATATTTTACTAGAAATGCAAAAAATTCGTAATGAAGCCTACTTGCAATCTTGTAAAAGCAATTCATATTGGAAAGGTACTTCAATAGTTTGGCTTCTAACAACTCTGCGTTACCTTTATTTTGCACGATTTAAACATACTCTGCAGTATTTCATCGCATCGCCGTTCTAACATAGCAAAATACGCGGTGACCAGGTCAAAATATTTTACTAGAAATGCAAAAAATTCATAATGAAGCCTACTTGCAATCTTGTAAAAGCAATTGATATTGGTACGGTGCTTCGATACTTTGGTTTCTAATAACTCGGCGTTACCTTTATTTTGCACGATTTAATCATACTCTGCAGTATTTCATCGCATCGCGGTTCTAACATAGCAAAATACGCGGTGACCAGCTCAAAATATTTTACTAGAAATGCAAAATATTCGCAATGAAGCCTACTTGCAATCTTTTAAAAGCAATTGATATTGGAGCGGTGCTTCAATACTTTGGCTTCCAACAACTCTGCGTTACCTTTAGTTTGCACGGTTTAATCATACTCTGCAGTATTTCATCGCATCGCGGTTCTAACGTAGCAAAATTAGCAGTGACCAGCTCAAAATATTTTACTAGAAATGCAAAAAATTCATAATAAAGCCTACTTGCAATCTTGTAAAAGCAATTGATATTGGAACGGTGCTTCAATACTTTGGCTTCTAACAACTCTGCGTTACCTTTATTTTGCACGATTTAATCATACGCTGCAGTATTTCGTCGCATCGCGGTTCTAACATAGCAAAATTCGCGGTGACCAGCTCAAAATATTTTACTAGAAATGCAAAAAATTCGTAATGAATCCTACTTACGATCTTGTAAAAGCAATTGATATTGGAACGGTGCTTCAATACTTTGGCTTCTAACAACTCTGCGTTACCTTTATTTTGCACGATTTAAACATACTCTGCAGTATTTCATCGCATCGCGGTTCTAACATAGCAAAATACGCGGTGACCAGCTCAAAATATTTTACTAGAAATGCAAAAAATTCGTAATGAAGCCTACTTGCAATCTTGTAAAAGCAATTGATATTGGAAAGGTGTTTCAATACTTTGGCTTCTAACAACTCTGCGTTACCTTTATTTTGCATGATTTAAACATACTTTGCAGTATTTCATCGCATTGCCGTTCTAACATAGCAAAATACGCGGTGACCAGCGCAAAATGTTTTACTAGAAATGCAAAAAATTCGTAATGAAGCCTATTTGCAATATTGTTAAAGGAATTGATATTGGAAAGGTGCTTCAATATTTTGGTTTCTAACAACTGTGCGTTACCTTCATTTTCTACGATTTAATCGTATTCTGCAGTATTTCATTGCATCGCAGTTCTAGCATAGCAAAATATGCTTGGCATCCAACGTGTTAATATGGAATGAATAAGAATTTGATATGATAAGATCTCCAGTTAATTTCTGCTTTCGCGTGTGTCGAATCCTTTTCCTCGTGTTCTTTCCCCTTGATGGTCTCCTTGCGACTGACTCTTAAGCTAAACTCTCGCTCTTTTCTTCTCATAAACAAATGAAACGCGGATCACATTATCGATCGCTCATCTTATTTACATCCCTAGCAACCAACTTATTCCAGAATCTTCTATATGTGTCTCTAATGTAGATTCCAATTAACAAATGCCTATTCAGATGATTATTGATCGCACCTGCATACACACGCTCGATCGCATGTCGCCAATCTATATCGCGATAATACATATGTATATAACACGCGTATTTGCGAATTTCTTATGTATTTATCCCGTCAGATGATTGGTGCGTTTGGAACTTTCGACGCCCGCAAATTGCAAAATATGGCGTAAGTTCGGATAAATTACAACGTGGTATACGGCGCATTTTTCGTTTACGTAATAATGCGTTCACACGTATACGCAGATGTGCGGTTCGGTTGTAGTGTAATGCAACACCGCGCGATGCCTTTGATCTATGATATCGCAGATGTTAAGTAAAGGAACCAGTATTCGGGCCTCTGGTTTCCGTATGAAAGGAAATTAAAGTTCCTGCTTCAGCGGTGTGTCAGTGACGGCATCCTGTTAATTTGCAAGTTAGGTCGTCAACGGGGGAGTCTAGCTCGATTCATGAGGGCGTTAATCGAGCTTCCGAATACAATAAACCCAGCCTGCCGTCGTTTTTCTTCTCCTGCCAGGTCGCATGCACGCACGACACTGACCACGGACGAAAAACGTGAGAATCACGCACGCTCGACGACTTTTCACGCACTGGCTGTAAAAAGAGCGAATACCTATCGGAGACCACACGCAGCTGTAACCTGTTTTCTTCGCTCCGTAGTTCGATGGCCCCGGAAAGTGTAGTAAAATATCTTTAACAACGAGCTTCGCTACACACTCTGACGCCTGGATTAAATGTAATTTAAGGCAGAGAAAAAGTGCTCGTCAATCAATACGTCGTCTATTTTTAATTCCCCCGGGAGAGCCACCGTATATCAAACTGTCTGCCGTCGTTAGCACCAGTTGCATTTACATACTTATTGTCGGACGATATCACCGGCCATTGCACCTCGCAATTTCCTTCAACCCGAAGGAGCGCGAGGCGTTGAGACGGACAAGCGAAAAAGAGATACGAGCGTCATTAAAACTTCGTAGACGGCAGTAGTTACAGTGGAAGCGAGCTAGACAGTCCATAAGTATCTGTGATAAACGACGCTGTCATTAAATATTCCGCAAGAGAGTCATAAAAGTGTCGTGAACCTCTCGTAATCGGTCAAGACCTGGCGCCCTCTATTTTTCTATCTTTCTATCTCTCATTAGTCGTTGCGAATCGGCACTACGACCGCGAGCACGATCCTTTTCGTTCGTCCATGAGACGTACGAACAGTGGGAATTCAATCAATAAGTCGGTAACGTATTTTCTATCGCACGTCCATCTGCCTTTCAACGGCACGATCATCGTTTACAAGCAGAAGTAACTTCCGCACGTCCGTAAAATGGATATTCGGTACATGCAGATCTCAGCTGTCTATCCGGCGAGTGTTTTGTCATATATGCTACGAGGATATGGAACGCGTCGCATCATAACGTTGCCAGCTTTTCGCCGGAGCGATCCGCCCGTAACTCGTTGAGTTTTGCATCGGGACGTGACTAAATATTCTGCTTCTAGACACTGACGCAGTTTACGTACCCACGCTTTGGGCACGGTTCTCCGACAAAATTCTTCGCGTCGTTCATTAAATTCCGACGTTTGCGAGAATCCGTCGGTCGAAAAAGTTCGCGTGGGTATCTGCTCACGTCATGTTATCGGCAAAGACTATCAGCAGATAGACGTTGACGAGTCGCGGTCAGAGTATCGTTAAAATGAAATTCTGGGCATGAAGCAAAGTAATGTGCCTTGCTTTTTCTACCTTTTACGTCAAAGTTCCCGATCCGACAATCTGTGACATTTTGCGAATAAGGTTTCGCGCATCAACGATGTTCGAACGTCATTTAGATTTGACAAGTCGCTGCGACATGCCGTGTCATTTCGTTTACACATCCGTTTTGTTTCGAATGTCAATTCTTCACGGCCTTTCGAAACGTTGTCTTCCGTATTGTAGAAGTTCGAAAATATGTGTGATATTTTAAATCCTCGTACAGTAAAACCTGTTTTTGTGCGGTGGATAGGGACCGCATAAAAGAAATCGTACAAAAAAATATTCGAAAATTTTATAAATTCTTACATATAATAAACAATTTTGTACGATATACTACTTAAAATTTTTTTATGCGGTGGATAGGGACCGCATAAAAAAGTCGGACTTAGAAAATACATCAATGATTTATGAAATAGATGAGAGAATGCTTTCAATTAAATTAAATAATTAAATTAGACCTAAAGAAATTGTAAAAATATTTAATTCTTCATTGTACATATACATGGAGAAGTTTTCAAATTGTACATTAAATAGTTTGCTGCTACTCGTCGTAATCCAAAACGCACATCTTCTTGTGATGAATTGGTTGAAAATCGCTTTCGTCGCTTGAAGATAGGATTTCAATTGATTTGTTTTTTGATACCATAAACTCAGTGATCAGTTTTTGTGACGACGGTCGACTGGTCAATTGCTTGTAAACGTCACGATAGTGAGACATACATGATCTCAGCCCTCTCACTCCTTTCAGCGTCTTTCCGCATTGGTATCTATTTTAAGAAAATGCGTTTCCAATTTTTTCGAAATCTGGATCCCTGCATATATTTTATCTGCGGTAATAGATTCCGGCTCTTCTTGTCCATTTTCATAATCTATCAAACGATTGATTATGTCACTATCGTCGACAGTTTGGTCCTTAACCCTTTTACTACTACGGGCGACCATAGTCGCCCTCCACGATACGCTACTTATATACGACGAGCGACTATAGTCGCCCGACTACAGTCCATCTTGGCACATTTATCATGAACCTCTTGTTCCGTATGTTGCTTTTTTTGTTAGAGAGCATAGCATTGTTGCATGTGTCGATTCTTAATCAACCGTAGCTTTCGTCAGAAATATCCTTTTCCTAAAAAATTCATAATCGTGACATTTTCAAGAATGAGCATAAAGTCAAATTGTGGAAAAGACCGCCGTAGCGAAAGGGTTAATCATCTCGTCCAGGTCATTATCGCCGAAAGAATCAAAGCTTTCTCCGCCGATGTTATGTGCGACCGCACTAATTTCAGATAACGTTGACGCGTTTTCGGTAACGTTTCGATTAATTACACATTCATATACTTTGTCGACAACATGTATATGTACCGCATAAAAATACCGCATAAAAATGAATCGCACAAAAAAAATTGCACAAAAATAAAATCGCACAAAAACAAAATCGCATAAAAAAGAACCGCACAAAAACAGTTTTTACTGTATTCATGCCATGTGTCGATCCTGTCATCAAGTGTGCAATTACTGATTCAAAGTTTCGCAACGAATCGAAATTAAGACTTGGAACGAAGAAAGTGTTGAAAGGACCGGAGAGAAAATTTGGAGGTCTGAAAGGAATGAAGTCAAAATTGACTGGCTTGCAGCAGTTTGTAATTGCTACATTGTCTTACTATATTACAGAAGAAGCCGGGTATAGCAGCAATTGCTTTAGAACTTACAATGAATATTTCTATTACTCCAGACTCGTCGCTTTCAAGTTGCGCTCGGTAACAGTTAAAACGTTTTAGACTCTGCGTTTCAATAAGTGTTTAATGGATGGAAAAAATATATAATGGAAAGTGGATATAGAGATTCATATTTCCCACGCTGGGCAGTGAGTTTAACGAGGGTAGTATACGCTACGGCAGTAAAGCGGCACTAGGGAAAAGAGCGTGCTTAAATCTCTTTCTAAATCGGGGATTGTTAATATCCGCTTAATGCTCATCCACGGCCAACGCTTATCAAGACATCGTGTTTTTCGGCTCGTAACTTCCATCCCGCAAAAAATAACCTCGTAATCCCGCAGTATACTCTGACCGTGCGCAATTTAATCCGCGATACTCGGTAACATGATTATACCGCGTGCAATTAAACGTGCATTCAGTAACGTAACATCGACGTCTCCTCCATCTCTCTTTCTTCATTCGCGATCGCTTTATTATTCGCCCCGTTGATGAACAAGCACAGTTCACCGCGCGTTTGACACCGGCGATTGTCCGCCAATTTTTTCGAGCCCCCCGTTTCTATCAGCTCCTCTCCCGCGTTGCTCCATTGTGAACGCGGTAATACTCGAGAAATTGACGTCGTTCCGAAAATAGTGCGCTACTCGAGCAACCCGTTAATAATAATTTCAAATTTATGCGTCGCTACGGGGCGCTACGTATTTATCGTGCGTCGCCTCGTTTGCGCTGGCGTGGCTTAACCCAAATACGAGGTATACGTAGCGCTGCGTGTCGCATCCGTGTGTATGGCGTTAATATAGGTGCTTGTCGCGCTTACGCCGCCAGACATTATCCCTGCCCGATCACGTCCAAGTACAGTATTTATCTGCTGTTGAATATTCTTCCACGATACCAACGATGCGCCTTGCCTGGCTCGCCTTTACTGACGGCGCGACGCGATAATCTGCGCACACTTCCTCCCAACGAACCCTTTTTGTGTCACGGTTCTCTCCTTTTTTATCTCCGGCGAATTCAAATGCGCCCGGTAAGGATGCCCGCCGGCGGTCTCTTAATCGTCGTTTTTTTCCGTATCTAGTTCCCCGCGAAGATTAAAAATGGGCGGCGGAGATACTGCAAAGTATTCGCTGATAGGTGGATTTAACCGTGTTAATTAAATGCTAATAGATGTAGAACGATAGCCTTTCTGCTTGGTTTAATTTATTTAGTCATTTTAATGCATTAAAGTTTCGGTTCATGTTACGAAATAAGAGATTTCCTTATGGCGTCTGCAAATATTGGGTTGGCAACTAAGCGATTGCGGATTTTGTCGGTAGATGGACTTTACACTTTCTTTTGTTTTGTTAACACGTTGACTGCCACGCGTATTTTACTATATTAAAACCGCAACGGGATGAAGTACTACAGAATATGATTGAATTGTGCAAAATGAAAATAATGCGAAGTTATCGCAGACCAAAGAATTGAATCACTATTTAATATTAATTGCATTTTCAAAATTATAAATGCGACCGATGAGGTACTTTTTGAATTCTTCGTGAGACCTTTTGCGCCGGTCACTGATGACCACCATGGCAGTCAAAGTGTTAACGTGGTCATTACATCTAGCCTATATTTTTTTCTTATTATTTGGACTTCTACCTTTAATTTAACAAAAAAATTATATCGATTAGTGCTTTAGTTTTGTTTTCATCCCAAATTAAAAATGGAAGAACAAGACGCGCACTTCAGACATATTTTATTGTATTACTTCCGAAAAGGCAAGAACGCATCGCAAGCACAAAAGAAGTTATGTGTCGTATATGGAAATGAAGCCTTGCAAGAAAGGCAGTGTCAACATTGGTTTGCCAGATTTCGTTCTGGTGATTTTTCACTGAAAAATGCTCAACGATTTGGCCGTCCAGTTGAAGTCGATGAGATCCATATCAAGGCCATTATCGATTCAGATCGTCATAGTACAACACGTAATATTGCGAAGAACCTCAATGAATCGCATACATGCATTGAAAAAAGTTAAAAATGCTTGGTTATGAGAAGAAACTCGATTTATGGATCCCTCAACAGCGTAAGGAAATTCATTTGACGCAACGCATTAGCATCTGTGATTTTCTTATAAAACGCAACGAAACTGATCCATTTCTGAAAAGCCTAATTACTGACGACGAAAAGTGGATAGTTTATAACAACGTAAATCGGAAGAGATCGTGGCTGATGAAAGATGAACCAGCCCAAACAACATCAAAAACAGAGATTCACCAAAAAAAGATTATGCTGTTAATCTGGTGGGATTATAAGGGAATTTTGTACTTTGAAATTATGCCACAAACCCAAACGTTGAATTCAAACGTGTACGTTGAACAACTCGCCAAACTGAGCGATGCAATTCAAGAAAAGCGGCCGGTATTGTCAAATCGTAAGGGTGTCGCTTTTCACCATGATAATGCAAAGCCCCACACGTCTTTGATCACTCGCCAAAAATGATTGGAACTGGGTTGGGATGTTTTATCACATCCACATATAGCCCTGATCTTGTGCGTTCAGACTGCCGTTTGTTTCGTTCCATGCAGAACTCCTTAAATGGTAAAATTTTTAATAACGCTGATGATGTCAGATCACATTTAATTCAGTTTTTGATAGCAAAGAACAGAAATTTTACGAACGTGGAATTTTGACATTGTCAGAACGATGGCAAAAGGTCATCGACAAAAACGGACAGTATCCAATTGAATAAAGTTATATTTTTAAACAAAAATTAAGAATTTTCCTTCTTATTTGAAATCCACAATCACTTAGTTGCCAACCCAATAATATGCGTTTTAATGTTCAGTACCATTTGTTCAGGCATGCGGGCAACGTGAATGTATTTCTGTTGTGTTTTACGTTTTTTTAAAAATAAGTAGTCTGTCACTGGAGCGCGGGTCATCAATCTTCGCGATTGATGAATGTAAAAGTTCAAAACAAGTAATAACAAAACAGCAAAATAACTTATGTTCGCTTTAATGTTCAGTACCATTTGTTCAGAAGTATCTTAATTTAACTTGTAGACTCAGAATTTGTGCACAATAAAAATAGTATATACGTGAACCAAGAAGTGGGATTACAGTTTTGCATAGGTTACAGTTACGATTGAAATAGTTGTATTAATTAAATACTGTATCAAAGATGTCCACTCGACTTTACAGCGTACAGGTGCTTCGAATGTCCGATGTGAATTGCAAGGTAAATTTCGGGCGGACCGACGAGGTAAAGACACTGTGGAAACAGTCGTTTGTATGAACAGCAGCCGAGCTGAACGGTATACCGCATTGTACATGTACGCGGTTCTTGTGGCAGTGAGAATGATGATGGCATTCTGTATCATAACGTGCCCAGTCTTCATGTACACACAACGTCCGACTGCAATGTAATGCAAAGCTTCCGTGTCCAGAATTCGCTGGTAGACAGAACGATGAATCTTCGACTTTTAATGCAAAACAAGATACGGTTTCTTATACCCACGTCGAGCAAATGGAACAGTGACGAAGATTCGGTTATGAAAATCTATGACCCGTTTCATTCTTGAGATTAATATATAACCGATGGAATGGAAATTCGAATCCGGAAAAATTCAACGTCAGCGAAAAAAGTCAATCTACATGCATGACACCCTATCTCTGGGATTTTAACGGATCTCTGTGAGTTTCATAATTACCGATTAAAAATTCATGGAATCAGAATGCACTTTACGAGATGAACCCTTGTCTCGATTTGCATTACGTGTTCAACGTGTATTCTCATGAAATGTTGATGGAATTATCGATTGCTTTTCATAGCGTTCAGATGTATTGCAACATATTACCATTCAATCTGTTCTGTCCAATTGAGCTGGTAAATAAGTCGCCTACTGATATTCTCCATTTATTGAAAATCTTCCTCCGACGCGATGCGGTGTTGTCTTTTTTAAAAGTTTCTCGTTAAATTTCACCTCCAGCGGCTATAACTCTCTTCGAAGATTTTCAATTCCCGCAGGACCGTCAGCAAGTGTAAATACTGAAACGTTCCCTTAGGAAGCGTAGCTACTTCAAACTGCAACATCTTATTTTCGAAAGGAAGCTGTTTACCGTTAATCAAGGTAGCATCCTCGTGAATAGCGGCTGCATTCATGAAGCCAAATTATATTCGTGAAAATACTTTTTGTGAAACGTGACGTGCCTTTGCGGAGTAACCGAGAAAAAAGCGGGAGAAATTGGAAATAGTGTACGCCCTGACTCGGTATCGACAAACATATTCTACTGTGAGATATCAGTCTTGGATTTCAACGAAATTCCAATGGGGCGTGTACGGGGCATTTATCAAGCGTCGGTCGGGCACCAAATACAGTGGAACGCACGTAAAGTCGTGGGATATAAATGACGTACCCGCGGAACACAGCCAATCGTTGATACGGATCCAGAAATGTCCGTAATTCAGGCGGGGAGCGCTCCTTTTAAAAAGAGGGGGCATTCGTCTGTGCCATTAAACATGAGAACGTCTCGGAAGGGGGTAACGGATGCGGCCAATGGCTCCACCGCCAAAACACCCCGTTGAAACTGGAGTAATGCCCTTTCCGTCCCAGTTGGAACGCGGATTGGAACATAGACGAGAACAGCCAGGCGAAGAGGTTGGGTCGATGATAATGGTAAATTCTCTTGTGTGTCAAGAAGCGCAGACACTAGAACGCGCGACTCAGTTTCCGTCCGCGTTTGCATATTTTTGTATACGCGCTGCCAAAGCTAGCCGGGCAGGCGTTTGATCGCATCCTGCCAATGCATAACCACTCACACGTGCACGTATTCATATTTGCGCGAACAAACAGGCGGCGCCAATTCGCAGGGATGTGTGCAATCACGTCCTCACGCGTACACACGCACGTTCTGCCTCTCGCAACATTCTTTTCGCGCGGACCCCGCGATTACAAATAGGCATATTTCGCGCCACGCGCTCGTTTGGCTAGCTTAAAACGCAGGCAAGCGTTTGTCGTTTACATAGGGTCATTGCTCGCGAATCACCGAGTGTGTGCAAGCGCATTCGCCAACTTCCGCACACAGCGACCATCGCAGCGTCTACGTTCTCTCCTGGCAATATATCACGGGCGTACGTGTGTTCCACGCTTTATCCCCGCATACTTTCGCGGTACATACAGCGTGGCGTAACGTATCCATTATGCGAACAATTCATTATACAGCGGACATTCATTGCCTTTGGCTGGAAGCGTATACGGCGCATCAGAACGACTTTAGAAATCCGTACGTATTCACACGTACGTACCAGGGCTTCTTGGCTTTCGCCCGGTATCGGATGGTAATCAGCGGATGGCATGCGAGTGTCTGCGTGTGCTCTATCCGCGCGAACGTAAAGTGGAGCAACGACCTGGGAAGTCAGACTCGGACTTGGCCGGCTCCATGCTGTCGGCTTTCGTCGTACTGCACCGATCCACTTTGCGCGAGCACGACGACGTTCGTCGCCGAACCCAGGCAAACGGGGTGCGACTCTTTCTTACCGACTTCCTTTTTGCCCGAGACCTCCCATCAGGCACGGCAGGCTACTCGGACCCCCACACCCCTCACAGCCCGCTCTTTCCTTCACTTCCGCACGCTGTCTTCGTCTACACGCCTCTGCTCTATCCAGCCTTCTTATTTAATCCCTCATCGACCCCTTCGACCATCCTTACCCTACGCCGACGTCATTGCGAGAGGCTTCGCGATTTCATGGCGACTTCTTTCCCGCTTTCTTTCACTTTGACTCTCACCTCATCCGCCCATTCGCAATCTGCCGGCTGAGCCGCTATCGGCCTTCCTCTCATCATCGGTCCTTTCTTTCGACGCCAGATAAAACGACGTTTCCTATCCTACATCAGGATCGCTTTGACGGTGACTGTTTTTGTAGTTGGAGCGGGGTTATTGAAAGGTTACTTCGTGGATACGAGGTTCTGAGGACGCGTAGGAGCAGTAGGTCGAAGAGAGAGTATCAGGCGTTAGGGTGTGCATCTGGGGACATGAGCAAATACACATTCATAACTGACCTTTGTGTTTCGTACGAAACCTTTGGTTTCGCTGCAGGTATGTGGCGGTTCGGTCGAATAAAATATTAGGCGGTATAATAAGGGGAAAGTTTTTACACTTTTGAAGGCCGTTGTCAGGTAAACGTAACTTGGATGGTCAACGGTTATCCGTTTGCACCGCGTAGACGTGACTACAGTTTATCACGAATAATACGCTTGTGATAAATATATTCCGGCAGTGAGCAAAGCGTTAATCGAGTCAACGACTACCTACCGTATTTCAAAACTGTAATAAACCAGTTGAATGTTCAACACTTTGACTATCACTGTTACGTACGCATGACTTGCGGGGAAAAATACGTTTGCGACAGTACATCTCGGAAGATTGACGCCGTGGTTGTTAAAAACTAAAGAAGGGCGTATTCGTAAATCTCTAGAGATTGGTTTCTTCGATGCAAAGTTCTCGGAACAAACATAATAGTTCTCCGAAGCGCGTGAAAGCGCATCAAACAGGAGGAGTGTTGTATGAAAGGACGATTTGCATTTGAATCGTTCGAGAGTCGCCTGGAATAAATTTCGAAGCGTGGCAGCCCCGTCGCAAGTGAATTCGTCTAATCAGCTCAATTATAACGCGGTAGCAAGTCTCAAATTGAAAGCGACGATCGATTATCGACCCGTGACCGATCGAAGCGTATCACACTCAAACGGGAAAGTGCCGTAAACTTGTTGCCGGTGCTCTCTCGGCGTGTAATTTACGAGCAGGAGGGTGGCTCGTAAAAGCATTTTCTTCTATCATACAACCAGAGCATTTAGACGTTGTACATAGGCCTCCGCCCAGTAAACACGATGATATCGGTAAATAGTTCCCCAGTCGCCGAGAATCATGCACGAGGAGAGGTCTCTTTGAGTGACATAACACTTTTCGTCAAAAAAGTGAAAGTTCATGCTTATCTTAAAGTGCGACTTCTCGACGTGTTTCTAGTCTTTTGCAACACATTACTGAGTAGTTTTTCAAAAAACGTTCGTGATACGGTATGCGAGTTGAATTTTTAAATACCACGCAATAGTTTCAGTAAATGCAGAATTAATTGAATGTGCAATAATGAAAACGACTACCGCTGAGAGTTGTTATTGTTGTGGCTATTTTTCGAAGTAAAATTGTTTTTCTGCTGCGCACACGTGAGGCACCTTCATTACTGATATGCCGCGACTGAGACTGTGTATGAATATAAACAGTCTCCTGCAATTCTCTTAATGAATGAACCGGTGACCCGAACCAATTGCAACTCAAGATAATGAGTGTTGTTCTCATTTCATGACAGAAAGCCGCTCATGGAACCAAAGGTGCCGTCTTCGAAGCTGCAAAAATGCTTGAATTTCTTAGAAGTACGTCCCATCCGACCTTTCACACCTAGCGAAAAGAATAATATCGCCGAACAGGGGTCTACTACACACAAGAATCGCTGAAACGAAGATATTCCTCTCGACTGCCTGAAATTTAATGAAGAATCCTTATGTCGAACCTTTATTTAAGCGAGATCGCATGAAATATTTCGTGACGTGTGAATTCGATACTGATCGGTCCTCTTTATAATGAAGCTTTAACGAGTCGCGTAAAACTGAGAGCATAAATGGAGTGACAAAGTGGAACGCGAAGTATGTTCTGTGCCAGAGCTTAATGCATCTGATTCACATTTCCGTGTATCAACTGAGCGGTGTTTCCACGTACGCTCTCGATATTAATCTCTATTTCGACAAAACGGAACTCTACGCAATTAACGAGATTAAAATCACTGAAGTACATGAACTGACATCTTTCTGCATGTCGCCCTGACTATTGATTTCACACCGTATACAATCTAGCTTTCGTCAGAACGAAGATTCGGTATATACTACCGCAAAATTCGAAGAGCTGCAGATTATTAAAGCGTTCTATCGAGCGACTTTGTTCTTTGTCGTATTACTAACCTTTCACCTGGCTTAATTGACTCTGTTAACGAAGACAAACTGACTTCCGTGACATACCTATCGGCGTAATTAATTAGAGCTTGCTTTGTGTGAGACCGTACTGCCGCATGCTGGAATTCATTAATACATCGTTTATCATCCTTCGTTTCACATTCGAGTAATATTTATTTGTTCAGTATTTTCTTATTTTGGTAAACAGCTTCCCCGCGTCGAGAAATAATACATCGGAGCTCAGTCCATTCAAAATTCATTCTTCTTTATTAGTAATGTGGATGGGACTGACAAGAGACGATAGCGAAAATAATAATTCCTGGCAGAAAAAGCGCACGTATCCTGCAAGAGGTATTTACTGCATGATGTAGTTTGAGAAATGACGCACTGACTCGACGGACGAGGGATTCAGAGCACGGTGAGTCTCGTAATACACGTAATGGTTGACGTGACAAATAAGAAGTGGCTTCAGGTATCGGGATTAACCCGTATAACTCCTACAGTCCCTGAAGTGCAATCCGGCTAACACATGAAGACTAGCTTATAGCCCTTCGCAAACTCGTCACCTGTTATTCCTCCGCGTCCCCGCGTTGTAAATCGTTTTCTAAACATAACATAATTTGTTTCTAAAGAAAACGTTGCTTTGCGACACTTTACATCCGTGCACAGCGGTTCGATTAAGTTCCAATTAATGCACATAGAGCCACGCGTATCGATGAACGAGCTAAATGAAACAACTTTCGGCTAACTGAGAGCAATTGCCCAACAATTGCTGCTTTATTCGGAAACGGCAAAAACCCAGCACCGTTATTGCACGGCTAGCAATACAAGGTCGGTTCCGAATAAAAACGTTGTCTTATAAAGCAATAAAGCTTGCGCGCAATTCCGCCACACAACTGCGAGATATAAGCCAGATTTATGTCTTAAGTCCAGAAGTGTAATGACGATGCCGGATCGAATTCTACGGCAGGGGAATGAGAGATTTCTATATTGATGAACGCGATCCAATTACCGCACAAACTATGAAACCAATTCGACGGTAAATCGACGTTAAATTGCTACGACCTCGTCTATTGGAAAACAATCTGGCCAGCTTTTTACTGCCGGCCGTTGACAGTGGCGCTAACGTTGTCGTCGGATTTAATTAACGTAAACGCAGGATCGAATGGACATGCGGCGCGTCGAAAACGGTCGTGCATCATTTCGATGTCTCGCAGGAAAAAGAGCGGCTCGCCTTCTGTGAAATATATCACGTTCGGGGGGTGGGGGCAAAAACGTGAACGATTTTATTTCCACCCACGCTGAAGGGAAATCCCAGTACATCCGTGGGAGAGAAGATGGCGGGCTATTATCCTTTTCGCTCACCGCACTGCTTTCCTTTAATTAGTGCGGTACGTTTAATGGCAAGGTCTAAGGACCTCAGCGTCGCGTTGCGAAATCGGGTAATTTCAGCGGCGCATTGCTAATGGCGTAATATACATCGTGCGCCGTGAAAATTGACCGACGGTTTTCGGTACAGGCAGTGCGAGTTAAGCAAACATTTCGTCGATTCGCGGGAAAAAGCCTATTTGCCGACGGCGATTATTCATCGCGCGGCTGCAAACGAAATTTTCGGTTATTGAACGGGCACGGAACGATGTATCAACTTTCCGGTTGGTACACAAAGATCCCGTACATTAACCCGACGTTAAATCACTTATGCTCCCGTGCCCTCTCATTATGTCACCGCATGCCACGTCATGGGGAAACGTAACAACTACCCGCATTAGTTTTCGAAGCAATTTAAATATCGATCCGAGGTATATTACCCGCGTTGGCAAAACACCCATCTTTACGACACCTGCATCGCAGCCCAATGCCCGCTCGTAAAACGGCAGCGACGAATTACGCGTAATATGAAATTCCATCAAGCGCCGCGCGACTGCTAACGAAACAATTAACTTGCAGATGCGATCAAAACACTGTAACGCGTCGAAAGCAAACACGGCCCAATGTCTGCGTTTGCCGTCCGCTCAACGTCGAGTGAACAAACACTGTGAGCTAAAAATAAATAAAGCAAACCCATTACAACGGCTAAAAGTTTGTCACAATGCGCACGGCACTTGTAATTCGATATCGTCAACTTTATCGGAATTGTACAGCCATTGCGTCGCACTCTCGATGTAACTTGCACACAGCTCTCCGGATCTCGCGGACCCACTTGTAAAGCCATTGAATCCTATCGCCTCCCGTACAGGGGAATATCGTTCGACAGTTCGCAGGAAAGGACTCCACCGAAATCCATTTCACCAACGAAAGTGCAAACCACCAACGGTCGATGTCAGACAATTATTGAACAACTTTTCCAAGCGACGCGGTCGGAAACGACCCCGGGCGTCTTTGTAATTGCCTGCATTCGACCTCTGAATCGATGTAATCCCGCAGAATGGTAAATTCGCAGAAAAATGGAATCGGCAAGTGTTCGCCGAAAGGTGAATCGAAAACGGGAGAGAGAAACAGGATTAGATAAACGCGACAATTTCTGTTAGGTTACAAGGTTGCATTGAAATCGATTTGGTGAATCGCACCTCTCGACGCTTTAACTGTTTCCATTTAATCTCACCGGGATGAAAGCAAATTTAATGCGGACACATGTTTTTCTACCCACTCGCCCTTTGGCGTTTCAGCGTACGCTCAAAACGATAACGGTCATTGACGGATATGTTTTTAAGCTATTTGTAAATAACGACGTAATGGAGGGAGAAGCTTTTTTCAATGATATTAGTTGAGACTGCGTCATCGGGCTGTTGTTATTCTGCTAATGTCAATCCATTCCATTATATTGGACATTCAAATTACATTTTAGTATCGTTCCAGTAATATTTTAGGCGTTTTGGCAAATATCCGATCGACTAAAAATAACTGTCGTGCGTGTAGTAATAAATCAAAAATGCAGTTTAATTTAGCAGACGTATCAGCAATGCTCTGCACGAAGTATAAAAAGGTCATGCCAAGACAAATACCGTGCGATAAGGTATTGGGGCAGATAAACGTGTAATTTAGAAGGACGAAGAACAGGCGAGACGGGCTGTTTTAGGGAATGGGAGAACTAATTGCGCACCATTTGTCACGAAGAGTTTTAATGTTGCAGTCGCGAAAATAAAGCACCCAGACTGGAACTAGCTCCGGCCACAGATTTTACTGACAACCACGGTTTAACCGCTCTCGTTACTTTAACGATCCAAAATTAAAAACCGCTTAACGCCAGCGCCAAATGTGAACGGTCAACTTTTCACGACTATTATCTATAGTCGAGCTAAACAGCACATACTATTTGAACAACGAACAATTCAAACGTACTGTTTCACTGGCAGAAAAAATATAATAACTGAAATAAATTTCGATCATGCGTTTCGGCACATTTTATGTGTCCTTCTCAAGAGAACCCGAAAGTATGTTAACGATTAGTTAAACTTTAATTTTGTTTAAATATTTGTTTCTTCAGTAACAAATTAAATAACAAATTGGAATGAAAATAAATGGCAATTGTGAAACAGAATCACAATTTAACCAACGGTTAAGATACCAATAGTTTCCCTTGGAAAACGCATGGAAGCTGCCGAAAACTAGGGCTGAAATTCAACACGTTGACTGCCAAGCGTATTTTGCTACGTTAGAACCGCGATGCGATAAAATACTGCAGAGCATAATTAAATCGTGCAAAATTAAGGTAACGCAGAGTTGTCAGAAGCCAAAGTATTGAAGTACCGTTCCAATATCAATCATTTTACAAGATTGCGAATAGGCTTCATTACGAATTTTTTGCATTTCTAGTAAAATATTTTGCGCTGGTCACCGCGTATTTTGCTATGTTAGAACCGCGATGCGATAAAATACTGCAGAGTATGATTAAATCGTGCAAAATGACGGTAACGCAGCATTGTTAGAAGCCAAAGTATTGAACCACCGTTTCAATATCAATTGCTTTTACAAGATTGCAAATAGGCTTCATTACGAATTTTTTGCATTTTTAGTAAAATATTTTGCGCTGGTTACCGCGTATTTTGCTATGTTAGAACCGCGATGCGATAAAATACTGCAGAGTATGATTAAATCGTGCAAAATTAAGGTAACGCAGAGTTATTAGAAGCCAAAGTATTGAAGCACCGTTCCAATATCAATTGCTTTTACAAGATTGCAAATAGGCTTCATTAAGAATTTTTTGCATTTCTGGGAAAATCTTTTGCACTGGTCATCGCATATTTTGCTATGTTAGAACCGCGATGCGATGAAATACTGCAGAGTATAATTAAATCGTGCAAAATTAAGGTAACACAGATTTGTTAGAAGCCAAAGTATTGAAGCACCGTTCCAATATCAATTGCTTTCACAAGATTGCAAATAGGCTTTATTGCGATTTTTTTGCATTTCTAGTAAAATATTTTGGGCTGGTCACCGCATATTTTGCTATGTTAGAACCGCGATGCGATGAAATACTGCAAAGTATGATTAAATCATGCAAAATTAAGGTAACGCAGAGTTGTCAGAAGCCAAAGTATTGAAGCACCGTTTCAATATCAATCATTTTACAAGACTGCAAATAAGCTTCATTACGAATTTTTTGCATTTCTAGGAAAATATTTTACGCTGGTCACCGCGTATTTTGCTATGTTAGAACCGCGATGCGATGAAATACTGCAGAGTATGATTAAATCGTGCAAAATTAAGGTAACGCAGAGTTGTCGGAAGCCAAAGTATTGAACCACCGTTTCAATATCAATTGCTTTTACAAGATTGCAAATAGGCTTTATTACGAATTTTTTGCATTTCTAAGAAAATATTTTGTACTGGTCACCGCGTATTTTGTTGTGTTAGAACCGCGATGCGATGAAATACTGCAGAGTATGATTAAATCGTGCAAAATTAAGGTAACGTAGAGTTGTTAAAAGCCAAAGTATTGAAGCACCGTTCCAATATCAATCATTTTACAAGATTGCAAATTGGCTTCATTATGAATTTTTTGCATTTCTAGGAAAATATTTTGCGCTGGTCACCGCGTATTTTGCTATGTTAGAACCGCGATGCGATGAAATTCTGCAGAGTATAATTAAATCGTGCAAAATTAAGGTAACGCAGAGTTGTCAGAAGTCAAAGTATTGAAGCACCGTTCCAATATCAATCATTTTACAAGATTGCAAATTGGCTTCATTATGAATTTTTTGCATTTGTAGGAAAATATTTTGCGTTGGTCACCGCGTATTTTCCTATGTTAGAACCGCGATGCGATGAAATACTGCAGAGTATGATTATATCGTGCAAAATGAAGGTAACGCAGAGTTGTCAGAAGCCAAAGTATTGAAGCACCGTTCCAATATCAATCATTTTACAAGATTGCAAATAAGCTTCATTACGAATTTTTTGCATTTCTAGTAAAATATTTTGCACTGGTCATCGCATATTTTGCTATGTTAGAACCGCGATGCGATGAAATACTGCAGAGTATAATTAAATCGTGCAAAATTAAGCTAACGCAGAGTTGTCAGAAGCCAAAGTGTTAAAGCAGCGTTTCAATATCAATTATTTTACAAGATTGCAAATAGGCTTCATGGCGAATTTTTTGCATTTTTACTAAAATCTTTTGCGCTGGTCACCGCGTATTTTGCTATGTTAGAACCGCAATGCGATAAAATACTGCAGAGTATGATTAAATCATGCAAAATAAAAGTAACGCAGAGTTGTTAGAAGCCAAAGTATTGAAGTACCGTTCCAATATCAATTGCTTTTGCAAGATTGCAAATAGGCTTCATTACGAATTTTTTGCATTTCTAGGAAAATATTTTGCGCTGGTCACCGCGTATTTTGCTATGTTAGAACCGCGATGCGATGAAATACTGTAGAGTATGATTAAATCGTGCAAAATTAAGGTAACGCAGAGTTGTCAGAAGCCAAAGTATTGAAGCACCGTTCCAATATCAATTGCTTTTACAAGATTGCAAATAGGCTTCATTACGAATTTTTTGCATTTCTAGTAAAATATTTTGCGCTGGTCACCGCATATTTTGCTATGTTAGAAACGCGATGCGATGAAATACTGTAGAGTATGATTAAATCGTGCAAAATTAAGGTAACGCAGAGTTGTCAGAAGCCAAAGTATTGAACCACCGTTCCAATATCAATTGCTTTTACAAGATTGCAAATAGGCTTCATTACGAATTTTTTGCATTTCTTGTAAAATATTTTGCGCTGGTCACCCCGTATTTTGCTATGTTAACACCGCGATGCGATGAAATACTGCAGAGTATGATTAAATCGTTAAAAATTAAGGTAACGCAGAGTTGTCAGAAGCCAAAGTATTGAAGCACCGTTCCAATATCAATCATTTTACAATATTGCAAATAGGCTTCATTACGAATTTTTTGCATTTCTAGGAAAATATTTTGCGCTAGTCACCGCATATTTTGCTACGTTAGAACCGCGATGCGATGAAATACTGCAGAGTATGATTAAATCGTGCAAAATTAAGGTAACGCAAAGTTGTCAGAAGCCAAAGTATTGAAGTACCGTTCCAATATCAATTGCTTTTACAAGATTGCAAATAGGCTTCATGACGAATTTTTTGCATTTTTAGTATCTTCAAATCGTTTGCGCCGGTCACCGGTGACCACCGTGGCAGTCAACGTGTTAATTTCTATTTCTTCTTAATTTCTTCTAATCATACAACAGTAGGCTATATTTGACCGTTACACAAATCCATAAACGATCACTCCTACCGTGATATATATTATTGGAAGGCACAATATCACATCATATGGTTTCTACGTTCTCCTCGCCTGCTCTCCGTTGCTATCTCGCTTCCGCGAATCCGTCATATTAGCAATCGATTTGACGCGAAATTGCACAAAGACAAGGCATACATCAGGGACATGTCACTTCATCCCCCACACGCTCTTATCAGGTATCACGGCGCGTTTTATCGATCCGCGCTTTCGTAGGCTTTGTTCAGGCTCGATAAGGAGATACGGTATGCATGGTCACGCGTTCGGTACGACAGACGCGTGCATATATCGGTTATCTTCAATGGGAAATTGCGTTACGCGGAACCGTGTATCGATCCAAGGTAAACAGCGGCCTTTCGCTCGAAGACAAGTTTACCAACATTTACCTGCTGGCACAATCGACTGCGACACCGAGACGAAATTGGAAAACGTCCTCCTCCTCAGAGGGTAGCGTTCGAACAAAAGAGAACGCCGACGGCCGTCTATGTACTCTGCTGCGTCGCCTCTCAGAGTCCGCGATATTAGCAATATTGCGCGCCTTTGCTCGAGATAGCCAAACGACGCCAACGGTAATAGTCTTTCTCTCCAATGCACTGTGCACGCGTGCACAGAGAGCGGCGCAATTTTTACGTTTGACTCTGCATGCCCTATGCCCGGAGACAATTTACATCTTGACGGGTTCCGTTTGTGAAAAGGGAAGGAGGGCTCCTCACGGCGAGTGTTGACATTTTGGTTAAGGAACGAAGAATGCGCGCGAAGAACAAAGGTCAGACTGTGGTTTGCCGAAGCGTGCGAGGTCGTTTGTCGGATTTTGCCAGATTTTTTCTCTTTCGGCGTTGACTTATGCAGCGCGGTTGAAAAGGCTGCCTTTTTGTTAGGCAATTAAGGTCGTGCAGCAAATGCCGCGTTGATCCTTTGTTAAGAACACACGGCATGGTTGGATGAGGTCGCGTATCAGTTTACGGTATCACGCTTAATCGGTTAATTAAGTCCGCAGTTTTCGCTTGTGCCGTATTGCTACGTTCAATTATTGATCTTCCGGCGACGAGAATGCCTTTTTCGCGATACCGCGGTTCCTGTCATTAATCTCGATCGCTTGATACCGAGTTTAGCAGATATGTTTAGTTGAAAACAACCGACGGAAGAAAAAATTTGTATTTATAAACTGTCTCGCACTTCTGCTCTGGGCGGAATTGAATTGGGACAGTTTGGGAACAGGGACACGATTTCTCCGAACTCGCAATTAGCGTTTCGGAAAAAGGTAACGATGAAATGAGATTCGACGCAACCGAAACACCCGAAAACCAGCGTACCATAATTATAACAGAAACTGTAAATACAGACAAACATGTTGAATAGCCAGCGTAAATTTAATATAATTCCCAAATCATCAACGCGCTGGCACATAAGCTGCTGATAACAGTTTATTTGTTTTTTTTTGTTTATTCTTCTGATACAACTAAAATGTGGAAACCAATTAAAATCCCAACATTTAGAGAAATTGTCGTTATAGAATTGTCATAGCCTCAAAATGATAGCGCTGGTAACATGAACCCTGGTATAACATACAATTTGACATTTTAGAAAAGTACGAAAGAAAAATAATTAGCCATATTTGTATTTTTGTTGTTAGGCAAAGAGATAAATTTTAAGTCGACGAACAGCTAAAAATAATGGAAAGAAACTCATTGGCCTGACTCATTGTCCTACCTATCCCGAAACAATTCCGCTTAAATTGTTTCGAAGAATAGGTACCATAAAAGCAACATTAATATTATGCATATTTTAAGTACAAAATGCTTGTGAACACTTTTGTATATCGTACCGATATTTGTGTATAAATAAAGACAACGAGCAGAAAACTTCGCTTTCGTTTAAAACATTTCGATGAATTTTATTATATAAGTATAAACTACTTTTTTGCTATAGTATGTTTTATGAAATATCACGACTCAAAGTTGATACTGCTGTCAAACGGAAAATTCGTCGGTTAACATAAATTATTACAACATATTATTGATAGTTTTATAATCAAAATAAGTTTAAACAAGATAAAGTTTGTTCCATATTTGCCTCTGAATGTTTATTGAGTAACTTAATTCATAATTAGTACTAAATAAGTAAATGTGGTCCGAATTACATCGTGATTAATTTAATTTTAATTGGAAAATCTCGCGAATAAGCTGTGTAAATTTTCAGATAAAATAATACAGTTAAAATATATATTTTATTGCATTATGACTCGCCAAGCGCTGAATTCTCATCCAAGGAACCACGTTACGTGTCGTATTGCATATATTATATGATTGACTGACTTCAGTTGATATAATATACGCGCAGAAATAGGTTTGCCATGAGTGTAGGAATATTTGATTGGACAATCTGAGGGAAGGACCAATAAAGACAATGTGAGAGAGTAGATTTAGAAATTAGTTTGGCGTGTACCAGTCAATTGATTAATATATTGGAATTTACTATTCAAACAAATACGGTGTTTCGAAACTAGGTGCTTGCCGTTATGAAGTACATTTTTTGCACTGTCAGGTTTCTTTAGATAAATGTGAACATATTAGTTAATTGACTGGGGCACGCCTAATAAATTTCTGAATTCATTATCAAGAGCGGTCAGAATAATGCGAAAGTTTACTGTAGCGCGAAATCGATCGGCTTTATTGCGCATAAATGCCGGATTTGCGCCCACTGTGCCGCACAGACGACCGTCGAAAAGTTTTAACGAGTGTGAGGTACGTGCTTGTTGGCAACCTTTTAACGTCGCGTCGTGATTTCCGGCTGCACTTTCTGCGTCTACGCGGCACACGAAAGTATCGCATTAAAAACACTCTATATTTATGTACAGCTCTCGTCTGCGCACTCGTTACTAAATTTCTGATTTTCAGCATCAACGTGAGACTCGGCATTTCGCAGTGTGCTCGCAGCGGAAAATAGAGAACCGTGGAAAATCACGCGAAGAATAGAATAGAAAGTTTTCGTTATCGAGGGATGCGCGCAGTATATCGGCAACTTTGGTTTTCGCTGATCAGATAAGTCGTCTCAATGACCTCGTTCGTCGCTGATCTACGGGAACCGAAATGTTCAAGAGCTTCCGATTCCCGGATCTTCTGACTTAACTTTCTTAAGTTCGATAAGAAAGACGAGGCGAACTTTTACCGCGAAAGGCTTTCTCGAACTTATTAAAAACTTAGCTTGGGAGGAAATATGAAAAAATACGATAGGGCATGTGACGCGCTGCGGTTGAGGCGTGTTTTGATGATCCGGAAAATTAAATTTTCTGACCGACCGAATTCATCGTGTTCCAGGACCAGATCGGCACAAATGATGAAAGGCCGCCATCAGTTTCGTCGTCGCTTCAGTCTACAACCGTCGTCACTGAAAGAGGGCCAAGAAGATGGAACGACGAAGAACGTTAGGTGAGAGAACGGAGATTATCCCCAATTTTGTAGCGATGCATTATCGGCAATGATCGCGAGTAACCGTGAATTATTCAACTTCCACTGACATGAAACTCAGCCAGTGCTTTCGCGATAATAACATTTGCTCTGAGGGTGGTTCGCGTTTATTACCGGCCATATAATTATGCCTGCTGGTAATCACTAATTCATTTAAACATCATTATTAATGCATTTAACGTCGCATAAATTCATTTGAGGTATATAATACCGGTATTATTAAGTTTAATTAGTTGAATCGGTTATTCCACGGGCAAGCATATAATTACCGGGTTCCTTATCAACAGGCCTCCATGATTCTTTAATGCTTTCGTGGCGGATTCGATTGTACGTTGGATCTGAGGCCTGCTATTTTCTGCAAATAAACTACAATGCATTGTTAGTTCCCTGACAAGCATTGGCCTACACGTGTTACCTTCTGTTCTTCTCAATATTCGTCTTTTTCGCTTGCAACCTCTTCCATTCTTGCGTAACTACCTGGCTCTGTCTGCGTCTTTCACTCCGCCGACTCTCAGAGCAGTTCAAGCTTTAATTTCACGGCAAGCCTTCGCGAAAAGGAGAAATCTTTCTGTTTCTCCCTCTCTTTTGTAGAGACGGTAATAACCGTATCTGACCCCTCGTAATAACCGTGGATGATTATGAGAACGAAGATACTTCGAGCCGGCTGTTATTTAGTGCATGCAAAAAAGCCTGGATGAGGTCACACTTGCAGTAGAAAACGTATTTTACTACAACGAGCATAGAAATTTCTTACTGAAAATTTCGAGCATAATGGAATGAGAGGGTGGAAGATGAATGAGAAGGGACGAGAGTCTCGGCACTTCAACCTTCGTAATGAGATTCTCTTCACTTTAATTACTAACTTTTTCGTCTAGAACCCCGAAATATATCGCGGAAGTAATTGTCCCGGAAGCGCTCAAATAATTCCAACCCCCATTGCACTGATTGCTTATTTTTAATTACCGCGAAGAAATTGGACGGAAAGCGAAACTAGCTTGAACCACTTTAGCCCTTTTGAGACCAAGACCCCGCCATGTGTATCATATAATATTTACCATTCGTTTTATGTTCGAGTGATATTAAAGTAACAATTACAATTGACGACGATTCTGTTTACATGCCTCAATATGCATCATTCGTTTTGTGTTCGACCGATATCAAAGTAACAATCGTCATTGACGACGATTTTGTTATAAAACGTCGGTCTCGCAAGGGTTAAGCTATGCGTTCTTCCGCACCATTGAAAAGTACTGCATTTTAGCGATTTTCGCCATATCGAGGATACCGAGAGGATCGCGTTGGATCAGACAGACTGCAATCCCGTAAATCGAAATGCAATTTCAGAAACGAGAGGCTATCGGAATCCGACAGCGGCGGCGGAAAGTCGGTCGAGAGTTCAGTGCGGCACAAGATCGTCATGATGGGTGCGGCGAAGGTGGGAAAGTCCGCGATAATTAACCAGTTCCTTTACAGTACGTTCACGCCGAAGTATAAGCGAACGGTGGAGGAGATGCATCACGGCGACTTCAACGTTTCCGGTATTCACTTGACGCTCGACATTCTCGACACGTCCGGCTCCTACGAGTTTCCCGCTATGAGAGATCTGTCCATTAAATCGGCCGACGCGTTCGTTCTCGTGTACGACGTCAACGACGCCAATACGTTTCTCGAAGTAAAGACGCTGAGGGCTCAAATCCTCAGCACGAAGGGTGCCGTGCCGATTGTCGTCGTCGGTAACAAAGTGGATCTCGTTAAGAACGAACAAGAGGTGAGTGGTGTCGAAATGAAATACGGCAAGGAAGACGAATGTTACCGCTCACTATGACACACTTGCCGACACTGCGCCGGCTATGACACGGATAGAGAACTCTGCTTATTTCGCACGCTAGTCTCTTGTGAGGCAATGTTTCGACGATGAGTGTTCAATAAGAACTTTCAGAATATTTCCAACCGAGGTATTATTGTTCGGTTAGACGTAGTTGCGTTTTGTACATAAGCTAAGTGGACTTAATCGTTTGACTGCTGAGGAGCGCGATACACAATATGTCGGGAAAATAACGGAATTTTTCAACACAGTCTCCTTCGCGCCGAGCGCGATGAATATATGCGGCATCCATGAAATATTGAGGAAAGCTGTGTGTACTCGATGGGTGCCGCGTCGCATATACAAGGCATCCACGCCACGACTTCTGGGTACGAGCGCCGCATATATGCGGCATCGAAATAATCTGTACAAGTGCCATTTATTGTCGATGGCAACATTTTTCTTTATCGGCAGAGCCTTTTCCATTGATTTTATTGACATATTGGATTAATCATTTCTTAAAACTTTTGAAACTGCTTTTTGTTGAAATCACTTTCAAACGTATTACGCAATAAACTACAAATATCAAGGCGCTCGTTTACTGTTTTATACCGAATATTCTATCGAATCCATTTGACAGTAAACAATTTTACATATTTGGATTTTACAAGAATTATGAATAGATCGGCTTAATGTATAATTTTTAACTCTTAAAAATTAGACTTTTCAGGTTAGGGTTTTGTATGTTGTATTTGAAAAATTTTGGAAGTGTTTTCATATTAAAAATGTAAATATACTTATTACATTAGAGCAATGATTGTTTTATTTAGCAGAGTTCCTATTTAAGACTTAGAACAACATATATACAGAAACCTCGCGCACTGTGCATATTTCCGGCGCGAGTTTCCGTTCAGTGACGGTACTTCGGCGGACGGGGCTGCCGTAGCGAAAGGGTTAAATTAAAAAACGTGCAGGATTTAAACACGTGAAACTAGAGAGTATAATATTTATAAACAATAACGACACAATCAAGATACTTTCGTCTTTTTTCTTAATCTTTCGTCGTTTTGCCTTTACGCCGTTTTGTCTTTATACCTTATCCTCTTTACGTCTTATGGTCAACTACCTCCTAAGCAACCAAAAACACGATTCAACAAACTCATCACCTTTAATACATCAATATAATAATTGAGGATCACAGGTGACCTTTCCTCGGCAATTAGAGGAACCTGTATTTGAGATCCCACAAGAGAAATAGTCATTTTGGCAATTTTGTTTATATTTATTCAAAATACATTCCGTCCGCATCGATACGCCGCTGGGCACGTTCAACCAATGCTCGCATAGATTTTTTTAGGTCATTTTTCGGAATCGCTTCTATGACCCTCGTCACGGCGTTTTGGACTTGTGTAGCATCGTCATAAAACGATCTTTTCATAGCCAATTTGAGTTTCGGGAACAGGAAATAGTCACATGGTGACAAATCAGGGGAATACGGAGGATGTTGAAGAATACAGACTTGTTTTATCGCCAAAAATTCTTGAACGGCGACGGACCTGTGAGATGGTGCATTCGAGTGCAACAAGAACCAGCTTTCCAGCTCTTGATATTCGGGTCTCACTCGAACGATTCTCTTCCACGAACGCTCCATAACACCCAGATAATATTCGCCGATGACATTTTGACCCTGTGGAACGAATTCCTGAAGTATAATACCTTTAAAGTCGTAAAAACAAATCAACGTTCTCTTCTCTCGTGACTTCTGGAAACACAATTTTTTCGATTTCGGAGAGAATGGGGCGTTAACACTTTGGCATTTTGTTTGAGGATCGTACTTGAAGCACCAAGTCTTATCACCAGTTACTTTGTCAAAATTTCGTGAACCGTGTCTTTGGTCGTATTTAATTCCTCCGCTATCCATCTCACAGTCGAATTTCCATCGTAGGCGATCATTTCGCGCACTTTTTCTACTAACTCATCGTGATTTTTTTTTTTTCGTCGGCCTGGCTTTGAGTCGTCTTCCAAAGCCTTACGAGCACAGACTTTCCGTTTGTTTAAATCCTTCGTCAACATTTTGTGAACCATGTCTTTGGTCGTATTTAATTCCTCCGCTATCCATTTTTTTGCATCGTATCATTTCACGCACTTTTCTATCAATTGATCGTGATTTTTGTTTTTTCGTCGGCCAGGCTTTGGGTCGTCTTCCAAAGCATTACGAGCACAGACTTTCCGTTTGTTTAAATCCTTCGTCAAAATTTCGTGAACCATGTCTTTGGTCGTATTTAATTCCTCCGCTATCCATCTCACAGTCGAATTTCCATCGTAGGCGATCATTTCACGCACTTTTTCTATCAACTGATCGTGATTTTTGTTTTTTCGTCGGCCTGGCTTTGGGTCGTCTTCCAAAGCATTACGAGCACAGATTTTCCGTTTGTTTAAATCCTTCGTCAAAATTTCGTGAACCATGTCTTTGGTCGTATTTAATTCCTCCGCTATCCATCTCACAGTCGAATTTCCATCGTAGGCGATCATTTCACGCACTTTTTCTATCAACTGATCGTGATTTTTGTTTTTTCGTCGGCCTGGCTTTGGGTCGTTTTCCAAAGCATTACGAGCACAGACTTTCCGTTTGTTTAAATCCTTCGTCAAAATTTCGTGAACCATGTCTTCGGTTGTATTTAATTCCTCCGCTATCCATCTCACAGTCGAATTTCCATCGTAGGCGATCATTTCACGCACTTTTTCTATCAACTGATCGTGATTTTTGTTTTTTCGTCGGCCAGGCTTTGGGTCGTCTTCCAAAGCATCACGTCCGTCCTGAACGAGCTTATACTACGCGAACACACGTGTACGGGATAAGCAATCGTCACCATAAACTTTTTTCATCATTTCAAATGTTTCCGTAAAACTTTTACCGAGTTTGAAGCAAAATTTAATATTAGCTCTTTGTTCCATCGTGTTTTTGAAACGAGGTGACAAAAAATACTCTGACTTTAAGCGCGATAACCTAAAAATCCTTCGATCGATAACAATGACCGTGGGCGCGTACTGTGACAGAAACATACAGTTTTCAAATTTGTATTGTTTTAGGAGATGGCATTAGTAATTTCCCGTAAATTTAAAAAGTTCCGTTATTTTTCAGACATACTGTGTATGTTGTGCCGAAATTGCGAAGAGCGCGACAGCACTCTTTTTTTGTTATGCCAAAACTGTAGAGAGCGCAATAACGCTTCTGTGATTCAGTAAACTTAAGTTGCTCTATTTGTAAAAAAGGAATTTACGCGCTTTGTATAGCAAACCACTCGTGTAAAGCATCATAAAAAATTATTTGTGTTAATTTGAGTGAACTATAAATGCTTTTTACCCATTTTATCCACAAAATGAATTAAAATAAATTTAAATAAATGGTATTTATAAAAAACTTTGTTGTTGAAAAGTGATATAAATGAGTTTATTGTATCAAACGTGTTCCATATTTTTCCCACGCACGCGCAATTAGTGCCGCAGTTTTGGCATATGCTCGAAAAAAACCGACAGCAGCCAAACGGTTAAACATTCTCGAGACGAATCACTTCACATTTTCTACCGGAAATCAAATTATTCTATACACAGCCTATGTTCTCGTTTTGAATGAGTCCTTTGCAAACGATACGAAACCACTTTTAACACATTGACTGTCACGGTGGTCACCGGTGACCGGCGCAAAAGATTTGATTAAAAATTTAAAAAATTCGCAAGGAAGCCTATTTGCAATCTGGTAACAGCAATTGATGTTGGAACGGTGCTTCAATACTTTGACTACCAAAAACTCTGCGTTACCTTCATTTTGCACGATTTACTCGTTCTCTGTAGTATTTTGTCGCATCGCCGTTCTAACGTAGCAAAATGCGCTTGGCAGTCAACGTGTCAACACATTGACTGCCACGGTGGTCACCGGTGACCGGCACAAACGATTTTATTAAAAATTTAAAAAGTTCGCAATCTTATAAGAGCAATTGATGTTGGAACGGTGCTTCAATACTTTGACTTCCAAAAACTCTACGTTACCTTCATTTTGCAGGATTTAATTTTTAAACTTTGCAGTATTTCGTCGCATCGCGGTTCTAACGTAGCAAAATACGCTTGGCAGTCAACGTATTAACACGTGTTAACACATCGACTGCCACGGTGGTCACCGGTAACCGGCGCAAAAAATTTTACTAAAAATGCAAAAAATTCGCAATGAAGCCTATTTCTACTTTTGTAAAAGCAATTGATATTGGTACGGTGCTTCAATACTTTGACTGTCAACAACTTTGTGTTACCTTCATTTTGCACGATTTAATCCTACTCTGCAGTATTTCATCGCATCGCGGTTCTAACGTAGCAAAATACGCTTGGCAGTCAACGTGTTAACACATTGACTGCCACGGTGATCACTGGTAACCGGCGGAAAAGATTTTATTAAAAATTTAAAAAGTTCGCAATCTTGTAAGAGCAATTGATGTTGGAACGGTGCTTCAATACTTTGACTTCCAAAAACTCTGCGTTACCTTCATTTTGCACGATTTAATCGTTCTCTGTAGTATTTTGTCGCATCGCGGTTCTAACGTAGCAAAATACGCTTGGCAGTCAACGTGTTAACACGTGTTAATACATTGACTGCCACGGTGGTCACCGGTGACGGGCGCAAACGATTTTATTAAAAATGCAAAAAATTCACAATGAAACCTATTTGCAATCTTGTACAAGCAATTGATGTTGGAACGGTGTTTCAATACTTTGGCTTCCAAAAACTCTGCGTTACCTTCATTTTGCACGATTTAATCGTATTCTGCAGTATTTCGTCGCATCGCGGTTCTAACGTAGCAAAATACGCTTGGCAGTCAACGTGTTAACACATTAACTGCCACGGTGGTCACCGGTGACCGGCGCAAAAGATTTTATTAAAAATTTTTAAAATTCGCAATCTTATAAGAGCAATTGATGCTGGAACGATGCTTCAATACTTTGACTACCAAAAACTCTGCGTTACCTTCATTTTGCACGATTTAATCGTTCTCTGTAGTATTTTGTCGCATCGCGGTTCTAACGTAGCAAAATACGCTTGGCAGTCAACGTGTTAACACATTGACTGCTACGGTAGTTATCGGTGACCGGTGCAAAAAATTTTACTAAAAATGCAAAAAATTCGCAATGAAGCCTATTTCTAATTTTGTAAAAGCAATTGATGTTGGTACGGTGCTTCAATACATTGACGTCCAAAAACTCTGCTTTACCTTAATTTTGCACGATTTAATCCTACTCTGCAATATTTCGTCGCATCGCGTTTCTAACGTAGCAAAATACGCTTGGCAGTCAACGTGTTAACACATTGACTGCCACGGTGGTCACCGGTGACCGGTGCAAACGATTTTATTAAAAATTTAAAACACGCAATCTTGTAAGAGCAATTGATGTTAGAACGGTGCTTCAATACTTTGGCTTCCAAAAACACTGCGTTACCTTAATTTTGCACGATTTCATCGTTCTCTGTAGTATTTTGTCGCATCGCGGTTCTAACATAGCAAAATACGCTTGACAGTCAACGTGTTAACACGTGTT
Organism: Cryptocheilus praepositus; assembly: GCA_033815515.1. Taxonomy (NCBI): domain Eukaryota; kingdom Metazoa; phylum Arthropoda; class Insecta; order Hymenoptera; family Pompilidae; genus Cryptocheilus; species Cryptocheilus praepositus. Next base: position 215,952 of record JAWWQZ010000132.1, on the reverse strand, counting down.
AACACATTGGCTGCCACGGTGGTCGCCAGTGACAGGCGTAAAAGATTTGATTAAAAACTTAGAAAATTCGCAATGAAGCCTATTTGCAATCTTGTACAAGCAATTGATGTTGGAACGGTGCTTCAATACTTTGGCTTCCAAAAACTCTGCGTTACCTTCATTTTGCACGATTTAATCGTTCCCTGCAGTATTTCGTCGCATCGCGGTTCTAACATAACAAAATACGCTTGGTAGTCAACGTGTTAATATCCTCCATCTATTACTTTTCTGTCCCAGTGCCTAGTATAATCATTTCTTTTTCTAGGTCGATACCGACAGCACAAGGGAATTGGTCACTATGAAATGGGAAAACGGCTTTGTAGAAGTATCTGCTAAGGAGAACCTGAACATTTCTCAGGTGTTCAAGGAGCTCCTGATACAAGCGAAGCTTAAGTACAATCTCAGTCCGGCATTGCGCCGACGACGTCGTCAATCCTTGCCGCCACCTCAGCATTTAAATTCGCGTGGCAGCAGTGCTCATGTGCCGTCGCCTGCGCAATTACAACATCTCCAGCAAATCCGCGAACGATCCGAGTCAAAGAGGAACTCGTGCATCCTCTCGTAAAAATTCGTTGTACTCCTTTCGCCGTCGATTGGATGATCGAATTTGCGAAATGACATGTTAACGTTGGCGAGGTATACGATCTCAACGCGGTCCCATTGAAAGTTGGAGCTCCAGGTTGGGAAGTGTGTGGTAACGTTCGCACGAACTTGAGATGTATAAAATACGAAGCAGGAAACAGAGATTCTGAGAGAACGGTTCCCTTCGAGTTTCTTCAAATTCTCCGAAATGTTCATGATCAATACTGGTGTTGACCGTCTTGACCGTTAAAAAAAATTACTATCGTGTCAACTTATAACTTTGCGTGCGAAAGCTTCGAAATTCTGTTATCGCAGAAAACGCCGAAGGGAATCGAATTTACGGTACTAAATGTGCCCAGTGCGTTTCTTGGCGATTCTAACCTACGGGTACACGGGGATTTTTTTGATTCTTCATCTAGGAGAATTCATGTTAAAAAAGCTACAGAATAGAAGTTTCAGAAATGGTACGCGGCAAAGAAGAGATTGATTCTTCATATTTCGCTCCTACGTCATTGAAAATATAATATGGCACAAGGTATGGTATATATAAGGAATAGAGGTGTTTCGCTATTTTCCGTTCATGCGACTTTAAGAACCATTAAAATACGTACATACGGAAAAACATGTGCAACATTACAACATGTAAACTAAACATTAGACATGTTCTTTTATTTACTTGGAATACCTTCACATATTTAGAAGTGAACTAGTCCAACTATTCTTGTTACGTCTGTTTGAAAACATGAATTAATATGAAAAAAAAAATTATAAATGGGACTTCACTTCTGGTGTACGGACATATTAATTTCTCACGAAATGGATGCTATAATAATGTAATTACTTATATTCCACTAAATATCGTTAATTATATTTTATGAGCCCTATGTTCTGGCCAATTAATTGTCGCATTGGCTGTTCCTATAATCGTCTCACCATTAGTATTATTGGTTTAGGTAATTCTATTTTAGTTATTGAACCTACCTATGTCGGTACTACGTTCATCCTACAAATCATGATCACGTAATCAAATCCACGTGAACCAATTGTACTCGATGATTTACAACTATCGAGTCCAGAAAAACATAATGATTCCGAATTACTTGTTGTAAGTATAGAATTTCAATTTCCGATACACTTTTAACTAGTACTTCAGGGTTATTTCACACTGCCCTTTTTCTGATTACGAGAATTTTATGCGTGTAATCATTGTGAGAACGTTTTACGTGAACTTAACGACCAGTTCGAAATTTGTATTAAGTCCTGACTTACTCGTATGTTGAGTATTAAATTCTACTGTTAAGTTACGAAGGCGCAAGATACGAATTTAACGGAAACATGTTTAACTAAAGCGTGAAGAAAACATTGACACACGTGGTGTTATGCTTGAACCTAATTTTGCGTGAACTAGGGACTATAACTTGTCCGATCTTAATGAATGTACCGACAATTTCCATCGATGATTGGCGTACTATGTAATTTTGTAACAAACGGGTATTCTTTAGAAAACTATATAAAAGCTAAAACAAAAGCTTACATTCGAAATAGGCTTCGTCAAGTGTAACTTTCTGTACATACTGTTAACTCCCATACAATTTTCTTCCGAACGCATAGCCAATATATGTGTGAATATGTTTACTATTCGACGTTGGAATTATGACTATCCGGTACAACTTTTAATAACATTGATAATACATGTCGTATAATCTGTAAAATAATTTTGTAGCAAACCGTTTTCACGATAATCGTAATAATGTGCACGCCGTCGCTGTAAATTGTAACTGTCTTGTGTTTCTTTCAGATGTAAACTCTACACGTATTGTAGGCACAATATTTCAAAAGATATTTGTCACGTAACTTGATTGTAATTACAATAGTAACAATACAAATTGCAGATCGTCATTGATGTAAATTAATAGATGTAACTTGAAATATTCGATATTCTTACTTGAAAATGTCCGTAAAATAAAATAGCGTACTGTGAATTGTCATGGTTCTATTCTTAGGATAAAACATCGTGACGTGTTACATTTAAATATGAAAATAGCAAATTTTAAGGAACCAAGCCAAGACATGAACATATGTGTATAATTTTTATGGTGTCAATGTCTCTCCGTTAAACATCCACGTTAATTGATTGTAATTAATGAAACTAACAAACTAACAGTTTCATCTTAAAAAGAACGGCAGCACTCGTCCAATTGAATAACGTATAATCGTTATATTCATCTAGCTATAAATAGAATGTGTCCTGAGAAATGTTAGCTGATTAAGTCTTCGACTTTGTATTATTGCGTTATTGAGATCAACAAATAAAAAACGGATAATTCTCGATAGACCATCTCAATACAAAACCTCATCCTGATGACCAATATCAAGTCACTCATACACTTGCGTTTTACGTTTACTAAGGATTTTTATTGTAACAGCAACATCGTGTTCAATCGTAACGGTTTGATATTTCAATTACATGCGTGAAGATTAAGCCTCACTAGTTGATTGCCAATTACTGCATTATCGGCATTGATTACCCTTTTGTCTCAAACGACGCAGTCAACTGTAATATTTAGGAATGCACATCGTTAAATTATTCATTTTTACCATTTATAACAATGCCTCGCAGCAATACGTTTATTTTTGTACAAATCATGTAATGATACAATGGTGCAATAATTGGGTTATGCATGCGAAAATTTAGATCTGAGAGAAATTTCTTACCGGAAAACTTCTACGTTCTAACCATCATCTCTGGCTTTGGTATCGGCATTATGTTATACAATCAAATTGTTAATTATTGCAATTTACATTTCCCACAGGGCAGTTTCAACTGTAACATTTAGTAATGCACACTCTTAAATTATTCAATTTTTGCAATTTATTACGATGCCTCGCAGCAATCTGTTTATTTTTGTACAAATAGTGTGATTCTGACAATCACACGATGACGCAATAATTCTGCTATGCATGCGAAAATTAAGATCTACCCGAAATTTCTTACCAGAAAAAGTTCTACTTTCTTACCATCATCTCGTATTTAGTATCTCTCGGCTTTATACTCTCGGCTTTAATATCGGCATTAAGTCATACAATGAAATTGTTAATTATTGCAATTTACATTTCCCACCGGGCAGTTTCAACTGTAATATATAGGAATGCACACCCTTAAATTATTCATTTTTACCATTTGTAACAATGTCTCGCAGCAATCTGTTTATTTTTGTACAAATTATGTTATTCTGATGATGACACAATGGCGCAATAATTTGGTAATACCCGCAAAAATAAAGATCTATCAGAAATTTCTTACCGGAAAAATTCTACTTTCTTACCATTATCTCTGGCTTTGATATCAGTATTAAGTCATACAATAAAATTGTTAATTGTTGTAATTTATATTTCCCACAGGGCAGTTTTAACTGTAACATTTAGAAATGCACACCCTTAAATTATTCATTTTTACAATTTATAACAATGTCTCACAGCAATATGTTTATTTTTGTACAAATCATGTGATTCTGATGATGTCATAATGGCGCAATAATTGGGTTATGCAAGCGAAATTTAAGATCTACCAGAAATTCCTTACCGAAAAAATTCTACTTTCTTACCATCATCTCTGACTTTGGTATCGGCATTAAGTCAGGCAATGAAATAGTTAATTATTGGAGTTTACATTTCCCACAGGGCAGTTTCAACTGCAACATTTAGGAATGCACACCTTTAAATTATTAATTTCTACAATTTATCACAACATCTCACAGTAATCTGTTTATTTTTGTACAAAACATGTGATTCTGATGATGACACAATGGCGCAATAATTTGGTAATGCCCGCAAAAATTAAGATCTACCAGAAATTTCTTACCGGAAAAATTCTACTTTCTTACCATCATCTCTGACTTTGATATCGGCATTAAGTCAAACAACGAAATTGTTAATTATTGCAATTTACATTTTCCACAGCGCAGTTTATCGAGCAATTTACTGAGATTCCATTACTGCATCAATGGCGTACGATTATTGTTGTACTCAGAGTTGCAACTAACGTGTTAGATCCATTTTTATTTCGAAGCAACACGCGTGTTCAAAATTCCGCTACAACACGATGACGCGCGAGATCTGTCCAAAAAACAATCGAAGATTGCATCTAATTGCAGGCACTACTTGACATTGCGCAAACTTGTTACGTCTCGCTAAATGCATGGATTGAACCTGCAATGTTATCTTAAACACTGCAGTTTATTTTTATGCCGTTGCGATTTGTTATTAAACTTACTTGATAAAATAAACCGACGGCTATTCGTTGGACCAAAAATAAATGTGGCCATTATATCCACAGGAAACTAGGAGCTGTTCAATTTCAAATTCGATCGAGCAACAAATTTAAGTTTTACCACAATTGGTAAGCGTCTAATGATCTGTCGTTTGACACAGATCGAGGAACGGTTATGTCACATCATATTTTCCAAGAATTAAATCGGAAATTATGTGTTCGTGAGTTTTAATATCCTGAAGTGCCTTGATTTTTTTGTGTCCGCAGAATTGGATAGGCTGAAAAGCAAGAAATAAACCAATATTATGTGCCGTGGATCAATTGCTGCACAACAAGTGGATAAGTTTGAGTCGGGGTAAGTCAAAACATGTCCATTTGTTATGTTTACTTCAGTTTTCCATTGCATTATAACATTTCTGCGCCACTTTATGTAGTAGACGAATTTTGTTATGCTTTCGATCATTTCAATTATATGGTCATGGACCAAAAATGTCTATTACAGTAAAGCCTGTTTTTGTGCGGTCTTTTTTTATGCGATTTTGTTTTTGTGCGATTAGGTTTTGTGCGATTTTATTTTTGTGCAATTTTTTTGTGCGATTTATTTTTATGCGGTATATGAATCTTAGCGGCGTTAGCACCAGTTTAACGTTTCCTATCATGTACATATACATGTTGTGGACGAAATATATGAATGTGTAATTAATCGAAACGTTACCGAAAACACGTCAACGTTATTATCTGAAATTAGTGCGCTTGCACATAACATCGGCGGAGAAGGCTTTGATTCTTTCGGCGATAATGACCTAGACGAGATGATTGAGGACCAAACTGTCGATGATAGTGACATTATCAATAGTTTGATAGATTATGAAAATCGACAAGAAGAACCGGAATCTATTACAGCAGATAAAATATATGCAGGGATTCAAATTTCGAAAAAATTGGAAACGCATTTTCTTAAAGTAGATACCAAAGCGGAAAGACGCTTAAAATTCTAAAAAGAGCTGAGATCATGCATGTCTCACTATCGTTACGTTTACAAGCAATTGACCAGTCGACCATCGTCACAAAAACTGATCACTGAGTTTATGGTACCAAAAAACAAATCAATTGAAATCCTATCTTCAAGCGACGAAAGCGATTTTTAACCAATCTATCATAAGAAGATGTGCGTTTTGGATTACGACGAGTAGCAGCAAACTATTTAATGTACAATTTGAAAACTTCTTCATGTATATGTACAATGAAGAATTAAATATTTTTACAATTTCCTTACGTCTAATTTAATTATTTAATTTAATTGAAAGCATTCTCTCATCTATTTCATAGATCATTGATGTATTTTTTTTAAGTCGATTTTTTTTTATGCAATTCCTATCCACTGCATAAAAAAATTTTAGTGCAATATATCGTACAAAATTGTTTATTATATGCAAGAATTTATAAAATTTTCGAATATTTTTTGTACTATTTCTATTATGTGATTATCCACCGCACAAAAACACGTTTTACGTATATGCCATTGGTGGCATATTAGCGCAAGATAAATGTCGGTCTTATATTTCGGCATAAAATGGACACTGTTGAGCAAAGATAGGTAAGGCATTATAGTAAATTATGAAAATGGACAAGAAGAACCGGAACAGAGCACATACAATATATGAGAGTCAAAGCTCTGGAAGAAGTTTAATTTCCAAGGCACTGGCAGGCATAAAACTTGGAAGGACCAACCCTCGTCCTTTCTTTCTCACACGTTTACAAGCAATTGACCAGTCGACCATCGTCACAAAAACTGATCACTGAGTTTATGGTACCAAAAAACAAATCAATTGAAATCCTATCTTCAAGCGACGGAAGCGATTTTCAACCAATTCGTCACAAGAAGGTGCGCGTTTTGGATTACGACGAGTAGCAGCAAACTATTTAATATACAATGTAAAAACTTCTCCATGTATATGTACAATGAAGAATTAAATATTTTTACCATTTCTATAGGTCTAATTGAATTATTTAATTTAATTGAAAGCATTCTCTCATCTATTTCATAAATCATTGATGTATTTTCTTAGTCCAACTTTTTTTATGCGGTCCTTATCCACCGCATAAAAAAATTTTTAGGTAGTATATCGCACAAAATTGTTTATTATATGTAAGAATTTATAAAATTTTCGAATATTTTTTTGTACGATTTCTTTTATGCGGTTCCTATCCACCGCACAAAAACAGGTTTTACTGTCCTTGTGCAGACTCAAGACGAATCTTCTTTTACCGGTGGTGTAATTTACCTACGGTCGTTGCTCATCTATTTTGCAACGAGACAAATCTACGTAAATGATAACAGAACACAGTTATCAGCTAAAACTGTGCACTGTTCCAATGTGGACGGAAATTCGTATCGATGGATAGTTTGTCTTTGATTTGTATTCTTAAGATCCACTGTGCACTGTAAGATGGCGGTAACAAGGAAATCCGACATCTTCAGAAATTGACAATTGCGTGAAGTATTCCAAGTTAAACAGGCGTGTATAACCTATAAACTCGGCAAGTATGAGCCGGTCAAATTTTCGTGTGAAAGTAGATTTGTCAAAGTTTTACAATGATGCACGGCGGTATTGTTGGATATTCCTCGATGGGACGAGAGTTCTGCAGATCCAGCATATGATGCAGCATGTTTCAAAGTTGTTCAGTATCAAAGAACCTTTTCATTTGTTACTTAACGATGCAGAATATTTACCACCTATTGAAGACGTGCGTATTTTGAAAGAGAATGAAACAGTAGTGTAAGTACTTAAATTATTATTTATGAAGGTAACTGGTATACTAACCTTTTATATGTACTTACACATAATTTTTCAAATAAAATTAGGGTGGTCCCAGGATCTGGTTTGGACAATGAAGCGGAACCTCTCCACGATGAATCTCTACTTCTAAAAAGCCTGCATAGGTTTCAAACACCGAATAAAGTTACTACATCTGTGCATCATAAAGAAGCGCAAACTATTGAGATGCCTGTTGCAAAGGTGGAACTTGTTACGTCTAACCAGCAAGATATTTCAAATAGCATGCATGAAGCCTCTCATCAAGGTTAGCTGCCTTCAAACTCATAAGTTAATACATCTGTTTTAGTTGGCACAGTACATTTAGGAATTTATGATATTACAATCATTTTTAAACATTAGACTGTTACATGTTAGCAATGCATCTACTATTACAACGACTTGACCTTTGCATTTTTGTTCTCACTTGTAGATATTTCTGAGATAGATATAACGTTCCATAGTGTGATAGAAGATACAAAAATAGATAGCGCTAATGAGTCAAAGGCTACAGATAGTAACACAACAGAAGACTACAGCGTATTGGACATGAGTTTGACGCCTGTTATAAAACCAAAGAGAGTACGAAAACGGAAAGCGAAACATCAGAAAAAGCATCTATCGCCACAGGAAGCTCCAGTGTTAATAACAACGGTGAAGGAAGAAGAAACAAAATCGAAAAAACCGAAGATAATAGGAATTAAGAAAATAGTAGGTTCAGGGAAACATATTCGTTTTGAAGCTGATGAAAATGATGACAGCAATATTTCTCAACAACCTACTGAGGAGATTGCTGCAAATGGATTTGTTGAAAATGAACCTCGCTGTTCAAAAAAACTTGCCACTCTTTTGGCGCTGAGACACAGTTCCACTCCAGTAACATTTACAAATAAGAAAGTGAAAGATGAAGTTAAGATTGAAAATTTATCAGATGATGATACAAAAATAGTTGTGCCCAGAAACCAAGTGCAAGAAATAAATGGTACCGTCCAAGATGATAAAAAATTAACAGATCTTGATCTTGAACGTGTACCAATTATGACTTCTAAAGCACAAGTTAATGATATTATCGCATTTAAAGTATGTATTGTGAGATCTAATGTATGTAGAGTACTCATTTCCACAAGGTTTCAGTAATCAATTTTCAGATGTTAAAAATTGGTGCTGACTATACCCCGCAAGTGTCCGAATTTATTATAGCAGAAGTTATATCAAGTTGTCCAAAAACTTCTATATACACGCTTAAAATAATAAGTAAGTCATTTCGTCATATAAAATTTGCTTATAGTAGGTATGAATACAAAAAATTACTTTTTGTCTAATTATTTACAACCCTTGCAGAAGGCGTAGATCAGGTGCAAGTACCTATTGGCAAATTCTCGCTACCAGAAGAGGGAGAAGAAGCTACACTGAATGATACAATTACCATAAATTATGCGCAAATCATTCAACCGCGACTTGTACGTCAGACGAACGAAGGGGTCACAATTTCTTCTGCTATCTAAACATTTGTACATGTCCACTTTTTAATATGTAACTATGTATTGAGCTTGTAAAAAGAAGTACTTTATTTTATGTAATGACTAACTCGTCATATTATCTTATAAGACTGATATCATTTTATGAAATACTCTATTGTTCCTCAGAAATATACAACAAACTTATTGAATAATAAATCACATTAAGGTAATTATTGCATTTTTTTGGCTGGGTAATTGAAAGAAAATCGATAAGATGGTCTCTTATTCAACCCAAGTGTTCAGCTCCATCTGTAGTCGATACTACATCGCTCGTGAATAACCGCTCACTTGATCTTCCATATTATCAGCCGTGTTTCATTATCCGGAGTGCAGTTTGGTCACTACGCTAGATAGCTAAAGTTTGCTCGCTTAAGTAATTGTAATTTATTGTCAAAATTATCTTCGCCTGGGGGGATTCTGCAAACTTCGGTAGTTGAACTACCGAGCATGTGTTTCGTATAATTCAAACAGCAAGAAATAACAGTTTATTGCGCAGTAATTGCAGTTCTATTGTTTCTAATTACCAGTGATTAAACTTACGCTTATACCTCAATACATTAGCATTTGCCCGCGGTGAGATAAATTTCTCACCCGGATATATGAAGTTTATAGTGAACTCATACGGCACAATCACATATTATGTTTCGTGTACTGAAACTGGCAGTCCATAGCGTCTTTGAGTCTACAAGGAAAATAATTAGTTTCCATTTCGTTTTTATACGAGGCTTATTGCATAAGAATAAAATGTAGTAGCTATTATGTTCTATGACGGTTGTTTGCTGCTGTTTAGTGTGTGTTTCTAATTACCGGTGATTAAACTTACGCTTATACCTCAATACATTAGCATTTGCCCGCGGTGAGATAAATTTCTCACCCGGATATATGAAGCTTATAGTGAACTCGTACGGCACAATCACATATTATGTTTCGTGTACTAAAACTGGCAGTTCATAGCATCTTTGAGTCTACAAGGAAAATAATTAGTTTCCATTTCGTTTTTATACGAGGCTTATTGCATAAGAATAAAATGTAGTAGCTATTATGTTCTATGACGGTTGTTTGCTGCTGTTTAGTGTATGTTTCTAATTACCGGTGATTAAACTTACGCTTATACCTCAATACATTAGCATTTGCCCGCGGTGAGATAAATTTCTCACCCGGATATATGAAGCTTATAGTGAACTCGTACGGTACAATCACATATTATGTTTCGTGTACTGAAACTGGCAGTTCATAGCGTCTTTGAGTCTACAAGGAAAATAATTAGTTTCCATTTCGTTTTTATACGAGGCTTATTGCATAAGAATAAAATGTAGTAGCTATTATGTTCTATGACGGTTGTTTGCTGCTGTTTAGTGTATGTTTCTAATTACCGGTGATTAAACTTACGCTTATACCTCAATACATTAGCATTTGCCCGCGGTGAGATAAATTTCTCACCCGGATATATGAAGCTTATAGTGAACTCGTACGGCACAATCACATATTATGTTTTGTGTACTAAAACTGACAGTTCATAGCGTCTTTGACTCTACAAAGAAAATAATTAGTTTCCATTTCGTTTTTATACGAGGCTTATTGCATAAAAATAAAATGTAGTAGCTATTATGTTCTATGACGGTTGTTTGCTGCTGTTTAGTGTATGTTTCTAATTACCGGTAATTACACTTACGCTTCTACCTCAATACATTAGCATTCGCCCGCGGTGAGATAAATTTCTCACTCGGATATATGAAGCTTATAGTGAACTCGTACGGCACAATCACATATTATGTTTCGTGTACTAAAACTGACAGTTCATAGCGTCTTTGAGTCTACAAGGAAAATAATTAGTTTCCATTTCGTTTTTATACGAGGCTTATTGCATAAGAATAAAATGTAGTAGCTATTATGTTCTATGACGGTTGTTTGCTGCTGTTTAGTGTGTGTACGCGCGTATGCAACTGCTGCCGGCTGGGTCGGCCAGATTACTATGGGCAAGTATGAAGTCAGAAGAGCGATAAAAGAAAGGACGAGGGTTGGTCCTTCCAAGTTTTATGCCTGCCAGTGCCTTGGAAATTAAACTTCTTCCAGAGCTTTGACTCTCCTCAGGTATGTGCTCTGTTCCACTCTGAGGATTCCTTTTACTACGCCTTACCTATCTTTGCTCAAGAGTGTCCATTTTATGCCGAAATATAAGGCCGACATTTATCTTGCGCTAATATGCCACCAATGGCATATACAGTAAAACCTGTTTTTGTGCGGTGTAAAAATATTCGAAAATTTTATAAATTTTTACATATAATAAACAATTTTGTACGATATACTATCAAATTTTTTTTTATGCGGTGGATAGGGACCGCATAAAAAAAGTCAGACTTAAAAAATACATCAATGATCTATGAAATAGATGAGAGAATGCTTTTAATTAAATTAAATAATTAAATTAGACCTAAAAAAATTGTAAAAATATTTAATTCTTTATTGTACATATACATGGAGAAGTTTTCAAATTGTACATTAAATAGTTTGCTGCTACCCGTCGTAATCCAAAACGCACATCTTCTTGTGATAAATTGGTTAAAAATCGCTTTCGCCGCTTGAAGATAGGATTTCAATTGATTTGTTTTTTGGTACCATAAACTCAGTGATCAGTTTTTGTGACGGCGGTCGACCGGTCAATTGCTTGTAAACGTCACGGTAGTGAGACATGCATGATGTCAGCTCTTTTTGGAATTTTAAGCGTCTTTCCGCATTGGTATCTATTTTAAGAAAATGCGTTTCCAATTTTTTCGAAATCTGGATCCCTGCATATATTTTATCTGCTGTAATGAATTCCGGTTCTTCTTGTCCATTTTCATAATCTATCAAACTATTGATAATGTCACTATCATCGACAGTTTGGTCCTCAATCATCTCGTCCAGGTCATTATCGCCGAAAGAATCAAAGCCGTCTTCGCCGATGTTATGTGCGAGCGCACTAATTTCAGATAATACCGTTGACGCGTTTTCGGTAACGTTTCGATTAATTACACATTCATATATTTCGTCCACAACATGTATATGTATATGTACATTGATAGGAAACATTAAACTGATGCTAACGCCGCTAACATTCATATACCGCATAAAAATAAATCGTACAAAAAAATTGCACAAAAATAAAATCGCACAAAACCAATCGCACAAAAACAAAATCGCATAAAAAAGGACTGCAACAAAAACAGGTTTCACTGTATCGACTCGAGGTACATAATTCGTACGTTGCCTAATTAATAACGTTTCATGATATTAACTCTTTCGCTAGGGTGGTCCTACCTACAATTTCGGTTTATGCTTACGTTTACAAATATTTCAATAACAAACTTTTACTCGATAAGTCGATAACGAAAAAAGAACATTTCTGACGAAAAAAATCGTTTATTGGGAATGGCCGCATGCAATAATGCTATGCTCTCAAACAAAAAAAAGGCAAAATACCAAATAAAAATTCCGTGGTAGATGTGCCAAGATGGACTGTGGTCAGGCGACTATAGTCGCTCGTCATATATAATTAGCGAAAGGGTTAATTAAGCGTTCACAAAGTAGAAGATTTGAAAAGTTTTGTGTTGTCGACACTAAAAGTCAGTCAGCATAGAATTCTGTTTTAATGCATTGAAAACTGTGCAGTGGTTATATCTTTGAAGCTGTTTTATTTTTTGCTTTCGTAAGTATAACTTCAACTAGCACCTTATAATCGGTTATTAATATTATTTTTGGCCTGAGTTAGAAAAAAAATCTGCGGTTCTAATGAATTACCAAAAATAGGTTGTAGATTTCGTGGTTAATAAATTTGAAATAAGTTTCGTGTCATGAGATCATGAGAAATGCACATGTTGACGGGTTTGTTATGAAACTTCATATGCTAATCAATATTACATATTAGTTAATTGATAATTAAATTAATTTATGCATTAAGCAATTAATAGTTAATCTCGTTTCTTTAACATCGGGGACAGTACTTTTTAACAGCTCGAGTACATATTGCCACAGTAAATAAGATGGAAGTTAAGCGTTACTATCTCGCTCTCCTGATCAGCTCTTTGTAATTCGTAAACGGATGATTAACAGTCTAGCTGGTACGAACTCTTGTAATTAATTATGGGACTGTGCACATATCAAACAAATACGAATCACCTTGATTTCCTTGAGTTGACTTCCTACGTTCCCCACAGTGGCAAATTTTATCTGGTAAACATTCAAATTACTTTAACACTTTGCGGACTGGGCATTCTATTGCTAATCGTACCCAGTGGCTGAGTATTTTTTTGCGTCAAATATTTTTAAATTAGTGATGATTTGTTAGTAGTTAACTCCTTGACTGCCACGGTGGTCACCAGTAATTGGTGCAAAACATTTGACTAAAAATACAAAAAATTCGCAATGAAGCCTGTTTGGAATCTTGTAAAAGCAATTTATATTGGAACGGTGCATTCTAATAGAGCAAAATACGTTTGGCAGTCAACGTGTTAAAAATCATTGTTCCGCAAAATATTTGTTTTTAACAACTTTAAAAATGAATGGTTTTTTACTATTTCTCAATAAGTAAAAATGTGTAAAAACTAGACATTTTTTAAAGTATGATATTTCGTAAAACATGATACTAAGTGAAGTGGAACATGACAAAGTCCTTACAAATATTCATATTCTCGTCATCACTTGATGTATCCCGTTAAACTGTCCGCAAATATTTCTGTAATATTGCTAATCGTTTTGTCGCTATCCATATTTCAGAGCTTCAAATAATTAATTCGCAACACAAATTACGAAAAACTGCGGCTGACAATCACGTAGCAACTGTGTGATATCTCGTCACCTGCCTCGAACGACAGAATATGCGAGACAATATATCTCATCAGTGGCCCAGAATGACGAAATACACAAGACGATATATCTCGTCAATGGCCCCGAACGACGAAATAGCAATGACGAGATATCTCGTTATCTGTTCGCAATGTGTTAAGAGTATGATTTTATTAATTCTTAAACAATAGTTCGATGCGTATGGTTTTTACATTACGGATAATTTTATGGCATCACGAAATTTCAGCAAAATTCCAAATCATGGCAAATGTTTCTCGTAGGTCAGAGAGAAGAGAACAGATGAAGCTTCGTAATCTGTTATTGGTTTATAAAGTATTCAGGTTTTCATTCGTGATGCTATTCAGTCAGCCGTTGAGCGCAAATTCATTTTCATAGTGCATTAAATATTATTCGAGATAATTTATTTCATATAGTGCCATCTGTTGGAGATTCACTGGATTTGGAAATTTATGAATAATAACTATTTTCGATGCTAATATTCTAAAATAATATATGTATATATATGTGTACATTTACATATTTGTAAATTGCACAATATAATCTGACCGCGGTTAAATATGTTCAACATTTAATCTGTAGCGTACTGTTCCAGTCAAAATTGATTGATTATTTTCAGTTTATACGTCAGCTGAAAATAATTAAGACATTTTAAGCCAAGTTATTTTAAAAATATCGAGTTAACATATAATTTGACGGATGGTTTCGTGTACACTTGCTTTTTTCGTCAAAAAATGTCTTCCAAAGAATATAACTTGTCAATGACTTAAAGAAAGTCCGACAGTTTTAGAAAAACCTGGACAGCAGTTCAACGTAAGTAATAGTCTGAAAAATATCTCTAAAAGGCGGAAAACGTGCAAAACACCTTGCGCACATTTCGTTCTTTGTGCGCTGTAATTTTCTTATCACACGTGTACCACGATGCCTGGGAAAAAATTCAGTCCGCCGCTTCCAGCTTTCAACTAGTTGAGGTGCGGGTAAATATTACCTCGAGTCTTGAGGGAACTAAGGGCTGCAGAGGAAGAAAGAACAGAACAATTTACATGGCCCGCCTGATGCACGAAAGCAAATTTGCGAGCAGACGTGTTTTTCCCTGACCGTCCAGTTTTACGATTACATGCTTTCAACTTATGCCACCGCACTTCCGACGAAATTACGACGCATTTCAAACGGAACTTCAACATGTTTCTTGGTGCGCCGGAAGCGGAACACAGACATGTGACATAGTCGTTCGACGTGTCACGAGAATTGGAGTGCATAATCAGGAATATTCGAACATGACGGATATCGAAGTTTACCAGTAACTGAACACTGAATACCGTGGAGCACTGATTGCGAGGAGAAAGGTTGCGTTTCTCGCGAATGGTAGATGGGCTCGTATAGATATTCAATAGCAATTGTAGCTGTGGTAAAAGATTGGACGATAGAATCTCGGATAAATTGAAAAGGCGGGAGGAAGAACGTTCAGCTTTCTAAATTGAAAGCTCGCCGGATCAACAGCGAAAGCTTAATGTAAAATATTCGTACGGAGCTTTGATAAAACGTGCTCCGTTTCCGAAGAAAGAGCGGAGCGCGAAAAAAGATTCTTTTGTGCGCCGCTAATTTTTTTACCACCCATCGACATTCAACGAATTTAATATTTTCACTTTCGGCTTTTTCATTACTTCGACGTAGCTGACAGTGCTTTTACGGGGATGGCAGGTGGTCGAAGTAGCCCATGTTCGATCCATGTAAAAGCTCGTAAAAACGTCACGGCTAACAACGTAACATTTCGGAATGGAAAAAGTGTGAGCTCATGGACGAAGAGATGGAAACCACCGTAAGTTGATTTTAAAATTTGAGAAAAAAATTGAATACACTATCGTACTTAACAGAACGTAGTTGTGTTATGTACAGGGTTTTATTGTCGTACACGTGTCGATGTTTCCAATCGAATCAGAAAATACAGAATATCATCATGTAATCAAACCTTATCCCGATGGAGTGCAATACGCCTCTGCAAATATTTGTTACGAGTAGACCTGACATTTTGGTAATCTTAATATGAATAATTCAGAGACCGAAGTGCAAGTGTAAATTCATGGTATGGCCTAGTCCGTCGGTACAGTGATGGAGGATAAGGGTGTAGGAAGATGAATTTACTCGGACGCTCTAACGGTGAATAATGCATAGTTAAATTGGTAGGAGATAACCGTTGCATTCACTGGCAAAGGCCACGAGAATCTTTTGCAATCTTTTTCTGCCGGTCTCTTTTGTGATTGAAATTTCCTTCTGGCGGAATTCGCTGCGCTTCTGTTTACAGTTCTGGAATAATTATGTAACAAAATCCATCGCGTGCTCGGATTTACTTGTAACCGACTGCAGAGTACGCACTCGTATTTTGTTTGAAACGGTCTAATTAATGGAAAGTTTTGTGTACAGCCGACGGCAGCGGCACTTCAGTGTGAATTATAGGCGTTTCAAATAGCTGTTTTCGATAGATGCTGATAAAACATTCAGCGTGAGTTTATTGCGCGGCAAATTGACCGGTCGTTATTCGTGAATGTAATTAAAAGCATTCATACTTTCAATCAAAGCTTAATTCGGGGCTTCAGCGGAAAATTACTTACGAAGTGAATTCCAGGAATGTAATGGAGTTCGCATGAAAGGAGCACTTGTTCCGTCGTTATTTTGTTGTTGTGCAGCGAGTAATCGAATCACACGCCGGATAGAATTCGCTCATTGCCGTACCGTTTCGAAGTTCGCCACAATTGTGAAATCGATAATTCGCCCTATGATTTTACCGTTATGCGCTGTATCAAATTCGACTATATCACTTAATTCAAGTAACAAATATGGGATGTGTGATTTTGCATGAACAAGCAACGAGAAAGTGTGCGTATGAGAGAGAGAAAGCGAGAGTGAGAGAGTGAGAGAGAATGCATGAGTCTATATTTGTTATTAGGAACGTTCTCGAAAGAATTTACTATCATGGAAACCAAACAGTATACCAGGTTGTTCAAATTTTGTCGTTCGATAAGAAAAACACAATGTTATGGTTCGAAATACACTTTATTATTCAGTATAATCTCCCTGAACATTAATGCACTTGCTCCAACGATCCTCCAATCTGTGGATCCCATCCCTGAAGTGAGATTCCGGAAGGTCTGCAAAATACGCTTCAACAGCCGTTATGACCTCTTCATTTGACGAAAAACGCTTGCCACGCATACATTTTTTGAGTTCTGGAAACAAATGGAAGTCGCTGGGGGTCAAATCTGGTGAATACGGCGGATGCTCCAACAATTCGAACTTTAATTCATGGATTTTAGCCATTGTCAAAATGCTCTTGTGACACGGTGCGTTGTCCTGATGAAAAAGGATTTTTTTCTTCTGCAAACCGGGTCTTTTTTCACGAATTTTTTCCTTCAACTGGTCCAAATGTTGCAATAATATTCAGAATTAATTGTTTTACCAGTTTGCAAGTAATCCAGAAATAAAATTCCTTTCGCATCCCAAAAAACTGATGTCAGAACCTTCTTGGCCGATTTCTGGACACGAACTCGTTTCGAAGCCGAACAACCAGGTTCACACCACTCTTTAGCCTCTTGTTTTGATTTAGGATCATGGTGATAGACCCAAGTCTCATCCATAGTGATGAATCGACGCACAAAATCCACTTTATCCTTTTTAAAACGCTCCAAATGTTGTTGAGAAAGTCGCATTGGAATGTGTTTTTGTTCAATTGTTAGCGAATGCGGCACCCATTGTGCACACAGCTTTTTAAAACTCAAAATTTCATTTAAAATATGACTCACACTGCCTAATGAGATGTGTAGAGCCTCTACTAAATCCCTCTCAGTCAATCGACGATCTTCCAAAACCATATCCTGTACTTTGGCTACGATTTCTGGCGTTGATGCGGTTTTTGGACGTCCTTCACGTGGATCGTCTTCAAGGCTTGTACGACCACGTTAAAATTCAGCAACCCATCTTTCTACTGTTCTAATTGAAGGTGAACGTTCATTATACACTCTTAACATTCGTTCGTGAATTTCTTTTGGTGCTACACCTTCCAAAAATAAGAATTTTATCACTGCACGATATTCAATTTTTTCCATTGTCGAAAATACTGTGACACGGCGACACTAAATGGCTTGTAAACAAAGAATGAATTGACTGATTGACATGAACCTTCACATACGTTGATAAGAAGAGTGAACCAACAAAACAAAAACAAATTTGGACTAGTAGCAACGCCCTCAACAAAACAAACCAAAACTTATTGAACAACCTGGTAACTGAGTCGTTGCGAATCTTTCAAGAGTAACAGTGTGTGCGTCTTAGCGAATCTTTAGAGAATATTAGCGAATGTGTTTAGCGAGTTTTGGCGAATCTTTGTCAGCGTTTAACACGTTCACGCCGGCGTGTACCACCGGTGGCTCGCGCTCGACTGTCCCATCGGGCGTGAACATTTGTTTAGACGCCGCTCACCATCAAAAATATAGTTCCTTTAGTAAGTGGACAAAATTGCCGTATAGTTGAAAACTTAACCCTTTGCGGTCGTATGTCTACTCTCAGCCACCAAAGCTTTTTTACCGTTCCGGTCGTATGTCTGCTTTCAGCCACCACAGCAAAGAACCATAATAATCTTATATTGTATTTCAAAGCTAAGCTTTTAAAACTAAGCTGCTATTCCACTGGTACTCTTACAACAAACAGAAATATATACCAGCTGTGATTAAAAAATTAGTTGTAACAAAAAATAATATTGTTGCTACCTATCCATCAGGTGATATTCTATTATTAGCGTGAAAAGACAGGAAAATAGTCACCATACTAAGCAGGTACGATACCTCGGGCATAAAATCTATAAAAAGAAGGACGAAAGGAGGTGGTCATGTCAATATTAGCAAACCAAATGTTATTATAAATTATAATATGTATATGGAAGGTGTCGATAAGATTGACTAGTTAGCAAATTGATATTGTTTTACGATAAAATTTTGCAAATGGTGGAGAACATTTTTTATTTTACATTTTTTTTATGGGGAACAGAGGTTTGCACTGTCAATAACTACACCTTATGTAAGGTGTCAGGAAAAAGAAAAAACAAGACGCCAGTGTCACATTTAGTGTTCGTCCGAAAATTGGTGGAACAACTTGTAGATGATTTTCGTGAAAGAGCATCTTCAAAACTACATATGGTTACTTAATGGTTAACTATATATATTGCTGCACTGTCAAAATGTAAAGAGTAAAGATTGTTCTGTGTGTTCAAACAGTAAAATCCAGAGCGAAAGACACCAAACTAATTATTTTTGCGACACGTGTAATCAAAAAGCAGGACTTCATGTTGGATACTACTTTGAAAGATACCACACGATGGAAAATTATAAAATATAATATTCACATAAAAATATTACATTAAGACACATTATTATGTAAACATATATCCAAAGATCACAAAAGAATTAATAAATCTTGTTTATCCTTCATAATCTTGCATATTATATATCACTCCTCGTTCAACGGAAATTAATTTCGACCACTACGACACCCATGTCTAAATTGAATACGACCGCAAAGGGTTAAATAATTGAAATTTAAATAATTGAAACCAGCAACAATCGTGCGCCATCAAATAAAGTGCTACATAAATTCGACTGCCGCCTCACAGCGAAAAACATGAAAATCGGCCCCGGCGTGAACGTGTTAATACAGAGTGCAGTGCGAGTAACATTATAGCCATTACTTTTGTGATTAAAACCATTTAATATATCATTTCAATCTAAATCCTACACAAATATGTTAAGAGTACTGGAACGCTTTTTGTGTTAACTCAAAAGAAGCGATGATTAAGCCTTGACGCCGAAGAAACACACGCGTTAGTACGTGAAAGTGGGTTTATGCGCAGCCCTGAGGGTGCTATATATAATCTTGACGATTTTAGTGCAGACCTGTAATGACTCTTTTATTAACGAGACGTTCTCGCGTGGTCACGACTTATAATTTTCAGGCCATTCCTGATTCAAGAAGTTATCGTTTTCCATATCACAGACTATCATATTCCACAGAATCGCAGGATGCATGCATGTATAATTTCGCCATATAGAATGCTGCAAGAGCAACTCGTCGTATTCAGTTTTGCAAGGAAATCTTGTCCTTAGTTTATACTCTGACGATCCGCGCTTATAAATACGTAGACAAACATGTGGCCTGAACATACTTCCGCTGTGTGGAACCTTCTGACTCCGCTCCCATGGTTTACCGTTGAGAATTATCCTTCGCGGAATCGGGCAAAGGGCTGCTAATTTGATGGAGTTCAGAGAAGGGAGGGTTTTCCAAGTTTCACCCCTAGCAATAACTCAGCGAATATTATTTTTTCCAAGCAATTTCCATGAACATCGCGTAAATTCTCAGGTTTCGGCGAAACTTCGTTAACGTAATATAAGAAGCGTCTTAAGTGAATAAGCTCGGTGTTCGCATCATTTTTTTTCTTTACGTATCATCGTGCACATTGCACTGGGGTTTATTATTTAATGACTATCAATTTAATGTTCCATATGATGTACGGTATATGTCGAGGTAGTTGAAGTAAGATGATGCGGAAATACGTATTTAGTGTGCGTCATAGAAAAGACGAGACAATACTTTGTCGGAAAGACGACGTAAAAATGTCGGTCGAGAACTTCGTAAAGTCGAACGAGCTATAAACTGATATCCCGCGTATTTTTAAAAGGTCATCGCGGTTTCAGCGAAAAATGTGTATATGTTTTCGTTTCCTCTCAAATATATGTATCCGTATCAAGTAAGAGCTTTCAACTGGCCACTTAAAAATTTTACGAGCAATACCGTCTACCTAATTTCCGCGAGCTCGTACGATATTGTAATGACATTGGATATAGGCAAGGGAAAACTTATAACCTACTCATCCCGGTAATTGCACTGAACCAGTTTCTCTGCTTGAATTGCAGAACACTTAACAAGTTCCTAAAATCTCAATATTGAAGGAACAGATAAGTACACCCAGCTTTAAAGAACTGAAGTATCGGTACGACTGCTCAAAACAGCGTGAAAAATTGCTTTCAAGGAAGATTTCTCACGTGAGGATGTCCGCGTAACGGGGTCAACAAGATATAGCTTCGTTTGTAAAAGGGAACTCCGGTCAAAGGTAGATAGTCCACTGACCACCGTGCAACAAAACACAATAATACGTACAATCTTGGAAGGAAGGAGTTGCACGGAGACAAGCGACAGAATGTACAGTTATTCCGGTCGTGTGCAAATAATTCATGTCCATCCGTGATCATCATTATCATACGCGTATATGTTCGAGCATGTGGACTGCGATAGCAGAGGTGTGTGTGCGCGTCGTTGATATGCTCTGATAAATCTACATGCCGTCCCTGACGGATAGAAACGTATTTGGCCATGTATATATTTGTTCACTGTCTCACTTGCGCACATTGGCACCCTACAAAATACATTTCACTCTCTCTCACTCTCTCTCTCTCTCTTTCTCTCGCACACACTCACTCGTGCACAGTACCACATGTGTCGACGTGTACGTGAATCTAGGTGCATAGCGCCTTCCTGTCGCGAGGAAAACAGATTTATGACGCGTATGCAATAACACGATGAACGGGTTGTTGGAACGAGGACCGGCCGTTGGGAACTTGCGAATTTTCCTTCCTTCGCTCAACGTCAGACGAAGTACGAAGGACAAGAAGACCTTGTTGCAACTCACCGAAGCGTGGCTGAAGTTACATTACTAATGAAGCCGCAGCAAGGTGGTCGCAAGTTAACCCTTAGCGCTCCGCACATTTTTGTACCACTGCCTGCCAGCAACTCTGGCACATTTTCGCAGCGGAACGAGTGAAACGGAGTCTTATTTTAAGTGAAAAAATTACACTGCTTGTGCTTGTGAATGTTTTTAATTTTATTTATTTTATTTATTTTATACATATGCATTTTCTTCTTGCAAACGAAAGATAAATTTTAACCCTTAGCGAACGAATGCCGCCATACAGGCGGCATGACGTGATATTTTAGGAAATCTATTAGGTTCTGCCTTAATTGTATAGGTCACAATGAAGGGCGATGGGCAATTGTTTCTTGACGCATTCTGGAGCATTTTTCTCCGAGCATTGACCGAGAATACACAGTCTTTTATACGTTCAGTATAGTTTGTTATCGTGATTTCCGGACGAGCACTATCTGTTAAAAGGAGACACATAGTTCTGCGTGCTAATTTTTCTATCCAGAATTTTAAAAACCTGGTATCCACATAGGGGACTGTTGGGAGAAGTAATAGACTCAACAAAAGTATAAGTAATTTTGTATAAATACATTGTAAATCTATAAAAAATAAATGTATAAATGTATAAATGTATATAAATTTATATATTACATACGTATATCTGTTTGTTTATTACAAATCTGATTATTTTCCGATACTTTCACCTCAGTATCCTTTTGTATGGACAAATTTGTTCATATACTACCTATTACTACTGAAAATTTCCATAAAATCCAATAAAGCAATATTAATTATGAACTTTTTCTCGCTCTGGAAATAAAGCACTAAATATCTTAAAAATCCGTCGATCATTGTTCTAGAAGAATGCGCTCGTTTGTTAAGAAATTTTGTAACAGACTTAAATTTTGTATAAATATCATGGTGTGATATGTTTAAAACAATCTCCCATGTGCATAAATCCTATATATTAGGCAAGTGTCACAGTAATCACTTGTTTGACGTCTGCCATCGTTTTCTTTCCTTGTAGAGCACCCAACACAGTCCCTCTTTTATTTAGTATAATTTCGGAATCAGTACTTGAAGTGTCAGAATTATAATCGATATTGTCTTTCGCAATATCTTTTAACACTTGGCATGCGGGCAACGTATTTTTACGTTTTTTGTAGTCTGTCACTGGAGCGCGGGTCACGTAAAAACACGTATTTAGTTGATTTGGTGTTGTTAGTGGATATCCACCACAAATCTACGAAATACGTATAATTACATGAATGTGTGACATTATATGCGTGTTATTTGCGTTGCTAGGCAACGCTTTGCATTTTTTCCCATAAGTTATGATTGTTGAGTTACTCGATCTTTTGCTGAGTTATTTCGTCTTCAATCGAATTCTTAGCTCCAGAACGTGTTTTATCAATTTAAAGCTTGATTTTTTATTATTGATTACAAAATTGATCAAATGAGCCGTTGTGACAAAGATAGTGATGAAGAAATATGCGCTGACAAATTATCAGACTTTTCGTATGATAGTGTGGAAAAAACTTAAAAAATCGCTTATTTTTATGATTTCGTGAAAATATCGTTTGTTTTTTGTTAAATAATCATACAGTATATATTTAAGTGTGAAATAAAAAAAGTTTCGTTCATAAAAACGAACGTAGTTTTCGATTTACTGCGATTTTTTGAATAACAAAATTCCGCGCGATTCAAAAGAAACACCCGCTGCCCGCGAAATTCGGCGGCGAAGTATGCCCGCATGCCAAGTGTTAATTATGAACTTTTTCTCGCTCTAGAAATAAAGCACTAAGTATCTTAAAAATCCGTCGATCTACTGGTCATTGTTCTAGAAGAATGCGCTCGTTCGTTAAGGGTTAAATTTTGTAATTCATCATGGTGTGATATGTTTGGAAACAATCTCCCATGTGCATCCTGGATTTACTTAGGCAAGTGTCACAGTAATCACTTGTTTGACGTCTGCCATCCTTTTGTTTCCTCGTAGAGCACACAACACAGTCCCTCTTTTATTTAGTATAATTTCGGAATCACTACTTGAAGTGGCAGAATTATAATCGATATTGTATTTCGCAATATCTTTTAACACTTGAAAATCAAGCACGTCTTCACTACCACTCAACTCTAAATTCTCATTATAATAATTATTTTTATCCATGTTGCTAACCACAAAAAAGATCAAAAAATGGTTTAATCGTAATAGTATAGAGACTGAGCATGTTTTAACTACAGATAACAATTGCCAACGCTGACTATTCCGCAGCATCTTAATCGCAATCATGCTAAAAACATTCGCGAACGACTGCGGAATAAAAGCCGGAAGACCTCGTAGCAGAGCCAACGGAGCGCTAAGGGTTAAATGTCAATCAGATATACAAAATCGCATTGATATGCGAGTCCGTTACGCCAGAAATTAGTTTTGTTGACGACAGATTACCATTTATCAAGAAATTTACATCCGTGCCCGTTACTTCGGTGGTGTGCAGGCGAAACTTGACATCGCACTGTCTGCATTTGTCTGACTGTGAACGTATATTACAATAAACGTGCTTCACGACAACGCGAACGGAAACGTGGAATAAAACAAGGGATAAATTCTATTGATGGGAGGTCAATTGTTAACGAAGGTGGAGTACGAAGAGGGGTTTGCCGATATCGGAGATTAAGCGGAACGATTAAAAAGGACTACCGGAAACGGAAATAGCATTGGGGTTGATGAGCGACGTTCATCTAATAATGCCGAAGGGTAAATTGTGCCTAGAAAGGTAAATTAGCTCCGTTTCTCAGCGACTTCTGCGCTGGCTACTGTTCAGATGAAGTATAAAGAGAGAGTTGCTTCTTTGGCGTTTAACGTAAATGGCCGTAGCGAGATGTGTCGGCAGCGAAGAGAAACAAATTCCTATTCCGCCGCAAGTTCCTCTGCTTCTGCTCCCTCGTTTCCGCCGATTTCACTACAACGATGCTCGATTTCCTCTCCTCCCATGCACGGATATACAGGGTGTCTGCTGTCGCACGTAATCGCATCACGGGCGGCTATTTTACCACAATTTCGGAATCGTACTTGCTAATACGATTGTGTCGGGCGGTTATTGTTCGGGGACCCAAAGACCATCCCGCGTTCTGCTGCTGAAATAACGGTAGTGTCGGCACTCCATTAAGAAAACAGAGGGTGACTTTAATAAAATTGTCGAGAAACAGCTTTCGAACGCGTTTGGAAAATGTCGGTGGGAACGGAGGAAATTTTATTAGTTAATCGCAGAGTTTTGCGCGGAGTTATCGAACCACCCGATGCACATATACGAGAGTATTAATACGTCTTTCTAGCAGTCTGTTAAGAGCGAATTCAATTTAACGGCCGATTGGCTTTATGGTGTAGTCAAACCTCGGATCGACCAATCGCAAGTGCGAAACTTTACCGCCGTCCTGATCGCAACGACCAAGTACATATAATTCTATGCGACTTGTATCCTGGACGCAAATCTGCACGCTAAATCGATTCAACGTCGTGGACAAATAGTTAATTACTTTTAGAGGAGTGCACCTGCGTAGAGACCAGACGCCTTTCTCGGTCCGTCGTTTGACTCCGATTACTCGGAACTCCCGATAGAGTTTGAAATTGGAACGATGAGTGTAATCTCTCGTCAACGGACCTCATAATAGCCTAGAGCTTCACACTGATCCCTGTGCGTGTATTGTCTCTTCCCCTGTAAGGATGGACGGACGCGTTATGAGGAAACTTTAGAATGACTGCGAAAAGCTACTACACGTAATAAACGTGTCGATGCTGGTCCGAAGAATATTTTGCATTTGCGCATCCGGTTCAAGCATGTAATTCTCGAGGCGATGTCTCACGGGTCGCATAAATTCGCCTTAGTAAAAAGGACAGCATCACCGTTTATAACATTTGCGCACGTAAGCTATGCGTTAAATTGCGCAGAAATGTTAACATAGATGTAACGTTAACTCAGACTAATCCTTGCGCAAAGTTCGTTACTCGGTGCCAGTGGGGCGTGAAAAAGTTTCTGACGAATACGCAGACCTTACTGCGCGCAGATTTAGAGAGACAGCCTTTGGCCCTTTCCTGTTATTCTCGCTTATTTGTGCAAAGTTAGTAAGTAGTTCCCACTCGCGGTTTGAATAGGTAATTCCAACGAAGAGATGAATTTAACTTGTGCTGTTTTGGGACAACTGCACCCTCTGCCAAAAATTGCGAGGATCATTTTCCATTGCAGCATGCGTTATATCTTCTGCATCAAGCGTGTTTGAAAGAGCTCTCATGGACGTTTAGTTACAGCAAACACTGAGGGTCGTTACCGGCATACCCCGATTTAACGATCCGGCGTGCATTTTATAACGCGCAGATAACGTCAAGTGTCCATCCGTTAAATGAGGCTCACTAAAACTCGACTCAAATCGATCACGCCATGAAAGCATGGAAATTTATCGTTCGTGGAAAATCGCAGTGACGTCATAATCGCTGTCGCCCGCTAGAGCGACGATCATTGAAATTTTAACGAGTGAGAATCGGCGAGATCACAACGCCCCCGCTGTTAAGCCATGATCAAAATTTCGATGGGGAAAGAGTAGGGGTGCGTATATCTTGACTTCGCCCACCCCGGCGGCCATTCAACCCCTCGACATTTTCAGGAAGGCACCCTTCTTGTTCCGATCGACTTACACATTCGCGTGACGGTTTTCGCTCGCGACGATCGTTCCTCATGCAAATCCGCGACGAATAATACGCCGCCAAGAGTGTATCCCCGCGCCAAAGATCGACCGCCGGTTAGATAGCGCAAAAATGGCAAGTAACGAGCGTCTGCCGCAGGCATACAAACAGACAACTCGCGGTACAACAACACAAAAAGCCCGTGCACCGAGGATACCAGACAGCGCGTAAAAGCACTTGCAGACAAATAGCGGGGAAAAAGGGACGCGCGGAGCTATATATCAAGAACGTACGAATACATCCTTTAGCAGGGCATAAACTCGACCGCATCCCAAACGATTGGCAATTCCCGCATGGCGACGGTAGACAAAGCGTACCGATAAGTCACGAGTCGCGGGCCAGACATCGCGAGCATAGATGGCCGATGGGCGGATAAAAAAGGCAGCCTGAAAAAAGCGACAAGAGCAAAAAGGTCTATGGAGGGAAGGGCAAGTGACAAAAAGAGTGAGCGCGGCCTGGAGAGAAGGCAAAGTTAAAGAGACGACGAAGGCGGGCGGACGAGAGATAGAGAGGAGCGAGACGGGGTTGCGAGGGAGTCGACATTTAATTTAATCGGTCCACCCTGCGCCTGTGTCGTGGCCAGGGGCGCCTGCGCGTTCGTCCCTCTCGTCCCTTTGCGTCCCGACTCCAGCGGCCGATAGTAGTATCCGTCGACGTCGGCGTCGCCGTCGTCGTTGCCGTCGTCCTGCTCCTCGTCGCGGTCATCGTCGTCGTCGCGACGCTCACCGACGCCCAGTGGCAAGCACGACAGTGCCGCGTTCTCTTCGAGCCAGTGCGCGTCATACGTCGCAACGACACCGCACGTCTCACGACCTTCGCTGCCAACGGTCCACGCTTCTCGACGTGGCTCTCTCCTCTTCGGCCGAGTGCAAAGAGCGAACACACGCGCGCGCGCTCTCTTTCCAACTTTCGGCGCGTTATCCTGCACCCCCCGCTCATTCATAACACGCACGTGACACCGAAAGACGTTACGTGCTCCTTGCGGCCGCGACTTTGCACGCTGGCTGCACCGCGCGTGTTTGGGCTGGCGAAGTTGGGGCACTCTTCCGCTTTGTCGCCTTTCGTTGTTCGCCAATAGCCGGCGAATGGAGGGGTTTTGCGACGCGGACGAAGAAAGGGTTAATTCACGCCGCACGCCGATGTAGACTGGACTTTGAGGTAAAGAGAGTACGTAGTCGGGAGCGGAGTTGCGAAGTTGAGCGCGAAAGTTCGAGGATTTTTCTTCGAAGCGCCGACTTCTTGAAGCTTGACAATGCCAATGCGTTTTCGTTGGTGCGAGGATTCGCACGAGCGCGAACGAGTCGAAGTTTTATTGAGTTGTCATCACGATCGTCATGTTACGTAAAGTTGTTCGGTAATACAGCGGGTTAATTTAACATTTTTTTGGACGAATTGATTATTAAATCACGGGTATTAGGTATTTCTTCGTGATGTGGTTATTTGCGATGCGTGCAATAATGAACAGATCGGGTGATTAAGTATGATTTGCTAAAGTTTACTTTGTATAGGTTTTGCTTATATTGCATATCACAGCGTGCTTACGGGGAAATTGATTACATGTGAATTTATAATCTGCATTAATTTTCCTTGTCATTGTACGTTGCTTTTATGTTGCGCTGAACAATTCCAGCGTCACATAAATGATCGCATAACTTAATAATTTTCCGTCCGAATTTAATAATACCGGTGATATTCGTTTGACAGTTTCAAGGGCATAGATAAATACCAAATGTCGCACCGTTGGAATTTCTTCATCGTGATTGAGGTTGAAAAGCTGTATAAGGCTCGAAAGGGTCGGTCGTAAAAAAAGAGTGTAATCGCGCATTGCTTTCTTCAGTGCGTCAACATATATGTACACATACGCATGCACGAGTGCGTGTACAGTACTTGGCCTCCTGTAAAGGCAGAAAGGATGAAATAAGGGCATACTACGTGATACGAATACAGCCTTCTTATTTATTCATTAGACAACTTTTATTCGGTGTGCGTTCGGGCCATCTTGAATTTAATAACACTTGGAATAATTTAGATTTTTCTAAAATTGTCCGCCTGCCTTCCTTTCGCGTTGCCATATCGTAGCAAAAGAGTCTCGGGAGTTTTCCAGTAGCTGCACAAATGGTATAACGCAATGAGGGCGAACGAGTGAGTGCACGAGAGAGATAGTCGAGATATCTCGTGCGATGTTAATCGATCTTGTCTGCTAAAAAGTGTCTGCAGACGCATGTCTGTGTCTTGTAAGTATCTACCACTGTGGGATGTTTCAAAAGGATAGTATGTAAGTGGCGTCGGTACCGACCCTTCCTTTGCTCCCTTGCCGGTGATTCTCAAGAGGTATTGACTGTAGGCCTCCACGTGCACCACTGGCACGAAGGCTATTTGAGTTTTATTTTCGTAGTAAAAGTTGAATTTTTTTTCGCCTACCGCCACTATCTCTTCCCCCTAAATGTGTGTATGGCGAATCCTCGCGGGAAATAAAATTGCGTGTAGGTTATTCCAACGCGCGCTGTCACCACGCGAATAAGACGCCGAAGACTGCTGGATCGCAGTGATGATTTTGCATACATACCAACCTTCATTCTTTCTGCCGACGTTATGGCATAATAGAAGATCAAGACTATTTTATCCGTAGCAAACGAAATAATAGAATGAAAAGTATTTTTAAAAAAATGGTATCGCCATTTCCGTTCTCTATCGATCTTCTACGGAATTCACTTGAAATGATTAGGCAGCGTAAATAAAAAGATGCTCTTTATCGAATGATGCATCGTTCCACGCATACGCGATGTGCACGTCTACGTACCATCAGACAATAAAATGGCATTAGCAATGGCACTTTCACAATAGTCGCACACGGCGCACAGCGCGTTTCAAAACCAGGCTTATTCCGTGCACACGTTTAAACTCCCGTGACGCATTCGTCTGACGTAGCGGCATCGCGATCCGCCGTTGGAGATGCCATTATTTTTTCACTGTCGGGCAAAAAGGCTACACGACATTGGTATCGCGCGCGGACGTGTAAGGTCACGAAAAATGGCCGTCCCTGTTTTTTGCTTCGGTAGATTTTTTTTTATCGGGGGGAACACATTGCGCGAAAACATGCACGGTGCTCAGTCATTGTACGTCTCCTTTCTTCTGTCGGTCGTTTTCTGGGTCGTTTGTTATTGTACTCACCGTGTACGATCGTGCACACGACCCCTTTGTCGCGCGATTTTTTCTCTCTCTCTCTCATTTCTTCTTCATCTATAAAAGATGTCCGCCGTTTCGCGCTAAGCGATGCATGCAATGGTGGATAGGCGAGAAGGCACGCGCCATTCGTGCTTTGTTAGATTATTCAAAACGAGAGTGACTCGTAGAGATAACGGCTTAAAAATTGATTTACGTGCATTAGCAAGCGCCATACAATTTTCTCAAACACCAATCGCGATAACGTTACATTTGGCACAGGCAATTCATTAAACGTAATATGAAATCGGATAAATTATGCACGCTGCGATATTTCTCTGTCTATACGCGCGAAATTTGATCGAATAAATCTACCTTATTAATCGCACATGCGTTCTATAACGTATGTATTTCTTGCCATGCTTCCGTAGCGTACAGTACCAGACATTTTTGCGATCTGCACTCATCGCGTTTACTATGCATTCCTCACTTTTCTGCCGATGAAGCTTCGCTGACTTCGACGGAAGAGGCTGCCGGAGAAAAGCAGCTTTCTTCTACTTACTTCCATCGCGCCACCATCATGCTTGAGAAGTTACCTTTTAGAGTGTCGTGCATGTTACATGCACGGCACTCGCAAATCGTCAGATATTCCTCATTCGCCACTCTCTTGACCGTACTCCTCCATTATCGTATAACAGCGATGCAATATTTATTTTATCAATATACTCGCCGGCACGTTCAAAAGAGCCCTTCCATAAGCATCCTTTATTCAGACTACTCTCGCAAGATGCATCGAAGTTTTGGGCGGCAAAGTGTGCAGGCGACGAGTTAGACGAGGCGTTTAGAGGTGGATGGCTAGGTGGTTGAGAATACTTAGACGTGTTGCCTTTCATGCATACCGTTAGACGTTAGGCGCGCTTAAGTAAATATACATCAAGTCGTTTCACATGTCGCGTCTCGTGATCGATCGAGCGTATCGTGCGTCAGGGTGGAACGACGTAATTATCCCCATAAATCATGCCACAGTATGCATCAAGCGAGCTAAGGCGCGTTCACATAACTGTGTGTCTATGATTAGCCCTTTCGTCTGCAAACGATAGCGTACGAGAGCCTTGTAAAATTCCCCGAACGAATACCGCCTCGCTCAAATTTTCGGTTCACTAGTTCCTCCAGCAACCAAACAAAAGAATCGCGGGGGTCGAGATAAAAACGGCCGCGCCCGTTTCAACGCGTTCCGGTATTTATTTTATGAGCTTTCGCTCTGTGGATGTCGTGCAATTGCAGTCGCAATACTATCTTTATGACAGATTTTATGTCAGCTTCTGATCGGCACTGTTAATGTTTACGGAAGAATAGGTGTCACGCATGCTGTGTTAATGGACACCCGCGCGTGTTCAAACCTTCATTTAATCCGGTAATTTGCACACTCACGTAGTTACACGGCCATTTGTGATCGCGCAATTACACGTGTACAAGAAACGTACAACGACCTGTTGACATCAACAGCCATACGACAATCTGAATTATTCGCCAGACTGATCGTGAACACCATATCTCCGAAAGCGCGTATGTACGATAAATGCGGAGAATTATCGGAAAGCATACTCCATTTTTAATCACGATAACGCTTATAGTCGAAACAGATAACCGTTTTGCACATTCCATTTACGAATCAGGTTCACGCTTATCTCCTGATTTAGATTGTCAAATAAAGGACGGAATTGGATTGTATCTGGCAATTGTGCCTGCGGCTCGTCGCATTCATAATTCCGCGACTTCGATCATTCTTAAAATGTCGCGACCCTTTGTCCTCTTAAACCTATTGAAAATTTATAACCCGAGGCCTCGACGCGGCGGCCTATCCGACGTTTGCGACAATATTTCCGCTTTATGGGAATGCGCGGCACATTTCTCTCGTCGAATCCATTCTCTTTCTCCCGGCATTATCTGCCAAGTTATTCTTATCGCCCTACGGCCGTTGTCTTAAAACACCACTCGAATCTTGTCTCCTCTATAGTGTTTCACACGGCGGACTTTCTTACAGTGCAATGTTTTCCTTCCGTTATTTTTAGTAAAGCTTTTTTACACCCGTCCATCTCGAGTGAACTGAATCGCACGACATCTCTGATATTCCAAGGATGCCCGACGCGCGTCGAGTTTATTTAGCATTGTCGACTAAGTGGTTGCATTAAAGTTTTGATGCGTACGTCGTTTGACGTGCAGCCGGGGCTGTGGGTACAAAACGATATTTTTTGCCTTCGTTTTAGCTGTCTTATGTCCTCGCGCGCTCTGTGCATTTATTCTAACGGGCAGCTGCACACAGCAAAGTCTCTATTATAACCGACTGCAGCCCACGCAGACTGCGCTTGATGACCATCACGTAATTCCCTTTCTTTATTAAGACCATAACCGCAGAATGGAATTTATTTGGTGAGCGCGTGCAGCCGAACGGAAAGGAGCAGAAGTCAATCCGTATTAACGACGAGTCCGCCCGCGATTATGTCCTTACTAACGCGGGGAATAATGTTTGCGTGTCCCTTTGACAGGCGTAATAGTCTCAGATCCACTTAAAAAACGGTGGAACGAGTTTTGAGAGGCGGTGGATCGTTTCGTAGCACCTAAAAGCTCTTTTTACGCGAGGCCGAAGGCAGTGCGGAAGATACGGGCTCCCTCAGACAATAATGCCGGAGATGCCAAGGCGATTACGCGTTGACTTATTATCGAGGCTTCTGCCGATGATACGGCGCACATTTTGTCGCACGCGACGTCGCTAGATTAAAACAAACGACGCCGGGCACGCGCAACTACGGGGAACGCATTTTCTCGAACAACCCCCACGGCGTCCCGTGCGTATCTCATGGAACTTCGCTGCGAATCGCGTAATCATTTTCCAGGTCTAATCAACGCGCACTATTTTATAGACGCGGCATTTTAATAAAGATTACGCCTTCTTCCACTCTCTAATTACTTGGCCATGCGTGACCATTTAATTAGACGCCGCATTATTTTTGCTCGTTTATTTAAATTACGAGTGCGCTTTTGAGAGGGTTAAATCGTGACCTTTTACGGCCGTTTGTGAAATACCTTTTTTCCTGAGGACATTTAAGGCGCGCGCCTCAGTCCGTTCAAGCTGACAATCGAATTAGCCTTTTCATCAGCGGCTTTCATTACGTACACAGTACGGTCGGAATGGATTAAAAGACGTTATGCCAGGTTCCCTCGAATAAACGTATTCCGACTCGCCACGAATTTCCGACACGAAACCGAATGACTTGCGTGTCCGGCGCTACACGGCTTTGCCGCTAGAAGCGTAAATTGGGATCGAGCGGCTACCCGCGGTAAGATTAAGCTGAAATTAATCTTATCAACGCGATCATCGGGAATTGTCATTTGTCAGGCAGTCTCGTGAAAGGTCGTTCGCAGAACTGCGACTCTCTGAATATCAGCGCCACTTTTAGACAGGAAGAACTTTACGAGTCATATCAGGATCGTCGTCGATTCGTTCTCTGCACTGGATCCGGAATACTGTTCGGATACGACAGGAATTTTCCACTCTCACGTTTCCTTATGAGCTCACCACGTTCGACGGCCATTCAATCATCACTGTCTAAATTCGAATCTTTTTCATCTCGGCTTCACACATACGAGTACACGAGTTTTCATCAGTCCACACGTACATTCCTGCGTTACCCTTTCGAAAAATGATATTTGCTGATGCACGTGTCACTCGCGATTCTCATCGCGTCTTCCGTTAAAAGCAGCGTATCCTGATGTCTTAGCGAATGGACTTTTGGTCAATCAGCGATCTTGTTTGCCAAGAGTCTGTCAATCTCATCCGTCGTTTTCCGGGCGAAGTATTGAAGTTCCTATAACTTGCCATTCGAATACAGTAGACCGAGGATAAAGATCGGAAATGGCGAACAACTCGCCATCGAACGGCCTCTTCTTCTGTTTTTTTTCGCTGCTGTTACGGCACTCTATTTACGACTGTTGCCGAAGAAAACTCGTCATGTTTACAGGCCGATTGGCCGGCCGCATCTGTCGGGGAGATTTGTTGAGATCGGCCTAGCAGGATTCTTACGATTGGAAAGTTTGCGAGCCCGATCGCCAGCGCGTCGTAGGTCGAGTTCCAAAGATTGAGAAACATCGGAGACCTTTCCGGCTGGCGCGGCATTTGTATAACTCAAAGGAACGGACACGCGATAAGGCGGACATATTTTACAGCCTTCCATTCGATAAACTACGGCTGAACCGCTGGCGCGATCTCTCTGTATTTCATTCTCGTATTGAGAGATATCAATTTCGACGTTCTTGTAATTTGACCGTCGGTGGCGATTTTCCCCGTAGTTTAACAAGGGTCGCGCGCGCAGAAACACGGCAAGCTCTTATTACCGGACGTTGTAAATCAGCATCATTATACGCTGTCGCAAGTTATTGAAACGTTTTTACGACATTGAGCCTTTAAAATGGCTAGTCGACGCTCCAACGTGCATTAGCATTAGCGATGCACAAATTAGAAATGCGCAACGGAAATGTTTTACATTCCGGCCGCGTCTGAAATGGGTCGTCAGTTTAGGTCATCGAGCATTTTGAAAGCTGTCAGCTCACGTCTACATCACCTTCGTGTCACTACAATTTCCGTATCAATGAGCTCAGCGCGTCGCTTGCCGCGTTCATTATCGTCGGAAACCCTTTACAAAGCATCGCGGGCGATAACATCTTCCAATTTTGTCGAGCAACACTGGAAACTTTCCCGACTTCGAAGCGGCATTATCTACAGCAGCTCTGACAACTGTTTAGTCGATCGGCCGCGACCAAATGGGACAGCCGATCGTCTGTCGTAATCCGGCCTTCAATGCCGCGGATCTAGCAAATCCCTGAGAACCGCGATTCTTAAACTTGATCGATTGACGAACCTGTCTGACGCGCAAGAAGCGCCTGGTTCATCCGTTTTGGACGATCGCCAAGGTCCACGGTCTTTTTCTACCGACGTCTAATTCGACTGGAAGCTCTACTTGTAACGTAATTTGGAGCTTTAGTGATACGGTCAGCAAGTCGACAAATGTGTCTCCCGGACCGATTCTTCAAACGGTTATCTCAACGTTTCTAGAGCACGATTTGTCATCTCGCGACGTCTCACTCGGCCGATTGAATTAGCCAGATGATTCTTGAACGTCCGACGAATTCTTCGTGTAACGTTCATAACGTTTTCGTTTTTTTATCTCGTCCTATGTCGTACGTTCGAAGTTTCGTACGGACGAAATATTGGAAAAACTCTTACGACGCATAAACCCGACAAGTTTAGGGGTCGAACGACGTCGTTGGTCGACTCAGTCGTCGTTCGGTGGGTCAAGAATGGCGCGCTGGCTATTAAGAGGTTGTTGCATCGGGCAGATGCGGATTCCCTGTTGTTTGCCTTGGCGCGTACGTGAACTGAAACAATAGTAAAAGAGACATGAGCCAGAAACAGACGAAGGATCAAAAGTAGAGCTTCTCGAGTAGTCGCTAATAACTGAATTAAGCTGAGTGCATGGATATTTTGAGTGGCTGAAATTCGATCTGTGCCAATTATCAGATAAGAGTAATATACGAGTAGATTGCTTACACTCGATCTACTCAAAGCGGATCGATGGACTCTACCCTCACCGAGCTTTATAAAAATTGTGAAGGCACGCATTATTTCTCTTGTACTTCCAATTAGTGGTCGGTTAAAGGGTTGTCAGAAAAACGGGTTTTCCATGTTCTCCTTCTCCCGGCTCGCATTTCGGCTATTCAAAAGTCTCGAATATCACGATCACTCACACCCCTCTATCCAAGATAAGCAATACTATAAAAAAAAAAAAAATGCCGCGGAAAATAATATTCCGCGCATAAACTCCATGCGAATAATTTCGACACTTCTACCGACAAACCGCTTCGAAACAAATCATCACTATATATGCCAAGCAGTATGATAACGACAGTATTCCGAAAAATCCCAGTTGTACCACAGAGGTAAAAGGAGCAGAGTGAGAAGAGCGAGTGCCACGGGATTGAAACAAGGGTAAAGCAGAATCGATGTTGAGGATTTTAAGCGAGTTACGGTTTTGGGGAGAAGCATGATCGAGCGCGGAAAGGATGGATCCACCCTGGCGCGGCTTCAGTCTTCGAGTTACTGCTGCCGCACCCTCTCGGGCCTGACATGCGCCATGACCCGCATATAGGTATCCATGGGTACGTTCCACAGTCTCTCCACCACTTCCCGGCACCATATAACTGCCGCCGTGGACAGCACACACGTGGAACACTCGTGCGCGCGGATGCACGCTTAATGGTTTTTTTGCCGGATTTCACGTTGGCAACAAAGTTGAGCGACGATTCGAATCGAACAACGTCCGATCATTCGATTCGGTTGAACACGACACGTTGACTGCCAAGCGTAGTTTGCTATGTTAGAACCGTGATGCGATGAAATACTGCAGAGTATGATTAACACGTTGACTGCTATGGTGGTCATCGGTGACCGCCGCAAAAGGTCTCACGAAAAATTAAAAAAATATCCAATCGGTAGCATTCATAATTTTGTAAATGCAATTAATGTTAAGTAGTGATTCAATTCTTTGATCTCCGGTACCTTCGCATCATTTTCATTTTGCCCAATTCAATCATATTCAGTAGTATTTCATCACGTTGCGGTTCAATATAGTAAAATACGCATGGCAGTCAACGTGTTAAATCGTGCAAAATGAAGATAACGCAGAATTGTTAGAAACCGAAGTATTGAAGCACGGTTCCAATATCAATTGTTTTTACAATATTGCAAATAGGCTTCATTGCGAATTTTTTGCATTTTTAGTCAAATCTTTTGCACCGTTCACCGCGTAATGTTAATACGTTGACTGCCAAGCGTAATTTGCTATGTTACAACCGTGATGCGATGAAATACTGCAGAGTATGATTAACACGTTGACTGCCATGGTAGTCATCGTTGACCGGTGCAAAATATTTTACTAGAAATGCAAAAAATTCGCAACGAAGCCCATTCGCAATCTTCTAAAAGCAATTGATATCGGAACGGTGCTTCAATACTTTGGCTTCTAATAACTCTGCGTTACCTTTATTTTGCACGATTGAATTATACTCTGCAGTATTCTATCGCATCGCGGTTCTAACATAGCAAAATACGCTTGGCAGTCAAAATGTTAACACGTTGACTGCCATGGTGGTCATCGGTGACCGGCGCAAAAGGTCTCATGAAAAATTCAAGAAATACCTAATCGGTAGCATTTATAATTTTGTAAATGCAATTAATGTTAAGTAGTGATTTAATACTTTGGTCTCCGATACCTTCGTATTATTTTCATTTTGCACAATTCAATCATATTCAGTAGTATTTCATCACGTTGCGGTTTCAATATAGTAAAATACGCATGGCAGTCAACGTGGTAAATCGTGCAAAATGAAGATAACGCAGAATTGTTAGAAGCCAAAGTATTGAAGCACGGTTCCAATATCAATTGCTTTTACAAAATTGCAAATAGGCTTCATTGCGAATTTTTTGCATTCTTAGTCAAATCTTTTGCACTGGTCACCGCGTAATGTTAACACGTTGAATGCCAAGCGTATTTTACTACGGTAGAACCGTGATGCGATGAAATACTGCGGAGTATGATTAACACGTTGACTGCCATGGTGGTCATCGGTGACCGGTGCAAAAGATTTTACTAGAAATGCAAAAAATTCGCAATGAAGTCCATTCGCAATCTTCTAAAAGCAATTGATGTCGGAACGGTGCTTCAATAGTTTGGCTTCTGACAACTCTGCGTTACCTTTATTTTGCACGATTGAATTATACTCTGCAGTATTCTATCGCATCGCAGTTCTAACGTAGCAAAATACGCTTGGCAGTCAAAATGTTAACACGTTGACTGCCATGGTGGTCATCGGTGACCGGCGCAAAAGGTCTCATGAAAAATTAAAAAAATACCTAATCGGTAGCACTTATAATTTTGTAAATGCGATTAATGTTGAGTAGTGATTCAATTCTTTGGTCTCCGATATCTTCGCATTATTTTGGTTTTGCACAATTCAATCATATTCAGCAGTATTTCATCACGTTGCGGTTTCAATATAGTAAAATACGCACGGCAGTCAACGTGGTAAATCGTGCAAAATGAAGATAACGCAGAATTGTTAGAAGCCAAAGTATTGAAGCACCGTTCCAATATCAGTTGCTTTTACAAGATTGCAAATAGGCTTCATTGCGAATTTTTTGCATTCTTAGTCAAATCTTTTGCACTAGTCACCGCGTAATGTTAACACGTTGAATGCCAAGCGTATTTTGCTATGTTAGAACCGCGATGCGATGAAATACTGCAGAGTATGATTAACACGTCGACTGCCATGGTGGTCATCGGTGACCGGTGCAAAAGATTTTACTACAAATGCAAAAAATTCGCAATGAAGTCCATTTGCAATGTTGTAAAAGCAATTGATATCGGGACGGTGCTTCAATACTTTGGCTTCTAACAACTCTGCATTACCTTTATTTTCCACGATTTAATCATACTCTGCAGTATTTTATCGCATCGCGGTTCTAACATAGCAAAATACGCTTGGCAGTCAAAATGTTAACACGTTGACTGCCATGGTGGTCATCGGTGACCGGCGCAAAAGGTCTCATGAAAAATTAAAAAAATACCTAATCGGTAGCATTTATAATTTTGTAAATGCAATTAATGTTAAGTAGTGATTCAATTCTTTGGTATCCGATGCCTTCGCATTATTTTCATTTTGTACAATTCAATCATATTCAGTAGTATTTCATCACGTTGCGGTTTCAATGTAGTAAAATATGCACAGCAGTCAACGTGTTAAATCGTGCAAAATGGAGATAACGCAGAATTGTTAGAAGCCAAAGTGTTGAAGCACCGTTCCAATATAAATTGTTTTTACAAGATTGCAAATAGGCTTCATTGCGAATTTTTTTGGCTTCTAACAACTCTGCGTTACCTTTATTTTGCACGGTTTCATTTTACTTTGCAGTATTTTATCGCATCGCGGTTCTAACATAGCAAAATACGCTTAGCAATCAAAGTGTTAACACGTTGACTGCCATGGTGGTCATCGGTGACCGGCGCAAAAGGTCTCACGAAAAATTCCAAAAATATCCAATCAATAGCATTTATAATTTTGTAAATGCAATTAATGTTAAGTAGTGATTCAATTCTTTGGTCTTCGATACCTTCGCATTATTTTCAATTTGCACAATTCAATCATATTCAGTAGTATTTCATCACGTTGCGGTTTCAATGTAGTAAAATATGTACAGCAGCCAACGTGTTAAATCGTGCAAAATGAAGATAACGCAGAATTGTTAGAAGCCAAAGTATTGAAGCACCGTTCCAATATGAATTGCTTTTACAAGATTGCAAGTAGGCTTCATTGCAAATTTTTTGCATTTTTAGTAAAATCTTTTACGCCGGTCACCGGTGACCACCGTGGCAGTCAACGTATTAATGTAATGGTTGTCGAATTTGCGCGAACGCGTATTGGTCAATACGTCACGGCAGTAATTTTCGTGTTTTCCGCTGGAGCGCACGTAGTATTCAACGTTTTGAATGCGTATGTGCGTTTGTTGATTTTTTTTTATCTTTCACGGACTATAGGCATAATTATTAGTGCATGAGATACACACGTGGGGTACGGTAGTAAATAATTTTCCTATCGGGACTAATTGAAGTATCACATTTATAGCTTTGTTGTGGCCGGTATGACCAATCAATTGTATAAGAGTTGAACGCGTGACGCCGACATGGAGAGTTTCGGTTGAGAGTATTCAGCCCTGAAAGGGTTAACGGGCTGTTATTAAATTTTCCATTCAACCAGATAGCCGAACGAGTGATTTTCAACGAATCGGCGATTGGTTGTTGAACTTTCGCATTTGGTTCACCAGGGGTCACGTTAAATTGGTAGGTAGGGGTTAGATAATATTTTCACGAGTAACGGCATTCCTGGCTGACGATTTCCTAAAGTTGGGTAGTCAATATTCCGTGTAGGATTTGACGCCGTGACGTTTGAAGCGCCGGATATTTCTGTTCCGTACGTCGTCGCGCTCAATGAGGAGAAAATCAGAGACGAGTAGCGTGTCCACGTCAAAAGTGTCTTCAACATACTTTGACAGTTGAGCAGATATCGTGCCCGCGACTATAAGCCGGGTATATTTTTGACAAAGACTGACGACTGTTGACAGCCGGAAATTCGCGGAGATTCGCGGCGATTCTGAAAATTTCTCGACACCCAATCTGGCGCACGTGCTCGCCGGACTATAAATTTCGTATAATGCACTTGTTCTCACGGTGGTTCACACGCTCTTGAAACTGCGATAGGTGCGTCTGCACGTGTCGTCGCGAGGTTCCTTTATTGTCCGGATCGTAAACAATAGTGGGCCAAGTGCATAAGTGAGATAATTTCCATCGACGTTGTCAGCGGTGGTGGGCGCTCATAGGGTGAATCGATGAATCCTCCCTTTGATTCCAGCGCCTTTGTCAAGCGTTGAGTTTGTCGACCGTCGGACCGGCGAACCATCGAATCGTGGATCTGACAGACGATGGAACTTTCCCATGAACTTTGTCTCCGTTTCTCGACACTGGCTGTCCCCGTCCAATCGTCTTTTTCTCTCGCCTTCATTCCCTCTCGCAAAAATATTCTCTCCGGAATAATAAATTTCGCTATCTAGCCATCTGTCTGCCTGTCTGCCAACATTCGGGTCGATCGCATACTGGCAACCTGCTTTTCACTTCTTCTTTCCCTCGCACGCACTTTCGCTCCGTCGGTCGTTTCCTCCGCTTCGCCGGAGCTGCCTCTTTCCGGCCCGAGTCGCGATTATTGCGATAAAAATCGTAATTCGGACGACGCGCGGTTTGACCTACCGGCGACCATTTTTTTTTTCGCCAAGATTGATCGTCAGGGATGCCCCTTGGGAGGCGAAGATACAGGCACTTTGAACAGTGGCGTATACCGTGTACTCACGCTGAAACGTGCGTAGTGCGGACCCCGCAGTTTCTTTTAAAGATTATCGTCCTGCGCGAGTTTACTGTAGACGGTATCGCGCAAGCGCTTCTCGGAATTTTCATGAAATCACGACATGAAATGCCACGTCCTTTCATCGGCGCGTATTCGTCGACACTTGTCGGAATTGTTATGCGCCTATTAAATTGTAAAGTGCGCTAGTCATTATCCGCGATCACGTCGTGTTCGCGGTACCCATGAATTTAATATGAATGAGCAACGAACACCCGACACCAGCTTCCGGTTACGGTCAAAGTGGGAAGTAACAGTATCAATTTGATGCGCGACTGATTTCCCGGTACGTGATGCGCGGATTTGACGAATTACTGAAAATCGGGCCGCATACAAAGTGAGCGCACAACGCGTAAAGGTACTTCAAAGGGTTCGCTTCATGCTGACATTTCGCTTTTGACGAGAGTAGGACGCGCTTTGCGATTAGCAGGCAAGGAAATTATAATTTACAAGTAGGCGGCGTGAATATGTCGCCTCATTACTAAGCGGCGATTAAGATGCGTCACGCGAGCCCGTTGATCTTCATCTAGCAGCGTGTTCGGAACTCATTTCCAAGTCGTACTGACGCCTGCACTCGCGCTCACACCCGCCATTTCGAGAATGCATTAATGCGCGCGTAGAATTAGAAGCGACGTCTCGTCCCATTTAACGTCCTTTCAATAAGCCATCCTTCAAACGGATCTTTGTCCGTAATTTACGTAGACACATTTCCAGGCCGCTTTTCGCGTAACATAACTATTTAATTGTTTTTCAAATTTTTAATTCTTTGCCTGCTGAATTCTCCCGGCCGAAGCGCTCTGTAAGGAAAAAAGACTTTTCGCTAGTGTGAACTGTATTGATTGATTATGTAAGGTGTAATTAAGTTCTAATCATAATTCTTCATTTACGCCAAATGAAATACTCCACGAAAGTTATTTGATAAAGAACACATCTGTATTCAATACGTGCAATGATAATTGTGGCTGTAATAGGTAAAAAATCGAAACGATCAAGGACGCATATATGTATGCTCCCATAGTCGACACCGATAGATTTCGGCGGACGCATATATGCGTCCATAACAGTCAAAGAGTTAATTTAACGTCCTTTCAATAAGCCATCCTTCAAACGGATCTTTGTCCGTAATTTACGTAGACACATTTCCAGGCCCCTTTTCGCGTACCATAACTGTTTAATTGTTTTTCAAATTTTTAACCCTTTGACTACTTAATTCTCCTGGCCGAAGCGCTCTGTAAGGAAAAAAAACTTTTCGCTAGTGTGAACTGTATTGATTGATTATGTAAGGTGTAATTAAGTTCTAATCATAATTCTTCATTTACGCCAAATGAAATACTCCACGAAAGTTATTTGATAAACAACACATCTGTATTCAATTCGTGCAATGATAATTGTGGCTGTAATAGGTAAAAAATCGAAACGATCAAGGACGCATATATGTATGCTCCCATAGTCGACACCGATAGATTTCGGCGGACGCATATATGCGTCCATAGCAGTCAAAGAGTTAATTTAACGTCCTTTCAATAAGCCATCCTTCAAACGGATTTTTGTCCGTAATTTACGTAGACACATTTCCAGGCCCCTTTTCGCGTACCATAACTGTTTAATTGTTTTTCAAATTTTTAACCCTTTGACTACTTAATTCTCCTGGCCGAAGCGCTCTGTAAGGAAAAAAAAACTTTTCGCTAGTGTGAACTGTATTGATTGATTATGTAAGGTGTAATCAAGTTCTAATCATAATTCTTCATTTACGCCAAATGAAATACTCCACGAAAGTTATTTGATAAAGAACACATCTGTATTCAATTCGTGCAATGATAATTGTGGCTGTAATAGGTCAGAAATCGAAACGATTAAGGACGGATATATGCGCCCATAGTTGGCACCGATAGATTACAGCGGACGCTTATATGCGTCCATAGCAGTCAACGAGTTTAATTGTGCTACCTTTAGTGTGAAGTTTTACTTTTGCGCAAATTCAAAATGTTTTTAATTTCTCTTTTACTGTTTCATCCCCTTTTCGCAGTACAGACTCGCCCCACGCGTCACATCCGGCACATTAAACAGAACAGCCAAACTCCGAGAACGTATCAGATTTCCTGGACACCCCGTTATAACTTCATCTCTCAATTTTCGTTCAACGGAAATTCGTGGAAAGTCCCATTGAATTAATTTGACCGAGCAGACCCACAATCTCGGGTCCCTCCTGCCACCGCCGGACCTAATTACATCGGTGGCGATGGCCACGGAGGCGCCGAATTTGCGAGAGCGTTAATTTTCCATCCATATAGCGGTGTATAGAATAACGATGGCGCGGCAAAATTTACGTCCGCTCTGTCAATGTGCTCGCCTCACTTCTTTCCATTGTGGTTTCGCGCACGGAAAAGAGCTGTTCGCACGAATATCATCCGCGCGCTTTTGTAGATCTATTTATTTATTTATGGCCCCTTCATATACGCCCACAGATACATCGTCGTGTTGCACGTACGCTCTGCTCTCATGTGTGTGAAAAAGATACTCCCGTAACTGTCACGTTTACACGAACGCATACGAACGCGAAGACGTTCGCTCCATTTCGAGCTCCACCTGTGACGGTAAAAGGAGCCAGAATACTCTCGAGACTTACAGCGTCCGAGAATTGACGTTAACCAAACATTGTTGCCCGACGTTAGGTGGTAGGGATCGATAAAGGGTTAACGCGGATAGGTTCCGAGACGAC
Organism: Cryptocheilus praepositus; assembly: GCA_033815515.1. NCBI lineage: Eukaryota > Metazoa > Arthropoda > Insecta > Hymenoptera > Pompilidae > Cryptocheilus > Cryptocheilus praepositus. The sequence goes on along the minus strand of JAWWQZ010000132.1, from coordinate 172,468 downwards.
GTCTTACCACCCAAGGAGCACCGTCCTCTATCTTATCCGGGCTCTAATATAATGTTTCATTCTTCTCCCATCTGTAAGTCTCATCCCGCTGTCACTGGCCGCTTTTCTCATTGTGACGATTTCGCTCCCCTCGCTGCCACTGCGAATACAAAGCGGAAAAACAACGGACGAAATACCATTACGCGGTTTTGCTTTCTTTTCATCTTTAGTCGCTCCGGCGTGTTCAGTCCGGTGAAGGTGTATCTCGTTAGCGATCGACGTAATTAATTTCCTTTAATCTTTTTAAACGATTCGCTTCGTCGAATATTTTCCACGGGAGCTATAACACGAGGCATTGTCAACGTATATCTTCGTAAGTAAGTACCTACGGAATAGTCCGCTTATCGAAGAGTCACCAAGTACTTGCGTCCACATTTATACGTTGGCGACAGTAGACGTACATTTACAAGCGTAAGCAATTAATTATGCGTCATTTGCGTCCGCCGGTGCTTTATCAACGATGGAGGAACGTCGATCTTATTTGCAGTTCCTTAAGCGATGACTGTGTAAAGCATCGATTGTCATCTACTGAATTATTAATAGTCCTTCGACATTCCACCCTTTCCGCGAACAATAACCTATTCATTGCCCTTCAAAGCCGAAGTCAGCCTTCCGCGAGTCACCGTCGACGACATTTTTCCTAACGACCGTAACGAATCGCTTTTTAATACTCCGCCAGATTTGTCGGAGACGCAAAATTGTTCTCCGCCTGCACAAGCGCTCCTTTTACATTACACCAGTCAAACTCTCCGATTGCAAAACGCAAAAGGTCGCGTATAATTAGGGACGGCCAAACGTGCGTGACGATTATTTTGCGTAAAAGGACGTTTCTCCCCTATCTCTCCGCTTAACTTTTACGAGAGATTCATTAATGCCTGCCCCCGCGGTTAGCTCGGAAGACTCGTTCACGTCGACGCAACAGTTACGTGCATCAGCGGGGGTAGTATTCAAGAAAGAAGGTTAGTGTCTTTCCTCGGGACCGAGCGAGAGGGAAGCGACAGGTTGGAGAAGGAAAAATAAAAGTGCCGTCGGCCGGAAGCGAGGAGTGGGTGGAAGCGTCGATAGCTCGTTGCAGCCTCCCATGCGGGAAAATGCAAATGGGGGGATGGGAAGAGCCGCGGAGAAAATGGGGATAAAAGCGAGCGCCAGACCGTCACCTTCGGGAAGCGTCTCGCGCCGATGAAAAGCAAAAGGGAGCAGAACGAAACGAAGTAACGCCGTGAACAAAGCGATGCGTTTCCGCCATTCCGTAATCTCACTTTATTTCGCCAAGAAGCCAACGTTCTATCGAAACCCGTTCTCCTCCTATCGCGCACCCGCGCTCGTCAGCGTATTCTTACAAAAATGACTGTCGCGCCAAACAGCCACGCCAGACGCTGAAATTATTTTCCTTCGATATTTTCTGCAAGTACGAACGCGGGAAAGCGCGCTGCTGATAAAGTGCGGCCTTGCCCCCGTTCGGAGAAATGTAACGACGCTACGAAGTCCCGAATGTCTTGAGAGCGTGTAACTTAAAGCGAGCGAACGCTTGCGAGGATCGTGCTTTTCAAACAATGAATCACCGCTCTTTCGGGAATGGACTTCAAAGCGGGCAGAAGAAGATACAGTTGCACGTTCACGTTCAAACACGAATGGGTTCTTTCGCGCTACCTTAGATCTATCTGGCTGCAGAAATACGTTTATATTGCATAAGAGTATACAGTGCTTTTGTGAACAACCCCCGCGCTCGGCTCTTGCCAATTAGCGGTAATAATCCAGTAACGTTCCATTGTCAGCGAAGGAAAAATGCTCACGTCTATCCGTTTATATCTGCGGATTCGAGAGTTGGCACAGTTTGACACTGACACACATGCACGTTACGTCTAACTTCTGTACCGCTCCGCGCTTATTTTAGCAGAGCTAGCGCTAATAGGGCACCGCCGCAATTTAATGTTCCCGCAGACACGTCTCGCCGATTGCTAATTACGCGCGTAATTACGTGTAGGCGCACGCACAATGCGCACTCTTGTTCGCTCGTTTTTTTTTTGCCGGCCTTTTTCCCGTTACCCTTTTTTTCCGGCCTGATAACGACACGTGCGCGATAAAGTGCCGCGTTTACGTGCCTTCTAGCGTCCACCTGTATCCTCGTTTACCCTCTCACGGACAATTTCCAGGCCGCGCATGGTCGAAAAGCGAAACTGTCCAAAGGAAGGAAGATAGCCGCTTCCTCCGCGAACGACGTACACACGCGGTCAACCGTGCAATTTCCTCGAATTTCATGCTGATTCCTCCCCACTGGCCTTTCTCGGCGACTGCATTTTTCTCATCTATCTCGCGCCTTTGTTAACTGAAAGAGGAAATGAGATACGTTACCGGGAACTCGCGAGTCGATTGTTCCCTTTCCGCCGGTGCTTTGTGCTGTCCCCTTTGGCCGGTAGCGTCGGCGATATTGGCCGCCTTCCTTGATAATCGCGTTCTCCCAAGTTGGACGCGGCGAATAAGCAAAATGAATCGCGGGTAGGAGACAAGCGCTCGTAATGAATTTCGCTCGCGTTCGCGAAGATGAGATTTTATTGTTTGAATGTTTTATGCGCTGCGGGGCACGACGTCACCGGCTTGGGGCTTCTGAAAGGTGTAGGCTACAAGATATCTGCCGGCAGAAGGGCTTTAAAGCTTCGTATAATCCCTTTACCTCCTGAAAATTTCGCTTCTCCGGTCATAACGTCGACGCGGCCCTTGTTACCAGCAGGCGTCCCTTTTCGATACCCTGATTAAGCATTTCCGTCGAAAGGTTACGCAAGGCACCCGGAACGACGGTATGACGCTGCATTTTTATGACACTAATACGGTCACGGGACATTTTTTAAATACATTACTTCGTTGTGTAAGAATTTATGTAACGTCCCAGCCGATATTCCTGACGATATCTGACTTAGCCTCGAATTTCCAATACCGTCGAGATTATATAAATGTACCGGCCGGCGTTTCCTAGAGAAATCGACGTTTTCATCTGCCGTGCATCGTGATCCTCGAGGAGCCTCCAAATCTACTTCCACCGCCGACAGCAGGTCCCGCTATCGATACGCATGTTCTCAGGCATTCATACCTGGCGGCGTGCGATTTAACGACATGATGAAATTGTGTACGAAGATATTCACATAACGCGCTTCCCCGTTGCCCCTCATTCCCATTCGATCTTCGCCACTTTTCCGGCTCATCCGGCCGTTCACGTGTACCTACACATAAAATCGGGGCAACGGTATCAGAAACGTTCACCTCCGGTATCCCCGAGAGTATTGCAATCCGCTTCTGCGAAACGCTTACCATAGGAGTTTGGATTACGATCTTTTATCTTTCCATCCCTCGTCCGGTCGCACGGACGAACGTACGCGCGGAACGTACACGCATCGAGGTTCACTTGAACAGCGCTCTTCCTGCCGCCGGCGAATCACTAATGCGCTCCAGTTGGAGATCAAAGTAGCGGATGCGACGAAAATGCACACGCGCCGCATCATCGAAAGACTCGCCGGGACGAATTCCGCGCGTAAATACTTGATCGCTCGCGCCGGATATTGCATTACGCCCGACGAGAGTCCATCGACTGTTGATCGTCCGGAGCGCTTTATCATTCGGACGCGCATTGTTAATATCGCGGAATCGAAGCGCGCCGCTGTTTGCTTCACCGCGCCGTGCCACATTCGATTCGCGCCGCGCTAATTTCCTCTGGCGATTTTTACTGTTCGCGATGACGCCGCGATTAATCCGATAAACGCAGGTGTTACGCAGCGATCGCAATTTCCTCTTCCGCCTTGCGAAGCGGCCGGACGTACGCTCTTTTCCGATATCGATTGAGCAACGGAGAGCAATTAATCTTCGGCGGTGCATTAACTCGATGTAAATAACGATCGGACGCGACGTTTTTGCGCACGTGCATTAGAGGGACCCGGAGTACAGACGTGAATTCATTTCTAGTCGGTGATAGGATCAGCGCCCGAGTGCTAGAAAGCGATTAAAAGCAGGCGTGCGGCGATAGGCGGCGGCTATCCAAACTCTGTTCGTTAAATTCAGTCCGGCCTTAACAGAGGACTGAAAAATATTGCGAGGCAGTTGCACGAAACGTTAGGGCCACGCGAATCCTGCTCGACGGATTCGGATACTTTACGACTGCTTTTTCGTGATGATTATCTCGCCAGCGTTTTAACACTAGATTTATGGGACTTGTTAATGAGACAGTTTTCAGATTTCGCAGGAAAGCTTGCAGCAAGTACTACTATTATGTTCTGGCAATTTGTGCTGAATTTTTCAAAAGGAACGATACAAATATGTATTCAAATTCATTTCCGCCTTAGAATTTTCAAATTCTGCATATCGTATACCTATACATTTATCCTGACAATGTCGTATACCTACATATTTCTTCATAAATGTAGTGTTTGTAACTGTCACTCACACACATAGAAAATAGGAAAGCGTGAGCATTACTATTGTCGAAAACATTCACTGAAATGTTCAATAACCGTGGACTTCATTTTTTATTTTGGTGCCAACTTCATGACTTAAGAGTTCACGGAAAACAACTAGGTTTCCAATTGACTTTGTTTGTCACTATATATGTAATTATGGTAATAATTTCATTTTGTTCCATGGCCATTGGACACCGCTCTCAGGTGTCTGCCTTAAACATATGATAGTTGATGTGATGCAAAATTGTTATTACTATAATATTACATGTTAACACACTGTACGACAATTGAGTCGCTGAAACCCTTACATCGGCGTTCACATTTCTTGTCAACGAAAAATGGTTAGTTGAAAATACTGCAAATATTATATAATTTTATGAAATAGTATATTTTAACTGACTGTTCGTCATATACGGTTTAGTTACAATCAAACATAGTGGACATATCACTGTACACTAAAATCCTGTGAACCATTCGAATATTGCAACAGAACAGTTCTTGATGATTGAGCAAACATCAGTAACACTGTTTTCGGCTTATGTATTAGAAACTTCCGCGTATATTGAGTAATTGGATAATGTATCAGCAATATATTCATTAGTAAATTCACTCAGGTTATATGAGTAAAACGACACAGAACGATACAAATTATTATATTTTTCAATCGGAATCACGAAGGACGCGAAGCAAGTGTCATCTACAAAATAAAATCTTACAGACTGTCTCTTGACCTGATTCCTTCCAAAGCATTGTCTTTGTTTTATTTGTGTTAAAAAGTAAAACAAATGTAAAAATAATTAAATAGTGACAACCACATACCCATCACGCTAACTTAAATTTAAAGATCAACTTTGAATTATAGATGTTTTATACAATTGAATAGTAACAAAGAAACTCAACGGGATTCCTGGCTGTTTTACTTTAAGTCCGTATATTTAAATGGAAATATAGTCGATTTACGGTAGACTTTTTTTAGCGTCCGTTATCGTGCAAAATACACCCTACACGTTTCACCTAACCATAAATCGGCTACAATTCCATTTAATTCTTAATTATTCGCGAACGTAAGGGCGTCATGAGACTCTCCCAGCAGTTAGTTCTATTATTGGCAGGAATAACGAAAGGTGCGTGCACCGTTATGCCAGACTAAAACGACAAAGTGGGGCGTATATGCGCGTCTAATGAAAGTGCTGTCGAAGAATCCGGTAATATGTGACGAGATACCGGTGTTATTTGGTCCTCTGTGTGCGTGCAACGCATGTAACAGCGTTTAGCGTCCATTAACAGCCGCGTCATGTCACGCGGGTAAATATAAAACGCAGTCCATTAGTGTTTTAGAACGGAACGAGGGCCGAGACGATGCAGCGAAGGAAAAAGTCGCGGTCTTAAATTGTTCCGCCGCAAAGGTCGTCAATCGATGGAGGAACGTTGAGACTCGCGGGCGTTGTGATATAAAACGAAACAGTGCAAAAATATCCGCCGAAAAGGGCACGGTGTCCACTACGGACTCCCTGACGTATATAGGTCAAAAGCTGCAGGCGTGGGAGTGTGTATATAAAAAGATAAGCACGCGTTTTTGCCAATGGAAAAAGCTAAGAGGGAGCGGCTTTGTTTAGAGTGCAAGGGCAGAGAGCCTGGATAAATATGAGGCCGGATAGACGATTCGAAATATAAACTGCAGAGCCCTTCGTCGGCCGCCATGTCTTAAGGGGTTATGCCTACTTGGGTTGGTGAAAAAAGTCGACTTTTTTTTATTGCATTTTCTTAATGTACGCCACTTTAAGAATATTTCCTCAAAACTACATAAGAATCGGAGCACACGTTCAAAAATTATAAGCGTTTATCTGGAGCACTACTATGTATGATTAGTACAGAACTTGAAACTTTAAACGCGATTATCTCGAAACGGTGTTTTTAAAAACATACGGTTGCGGTGACCACGATTTCTGAAAAACTACTTCACCGATCGGACTCTGATTTTATATACTTATTTGTCATTACAATAGGCAGGACCTGAACGAAGGATTTTTTATTTCGGTAATAAAAAAAAAGTTACAACATAAAAACGACAGTTAGACCACCTCAAAAGACGGATTTTTTCGTAAAATTGCTGCCATTCTTGTAAAAATTAAAATTTCTCAAAATCCTTCGTTCAGGCCCTGCCTATTGTAATGACAAATAAGTATATAAAATTAGAGTCCGATCGGAGAAGTAGTTTTTGGTAAATCGTGGTCACTGCAAGTGATGAAAATAAACGGAAGCTCTAGGAGAAGGGCTATATTTCCTCCATTTTTTAATATTTTCTTATGAAAAAAATTTATACAAATACCACTAAATACGCACTTGTTGGTAGTATTTTGCGAATTTTAATTAGTACTCACTAAAACAGCAAAAAAGAATCTTGAAAATCGATTATGATTGCATTATGTTTTTGATTTGCATCCTTAATGATTGCATTATGTTTTTCTGACCGGTGTCGCTGATTGTTCAAACGGATATTGATTACTAAAATACATAAGCTTTCGCAGACAATAAATGTTTGTACAAAATCCTTAGAGAAAGCTGGACTTTGCTTTACAGTAATAGTTACGGAAAACTGAAAAAACGATTGTGATAGAACTGAACCGGCAATAGTATTGTAATCGGAGACGCCAATTGTTGCATAAAACATTGACATCTTATTACACTGAGAGGGATCGATAATTCCATTATCATGGGAGCTTTTTTCTGTATTTGCATTTCCAGCATTTTTCCTTTCTCTACGTTTTCCGCTCCTCCACACTCCGTTTCGCTTTCCACTCAGATAGCCAAAATATCCAGGAGAGACTTCATTCGTCCGGATTCCTTCGGGATCTTTACGACCAATTTAAGTTTCTCACCGAATCGTTATCGAGGGATTTCACGAGCAATTGTTCTGCGGATAACGATGCCGGTGAGCTTAACACACTGGCTGCCAAGTCGGCTATACTTTCCGCGCAAATTATGCGCTACGCGCTGGCAGTTGTGTGCGATAACGTGTGAGGCTAAGGCTGATTGTTCCCAGTTAGTGTGGAATGTATTCATACTTATTGCTCTTATATTTCTGCCAATCTGTTGTTTCTTATTTTTAACTTGCCAGATTATTTGAACAACTAGCCTTTCGACTGCTTCTATTGGGTTGGCAACTAAGTGATTGCGCATTTCAAATAAGAAGGAAAACTCTGAATTTTTGTTTAAAAATGTAACTTTATTCAATTAGATACTGTCCGTTTTTGTCGATGACCTTTTGCCATCGTTCTGACAGTGTCAAAATTCCACGTTCGTAACATTTCTGATCTTTACCATAAAAAAACTGAATTAAATGTGATCTGACATCATCAGGGCTATTAAACATTTTCCCATTTAAAGAGTTCTGCATGGAACGAAACAAATGGTAGTCTGAAGGCGCAAGATCAGGGCTATATGGTGGATGTGATAAAACATTCCAACCTAGTTCCAATAATTTTTGGCGAGTGATCAAAGAGGTGTGGGGCTTTGCATTATCATGGTGGAAAACGACACCCTTACGTTTTGACAATACCGACCGCTTTTCTTGAATTGCATCGCTCAGTTTGGCGAGTTGTTGAACGTACACGTTTGAATTGATGTTTGGTTTTATGGTATAAGTTCAAAGTACAAAATTCCTATATAATCCCACAAGACTGCCAGCATAATCTTTTTTTGGTGAATCTCTGCTTTTGATGTCGTTTGGGCTGGTTCATCTTTCATCACTTACGATCTCTTCCGATTTACGTTGTTATAAACTATCCACTTTTCGTCGCCAGTAATTAGGCTTTTCAGAAATCGATCAGTTTCGTTGCGTTTCAGAAGCGAATCGCAGATGCTAATGCGTTGCGTCAAATGAATTTCCTTAAGCTGGTGAGGGATTCATAAATTGAGTTTCTTGACATGACCAAGCATTTTTAATTTTTTTTTTTTAATGTATGTATGCGATACATTGAGCTTCTCCGCAATATCACGTGTTGTACTATGACAATCTGAATCGATAATGGCCTTCATATGGATCTCATCGACTTCAACTGGACGGCCAGATCAGTGAGCATTTTTCAGTGAAAAATCACCAGAACGAAATCTGGCAAAGTAATTTTGACACTGCCTTTCTTTCAAGGCTTCATTTCCATATACGGCACATAACTTCTTTTGTGCTTGCGATGCGTTCTTGCCTTTTCGGAAGTAATACAATAAAATATGTCTGAAGTGCACGCCTTGTTCTTCCATTTTTAAATTGGGATATAAACAAAACTAAAGCACTAATCGATATAATTTTTTTTGCTAAATTAAAGGTAGAAGCCCAAATAATAAGAAAAAAATGTAGGTTAGATGCAATGACCACGTTAACAAAACAAAAGAAAGTGTAAAGTCCATGTATCGACAAAATACGCAGTCACTTAGTTGCCAACCCAATATATCAATTTGAAGAATTTTATTAGTTTAGTATGAACAAACTCGTTGTTTGTTAACACGTTGACTGCCGTGCGTATTTTGCCGTATTAGGACGGCGATGCTATGAAATACTACAGCGTTTAACTGAATAATGCAAAATGTAAATAATGTACAGGCATTGGAGACCAAAGAATCGCATCACTATTCTAACAACAACTGCATTTATAAAATAATTATTGCTACCCATTGTGAATATTTTGGATCTTGCGTAAAATCTTTTGCGTCGGTCAGCGATAACCATTACGGCAGTTAAATTGTTAACACGTTGATTGCTGTGCATATTTTGCCGTATTAGAACAGCGATGCTATGAAATACTACAGCGTTTGACTGAATTGTGCAAAATGTAAATAATGTACAGGTATTGGAGACCAAAGGATCGCATCACTATTCTAACAATAACTGCATTTATAAAATAATTGTTGCTACCTATTGTCAATGTTTGGAATCTTCAGTAAAATCTCTTGCGCCGGTCAGCGGTGACCATCAAGGCAGTCAAAGTAAAATGTAAATAGTGTGCAGGTATTGGAGACTAAAGGATCGCGTCACTATTCTAATAACAACTACATTTATAAGATAATAATTGCTACCCATTGTGAATATTTTGGATCTTCCGTAAAATCTTTTGCGTCGGTCAGCGATAACCATTACGGCAGTTAAATTGTTAACACGTTGATTGCCGTGCATATTTTGCCGTATTAGAACAGCGATGCTATGAAATACTACAGCGTTTGACTGAATTGTGCAAAATGTAAATAATGTACAGGTATTGGAGAGAAAAGGATCGCATCACTATTCTAACAATAACTGCATTTATAAAATAATTGTTGCTACCTATTGTGAATGTTTGGAATCTTCAGTAAAATCTCTTGCGCCGGTCAGCGGTGACCATCAAGGCAGTCAAAGTAAAATGTAAAAAGTGTGCAGGTATTGGAGACTAAAGGATCGCGTCACTATTCTAATAACAACTACATTTATAAAATCATAATTGCTACCCATTGTGAATATTTTAAATCTTCAGTAAAATCTCTTGCGTCATTCACCGGTGAGTATCATGGCAGTCGAACTGTTAACAAAAGAATTAAAAAGGACAATTTCACAAAGTATCGTTGGAAATTAATCGGTGTAGGAATATTTTCCACACTAATTATATGTAAAGGAAAGGAAGAATAGCGTTTCTCAGATATTTCTGGTTGTAGTTACTGAACTAGCACACCTAGAACGCCGTGGTTGCGATATTTCTAAATTGCTCCGGGCTGTCTTTCAGCTTGCTCAGCAACAAGTCGGTGGCAAGACTTTCACTTTTTGACTCTATTTCTGCGATTCTCTTTCTTCGTTTACCATTGGTTATATCTTCTGAACTGTTTTGCCGTATGTTACTAAAATCGCCGTTTCACCTAAATTAACGAAGGTTCGGCAGAAGGACGGCGGTCCATTTTCAATGGATGCTGCCCTCTGTGGAATAGTATTGATCGGGGCAAAAAGGGATTCAGAAATCCTTCACCTATTCCGTATTGTGAACTTTGCACTAGTTCTGATTTGACCTAAATACGCTATTTTAAACTCTTCGTCAAACGTAATTACACATTATAGTTTAATTTAAGCTACTAAAAAAAAAAATAAGACCACAAGCCATATATTTAAAATATATTTTAATGCGCTTTGTGACCAAAATATCGAACTTTGCGCGACAGTCAATGTATGAAACCACATTACGTTTTTCTCTCTATTGACAAATCGTAGTATCGAATAAATCTTTTGCGCGAATCCAATTTCATTTTCGTCGGAGGTGAAAAGAATGGCGATACTTTCCCACTTAGCATTTACGTATTGAAATATTCATACCTTATTTGGAATTCTTTTTCCTTGAAAATCTTGTAGTCGCTCCTTGGGATTTTCACAAATTTCGCGTAACCAACGATTTATTGTTCCAGCCGCGTCCCGTCCGTGGAAAATTTTCATGCCGGATAAAACGTACGTTTTATCACCGCACATTTGAGTTGCTAAGACTCTCCTACGACGAGAATCCAATTTAGTCACCTCTGCATGTTCATTTTCAATAACGCTTCTCTGCAAATTCTAACTTTGTCCATCCACGTAGTACGAGCAATTCATACTAAATATATTCAAAGCAGTCGTGACACTAACTTTTCCCAGGATGATGAAATGAAAATTGCAGTATGTGTTTTTCGAGCGAAAGTGATGAGTGTGACGATCATGGAAGCGCACAAAATAGCTGCCATTTCCTGCTGGATGTGCCGATCTGGCGATCATTTCATCAAGTTGACATATCGCGACACTTTGTCGGGAACATTTTTCAGGACGCGGCGGAGGGTTCGGTTGGAAATGGTGCCCGTAAATCCTCTTTCGAGCATTAAATCGCGATTCTTTAACGTATTCGACCGGGACAGAGGGTCGTGGCTCAATTTCGTGCAGCTTAAAGGGTACGTTGACCTTGCGCGGCCCTCTCATGTGCGAATTTTGCGTCCCATCTGTAAACGTTCAGCCGCGGCGGCGTGCTCATTATTTCTTATTAGGGAAAAATCGGTGTAAATGTCAGCGTCGTAAATTCTGCTGATCCGCGCGCCGTCCCGAATTGAACGAATTCCAGGTTGACTTCCCGAACCCCGGGCGTATTTGCTTGAGATTTCCGTGCAGGCCGCTCATTGTACGCGCCTCACAATGCGTGCCCTTTTAAACGCCTCCACCCTCGCCAAACTTTATCATAACCCAGGGCAATGACAAAGGATCGGCGCAAAGCCACTCGCCCCGTTACGATTCGCGCCACCTACGCGATCCCATTATCATCCCGTGCAAACTCCAACAGCCGTTATTATTGTCATAACACCGGAACCTGCCCACTGCAGCGCGGTGATGATGGTTATCTCATTGTAGCGGCCGGCTGCACCTGGTGCCACGCCTTGTCTTCCAAAGGGAAATTCCCAACGTGCCTATTCCCGCAACCCATCGCGGCCCTTATCTTCGTGCGTTTTACTCCCATCATAAATCCGTCCTCTTACCTTGCCTCCCAACGGTGTCCGACGATTTTTCACGCGAAAAAACGACGAAACCTTCCTATCTGTTTTCTCCCGTACTCCTTTATTCTCGCACGAAAACACGGGGAGGGTCCGCGTACATTCGTCGGCACGTATTTAAGCCGCCGGAACGCGAGATTGTTGCGATCTCACCGTGTAGTTTAGGAACACGTAATTGACGTCGAGCGCGAAAGCCCGCAAGTTTCATTTCGGCCGGCGGTCGCTTCTGGCTTTGAGCTCGACTGATCCCGGTGACGTAACCGAGAGCGGGCATTTCTTTAAAATTATACGGTGTGTCCTGTGGTACGTTTTAATCATTTCGTTATCTTTTTGATGAACAGGACTGGGAGAAGTGACGTACCTGCGCACGAGGCCGGCCGAGGACGGACCATGAAAAATATATTTGTCAGACTCGCCGAACGAGCTGCACACACGTGAGTGTTTTTTCTTTTGAATCTGTTTCCGCAAAGCGGTTTCAATCTTTTACCGTAGACGTAGCTTTTTCGCAAAGGCACTTTCTGCACGGGTATTCGCCGGGCGCGCGACGTGGCCGATTCGCATAAAGATACGTCCCATTGAATGTACGAGAGAGCGCATATGCATATTTATAAAGTTATGGCAAGTATACGGTCACTCGTCGATGTATAAGTTAGAGTTTGTGTCTTACGATCTTTTCAAAATATTCTCGGTCTTAAGCACGCGCGTTTTTGCATTTTTATTCCGTTCGATCGATGTCTTTAAGTAGATCAACGATAATAATCAAAGAAAATTATAATTTAATCATCAAACACTTTATACCAAAGTTATCCGACACATTGAATCTAAAATTGTTCCACCCCCACGAGGATATTTAATTTAACGCGTAAACCTAGGTTCGTATGTATAGAATTTTACGAAGCCGACGCTATTTTCAAATAATAAATAACAATATGGGTTTTCAGTGATCGAATTGTGGTTACACTGACACTTGAAATACCCCTTCAGCGAGATGATGAGTGAATGCGTATGAATATAGTTATATGAGGCGTGAGAAACGATGGCCACTGACAGCACCGATAGACAGTATCGAATGCGTTCACCGCAACATCAGATAACTACAATATATCAAATGTTGTAATTTAAGGTAGTGAATAAAACACCAATATTTATATTTATGGTGTTATATATTTTTATACTTTTTATGTATTTTAATAAAATGTGTAACATCATATATATAAATATTGGATTTTGATATTACACATATTTTACGTACTTATATATCTTGTATGTATATACATACATTATGTTTTTTATTACGTATATTTTATTAAGTATTTTGTATTCATATTTATTATAATTCGTATTATATTCATATATTCCATATAAAAATATTTTACATGCACAATACACTCAGGGGTGTACGTATGATTCTCTTTATACGCAGAATTATTTCTGGTAAGACATAAGGAAATGTCAGGTCAGGAATATGTGTCTTTGGTCTTAAACGTGTTAAGTACCCGCGTCTGGAATCCAGCATATCGCCGTGAAAAGTTCCCGACTGGTGGCCGGGACTCGGTGACGTAGAAGGTTAAAGGTGACGAACAATAACCATAAGGAGGGCTCGTAAATTTAGCTTCGGAAATTAAACCGTGCTCACTTAATTCCTGGCCATCCCCGCCGTCCTGTCGCCGCCATTCCCGATACTCCCGATTCACCCCCTCGTTGTCTATCCTTCTTCTTTCCTTCTTCTTTCCATCCTCTTTCCTCCTTCTTTCTCTTTTTCCTCTTATACGATCGGTCAAAGTACCTACGTGACGGGGAACAACTAAAGGGAGGTTCCCATAGATTGCAGATACGCAATAATTCGTGCCTTTCATATCTCACTACTCTTAGTCTCTCATTTTCCACCCGTACGTTGCACCATTTTTTCGGCGTCAAGCTGTTTTCTTAACACTTTGCCGACCGCTTATTTCTCGCATTAATTTCGCGCGATCGCATTGACCTTACACTTCCGTCGTACATAGGGTATGGTTATTATTAACACATTGTTGACCGGCAATTTTCGGTAAAAGCTGTCTCAAGTCACCGGCTATTATTTCGTAATTGAACATGAATGTGAAACGATGTAAATAACTTTCAATAAAGATTGTTCGTGCATAATGAATTCAAATTGAAATATGGACATAAATTTTATGTCAATTTTAATATTTTTTCGTATGATTAGCTGTACAGCAATCATTTATGCGTAGATGTAGACAAGAGATTTTTCCACATATATTTTATTCCGTTGCGCTTTCCTTTTAAAGGGCTAGATTATGCCCTTGTTATTTCATTTTCAATAATCATTTTCCAAATGACTACAACTTATTTAAAAATCACTCGGGCAACCGTATAAAGCATTCACGTATAATTTATTGGAAAATGTTTCATCGTCATGTTCCGTCATTCTTGACAATTTCTAATACTAGAATTGTAATAAAAGCCTGTTGAACACAATAAACAAAATTTTATATTCTATATTGCCCTGCGTTTAAAAAATTAAAATAGCCGACGCAAGTGCAAACACGAGTTTTATCATTTGGCCATGAAAACACGAGTTAACTCGTGACCGGTCAACAATGTGTTAAAAATGGCACTGAAATTAACGTTACATAAATTTTAATGCATATTTTTATATCCTTAAAATAGAAGCATAGTGGAAACATTGCGTACGTGACCCCGGCCGATAACCGTTGGCGAGCAAAAGTCACGCCAGCATGACAGCGGCCGGCAAAATGTTAACAATTATCCCATCGCGCGAACCCAAATGAACTGTACGATTTCCACCACGCATTTTTCACAAGTGACGCGGACTAATAATCACTATTTGAACTCAAAGAAGTCTGAAAATTATTTAAGTGGTCAGTTGTATTTTGCGGTAACAGTTTCGTTTAACGATTTAAAATATTGTTTATGCAAAACATGAAATTAAAAGTGTATAACAATTATTTTTTGTAGGTTGTTCAAAAAGTACACGTAATAACGTTTGAAAGTCAAGAACATTAACACGCTGAGTGCCAAGCGTATTTTGCTATGTTAAAACTGTGATGCGATGGAATACTGCAGAGTATGATTAAATCGTGCAAAATGAAGGTAACGCAGAGTTGTTAAAAGCCAAAATATTGAAGCACCGTTCCAATTTCAATTGCTTTTACAACATTGCAAATAAGCTTCATTGCGTATTTTTGGCATTTCATAGTAAAACCTTTTGCACCGGTCACCGATGACGACTGTGGCAGTCAACATGTTAAAAATGACTAAAGATAAATAGCACGACCCAAACATGAAATAAAAAAACAGTAATGCGTTTTAATATTTTTTTATAGTGTGGTATTTTTTAATATTCAGTTGTCACACCTCATACTGCTATAACTTTATTTAGTTCCAAGTGATTGTGTACCTATTTAAATCATCTGTACCACTAAATTGGTGGATTTTATTATATACCGTGTTTTATAGAAATAATTCGTCAGTAATTGCGAACAACTCCAGATAAAGGTAACTGATAATACCAGAAAAAAAGGAAACGCGTTGCTAAGGTCAAAGCGGGAGATTTCCCCGATCGGTCGGCTAAGTGTTAACACTTTGACTGCCGTGATGGTCACTGCTGACCGGCGCCGGAAATTTAACTGAAGATCCAAAATATTCGCAAAGGGTAGCAATAATTATTTTATAAATGTAGTTATTGTTAGAATAGTGATGCGATTCTTTGATCTCCAATACCTGTACATTATTTACATTTTGTACAATTCAGTCAAACGCTGTAGTATTTCATAGCATCGCTGTTCTAATACGGCAAAATACGCACGGCAATCAACGTGTTAACAATTTAAGTGCCGTGATGGTCGCCGCTGACTGGCGCAAGAGATTTGACTGAAGATCCAAAATATTCACAATGGGTAGCAATAATTACTTTATAAATGCAGTTATTGTTAGAATAGTGATGCGATCCTTTGGTCTCCAATACCTGTACATTATTTACATTTTGCACAATTCAGTCAAACGCTGTAGTATTTCATAGCATCGCTGTTCTAATACGGCAAAATACGCACGGCAATCAACGTGTTAACAATTTAAGTGCCGTGATGGTCGCCGCTGATTGGCGCAAGAGATTTGACTGAAGATCCAAAATATTCACAATGGGTAGCAATAATTATTTTATAAATGCAGTTATTGTCAGAATAGTGATGCGATCCTTTGGTCTCCAATACCTGTACATTATTTATGTTTTGCATAATTCAGTGAAACGCTGTAGTATTTCATAGCATCGCCGTTCTAATACGGCAAAATACGCAAGGCAATCAACGTATTAACACTTTGACTGCCACGGTGACCACCGGTGACCGGCGCAAAAGATTTGATTAAAAATGCAAAAAATTTGCAATGAAGCCTATTTGCATTCTTGTAAAGCAATTGATATTGAAACGGTGCTTCAATACTTTGATTTCTAAAAAATCTGCGTTACCTTCATTTTGTACCATTTAACACGTTGATTGCCAAAAAGAATTGCAATCCAATTGCTAAGTTAGAACCGCGACGACAAACTGTGTACTATGCAATGACAAACCAAAAATGATTAAATCTTTTACAAAATGAACATAACGAAGAAAAATTATAGAACGTAATCCTTAATAAATATCCTTCATTAAGTTAAATAAATATATTTGTTAAAATATACGAGTTTAAAGTGTCCCATTGTGCTTAAAATTATTTTGCATTTTTAGTAAAATCATGAAATTGCGCGCGCGTCATTACCGAGTTGCTGGTCACCAGAGAAAAGCGCGTCGAGCGCAAAGAGTTAACACTTTGACTGCCACGGTGACCACCGGTGATCGGCGCAAAAGATTTGACTAAAAATGCACAAAATTTGCAATGAAGCCTATTTGCATTCTTGTAAAGCAATTGATATTGAAACGGTGCTTCAATACTTTGATTTCTAAAAAATCAGCGTTACCTTCATTTTGTACCGAACGCCAAGCGATTTCGCTACGTTAGAAGATGCAATGAAATACTGCAATGGATTAAATCGTGCAAAATGAACATATTTATATTGAAATGCAACGTGATGAAATTAGAATATGATTGCATTGATGAAAATAATACGAAGGTATCGGAGACCAAAGTATTAAATCACTACTTAACATTAATTGCATTTACAAAATTACAAATTATTTAGGTACGAATTTTTCATAATTCAGATGACCACCATGGCAGTCAACGTGTTAACATTTTGACTGCCAAGCGTATCGCCGTTTTAATACGCGATGCGATAAATACGTAATCGTGCAAAATAAACGTGTTAACAAAAAAATTCGTTGAAGCTGCAATCTTGTAAAAACAATCGATATTAGACCGGGTTCAAACTTTGACTAAAAATGCAAAAAATTCCATTTTGCACGATTTAACACGAAGCCATATTTTACATTTGAAACTTGATGAAATACTGCTGAATATGATAATTGAAACGAAAATAATACGAAGGTATCGGAGACTTCAATACTTTGATTTCTAAAAAATCTGCGTTACCTTCATTTTGTACCATTTAACACGTTGATTGCCAAGCGTATTTCGCTACGTTAGAACCGCGATGCAATGAAATACTGCAGAATATGATTAAATCGTGCAAAATGAACATAACGCAGAGTTATTAGAAGCCAAAGCATTGAAGCACCGTTGCAATAGCAATTTTTTTACAAGATTGCAAATAGGCTTTATTATGAAATTCTTGCATTTTTATACGACGAAATACTGCAGAGTAGGATTAAATCCTGCAAAATGAAGGTAACACAGAGTTGTTGGAAGCCAAAGTATTGAAACACCGTTCCAACATCAATTGCTCTTACAAGATTGAGAATAGGCTTCATTGCGAATTTTTAAAATTTTTAATCAAATCTTTTGCGCCGGTCACCGATGACCACCGTGGCAGTCAACGTGTTAATCAACTTCCGCAGTATTTCCCCGTATCGCGATTCTAACATGGCAAAATATGCTTGGCAGTCAACGCGTTAATTATCCCATTATTTGACGCGTGTGCGCAGCAGAGGTGAAAGGTTTGCATAAGAACTCATCTTCCCGTGTTTCATCATGTAACTCCTATTTTAAACTCCACATTTCTCTCGGCGTGAAGAATACCGGTGTCTCAGAGTCGTCGTATATTAAGCCCTTCGTCTTCCGCCTTCTTTCCGTGTGCTTCTCCCTTATTCCTCAGCTTGTATCCCGAGAACGCCGCATGTTCCTTTTGTATGCATTTTTCATTCGTTCAATCCGGATTCTCGTTGAGTCACGAGCGGCAAGTCGAAACTAAGGGTGGTCGGTGGTACGTAGTACGTTGTAGGTGGCGGTTGATTGTGAAATCGCGCTGAGCTCGAGCGGCAATCGATCGGCGAGCATCCTCGAACAGTACACGTGGATTTATTGTACTCTTTAGAACTGAAAACGAAGGACGACTTCTTGCGGGAGCGACGTGAGCGAACGAACGAAGGCAGACATCGGGGACGACGTTGAAGGAAAATTTTATACGGAACACCGAGAGAAGATAAGAATAGCTAATATAATGTTATCCGAATAAGAATTGGTTCGTTACCTTATTATTTTCCGGGCGTTGGTCGAAGTTTTGAGATGGTAATCATCGAAGGTGTCTGATATATGTGTCAGCTGAATAAAATATTCGAATAAACTATTCGTATAAATGGATGAAATAATTTTTTGATATAACGAGTAACCCAGTGGGAATCGATTGTCAATTATCTTGGATAACAATGGATTCCAACAATCCGTTAAATTCCGAACGTTGATCGACGAAATGCATGGTCTACGTCCAAAAAGTTAATAAATGGGCAAAAAATAACCACAGAAAGTTATCCGAGAAATATATTCAAATAAACACGTACCAATTCGTATAAATAGAGAAAATAATTGGCTTGTTCACAGCGCATTCTCGTTAAACGAATGACAGAATCAAATCAGAATAAAGCATGGCGATAATTATTTTGATAAAGCTTGATTCATAACAATCTGGATAATGCCGAATGCTCATCGACGAGACATAGTTTGCGTACAGAGGAAAAAGTAATGAATGAGCAAAAAGTATCCATTGAACATTTTTCGAAGAAATATATTCGAATGAATTACTCATATAAATGGATAAAATAATGTCCTGCATTATCGTCAACCACGTCACAATCGAATCGCACAAATCACGTTGATGATTACTTTGATAAAAACGGTGTGAAACTTTGATCAAAAAGGAATGAATGAGCAAAAAGTATCCATTGAACATTTTTCGAAGAAATATATTCGAATAAATTACTCATATAAATGGATAGAATAATGTCCTGGATTATCGTCAACCACGTCACAATCGAACCGCACAAATCACGTTGATGATTACTTTGATAAAAACGGTGTGAAACTTTGATCAAAAAGGAATGAATGAGCAAAAAGTATCCATTGAACATTTTTCGAAGAAATATATTCGAATGAATTACTCATATAAATGGATAAAATAATGTCCTGCATTATCGTCAACCACGTCACAATCGAATCGCACAAATCACGTTGATGATTACTTTGATAAAAACGAACTCGTAGCAATCCGGATAATGCGGGAATGTTGATCGACCAAAGGTGTCGTTTGCGTGTCGGGACAGAGGAAAAATGAATGAATGAGCAAAAAGTATTCGCGATAACGTTCTTATTCGGAGCTGACAGAGAGTGTGAGGGAAACAGAGAGGAAGAGATAGGAGGATTACGGGGAAAACGCGCGTCACGTCACGGGGCATTGAATTTTTCATTCCCTCACGGTAAGAATAGATACTCGTCGGCAAGTGACGTTGCCTTGACTGAAGACTTGCGAGGTAGCGAAAGATATGCACTAGCACCGAAAAGCATAGCCAACTGCTGACTGCGTGGGACAGCGAACACGAAACGGTAACGATTCCGTCGCAGAAGTAGCTTTCTGTGTTATACTTGTCACTGCATCGCTCAGGTTTCTCGCAATCGAAAAAGGGGGGAGCGAAAGTGTAAGAGTGGGGCAGGGAAAAGAAATCGGAAAAAGCCCAGACGTTTCCACAGAGACCCCTTCCCATTGTCAATAGATTGATCGGCGGCGCCTTTGTCGAATACGTACGCGTACACAATCTCGGCTTCTCCTCCAGGCCTCCGAAATATTCGTTTCGTAACGTAACTTCATCTGTTCGGTAACCGAAATCGACCATCTACAGCGTATATTCACGTGCGCCGGATTTTACTCACAGCCGTGTCGTGACTCGGTAACATTTTGCCAGGCGAAATGACGCACTGCACGCGAAACGAAAAAATCGATCGCGCTCAATTGATTGGCGATGGGTTAAATGGGAAGCAGCGCATTTGCGACCACGAATGAATTTGATCGATGCGCGTCGAGAGTGATCGCGTTTCGTTGCGCAGTACGTTTCGACGGTCTATCGATATTCATAGGTTATTCTGATTTTTGGACTGATCGGCCCGAATCCGACAAATCGCCCATAGCAACGTTATTATTCGC
Source organism: Cryptocheilus praepositus (assembly GCA_033815515.1). Taxonomy (NCBI): domain Eukaryota; kingdom Metazoa; phylum Arthropoda; class Insecta; order Hymenoptera; family Pompilidae; genus Cryptocheilus; species Cryptocheilus praepositus. The sequence goes on along the minus strand of JAWWQZ010000132.1, from coordinate 151,930 downwards.
CACTCTGCGAAAACGTTATTTTATCGGGCTTTTTATGCGTCTCGTTCGATGGCACTTTTATCGACAGTGTATTATCCCGATACGTGACAATCGTGTGTTTACGTGGAACGCGCGGCGATTCTGTGAACATTGTCAAAACGCGGTACAGTCTCCGAACTCGCTGGCTGACAGGCACTTTGGCGAATCAGATCACATCCGCGCTCTCATGGTGCAGTCTAAAAATTAACGACCGCATATTTTTCCCCCGGCGTTCCGCGACCGAAGAGGAGAATTGAGTTAGCAGAAAATTTGGCGTTCGCTCGTTCTTTCAGAATCGTTACTGAACTTTCCGCCACTCTGCATTCGTAGAATACGAGGGATTTCCTGGCATCGAAGAAATGTTGCGCTTCCGTACATTTCAATATCCACCTTGCATTCCGTCCCATCTTTGTGCCTGAACTTCCTTTCCTGCCGATTCCGCCTACGGAACGCAGTGGTGCGGGATTTCACGAGAAACATTTTAATACAGAGCGTCCGACGCGTTCGATTTTACGCGTTTGTACGTTATAACACGCGTACGCCCGTAACGAAAAAACGTCGGTATTTTTCTGATATTCCCGAACGGCAGAGGAATTTTCAAATATCACTATATGAAACGTTCCGTCTTCCTGCTTTGCCATTCTCGGATCGGCGAATCGCTTCACCCCATGAGGTAGCGCCATTCTCTCGCATTCTCCAATTGGAGTGTCGGTCATTACGTTCTGCCGCGGGAACGGTGCACCAAAGAAAGCACTTTTATCGTCGCGGAAAGTGTCTCCCTGTAGAGTGCCGCTTTCAAATCAGGGTGCTTTGGTCGGGACATAGTCGTAGGCGGTACGCGCAGGTTATAAGGGAAAGTAACGTTTCTCTCCCGCCTGCCGAAAATAATGCCAACGCTAACACAACGCGTGGCCTCTCGAAAGCGCGCTCGAATATTCGCGAGATCGAAGGAGCCGTCGTCTCACAATGGCAAGAATACATCCGGCAAAATTCTAGGCTGCTCTTCGGCTGATTGGCAGTCTTACACGTGCGCGCGGGACCTGGCCACAACTGGGAAACCAATTTAATTCCGGCGGTGGTTTATTGAAATAAATGTGTATCGAGAAATACGCCCGGTTTCCTCGAAAGTTTTAGGCTGCCGGCTCTTTGATCGCTATATTGACACGTGGAAGCCGGCTAAAGATGGGAAGCCAGTTTAATATTGCTTTCCGGCGGAGAACTGGCAGGGAATGAGGCACAATTCGGCCGGATCCGCATATTTGTTTTTATCGGAACGAGGAATATCGACGAGTCCCTTCGTAATCAGCGTGGATGCACGATGAATCGTGGTTATTAGATGTTTCGCGGAACGCGTTTTCTCCCGCATGCTTCGCTACGCAAACTCATTACAGTGCTATGTATCTGTACACGTGTACGCGCTCGCTCTAATGTAGCCATCTTTTTCCCTCGGGAAGATGTGCGCAGCCAAAGCAGTGAATTACATTAATCGAGACTGATCTAAGACCTGAGAGCTAATCGGTGCTCGGAGTTTATTGGCCGCGCGATAAGCTTAAACTACTACACGCCGTTACAGCGTTCCCAACACGAGGGGCGTGAAAATGTTTGCAACAATCCATCGTCGAACCTCGCAGCGCTTCTACCCACGACATTTACCCGAGACGCCGGATGAAAAGTCACCGTGGCGTGCCTGCGTGTCTGCGTGTCTGGTATCTTTACCGACGCAGTATATGTAAAGCAAAGTGTAATAAGATGTATAAATTTACGGGAAAAGTAATTTGAGGCTGGGTCAGGAACCTGACGCGGCCACCGTAATTGGCCAGAATTATGCAAACCACGGGCCAACCCGGCGTAAGACTCGACCCACGGAAATGAAGGCTACCCGCGGCTAGAAGTCCCATTTCAAATTCATAACCGCACAACGGCGCTTCGTCATACGATAACCGGAATGTATAATTAATCCTTCGGCGGATGGTTTAATTGATAAACAACACGTATTACGATACATCGGATGTGTCGTAAACAGCATCCCCCTCGAGCGAAATTTCGCGCGCACTCTCGCACGTAATCTCGCGAGAGCCGCTCGTAAACGTTTCATTGTAATCACCCGGTAACATTTTATTACACTCGACATTCCAAGAAAACCTACTTTCGCGTAGGAGTCTGTTAACACTTTGGATGCCACGTTTTTCGGAATTGGGAGATGCATAAGGTTTTCATTTACTTAAACGGGGACTATTTTTGTGTTATTTGTTTGTACACGCGTTGAACGTAGTAATGCTATAATTAATTGAAGAGTTAGCAATTCTCTGAAAGGTGTGATTTTGATATTTTGTTTTGGTCGTAGTTTTATAAACTGTGGAGGGATATGTTAGGTACACCTAAAAATATGGCGACCAGCACAATATTATCTCTTTCCGTGTTTTATCCACCGCCATGAAAGAATGCTTTAAAATATCGCATAAAGACCTTTCCATAGTACACAGATTTTCAATACAAATTAACTTTCGCATAGGATTCTGTTAACACTTTGGATGCCACGTTTTTCGGAAATGACAGATGCATAACGTTTTCATTTACTTAAACGGGAACTATTTTTGTGTTATTTGTTTGTACACGCGTTGAACGTAGTAATGCTATAATTAATTGAAGAGTTAGCAATTCTCTGAAAGCTGGGATTTTGATATTTTGTTTTGATCGTAGTTTTATAAACTGTGAAGGAATTTGCTAGGTACACCTAAAAATATGACGACCAGCACAAAATTATCTGTTCCGAGTCTTATCCAGCCGCCATAAAAGAATAGCTTCAAACAACGCATAAAGACTTTTCCATAGTACACAGATTTTCAATAGACATTAACTTTCGCATAGGATTTTGTTAACACTTTGGATGCCGTTTTTTTTCGGAAATGATAAATGCATAACGTATTCATTTATTTAAACGGGAACTATTTTTGTATTATTTGTTTGTACACGCGTTGAACGTAGTAATGCTATAATTAATTCAAGAGTTAGCAATTCTCTGAAAGCTGGGATTTTGATATTTTGGTTTGGTCGTAGTTTTACAAATTGTGAAGGCATTTGTTAGGTACACCTAAAAATGTAACGACCAGCACAATATTATCTGTTTTGAATCTTATCCGCCGCCATAAAAGAATACCTTAAAATATCGCATAAAGACCGTTTCATAGTGCATAGAATTTCAATAGACATTAACTTTCGCATAGGGGCCTGTTAACACTTAGAATGCCACGTTTATCGGAAATGGCAGATGCATTACGTTTTCATTTAATTAAACGGGAACTATTTTTGTATTATTTGTTTGTATACGCAATGACCGTGCTAATGCTATAATTAATTCAAGAGTTAGCAATTCTCTCAAAGCTGGGATTTTGATATTTTGGTTTGATCGTAGTTTTATAAATTGCAAAGGCATTTGTTTGGTGCACCTAAAAATATGACGACCAGGACAATATAATCTCTTTCCGGGTCTTATCCGCTGCCATAAAAGAATACCTTAAAATATCGCATAAAGACCTTTCCATGGTACACAGATTTTTAATAGACATTCACTTTCGCATAGGATTCTATTAACACTTCGCATGCCACGCTTTCCGGAAGTGGCAGATGCATAACGTTTTCATTTAGTTAAACGGGAACTATTTTTGTATTATTTGTTTCTACACGCATTGAACGTAGTAATGATATAATTAATTCAAGAGCAATTCTCTCAAAAGTGTGATTTTGATATTTTGGTTTGATCGTAGTTTTATAAATTGTGAAGGCATTTGTTTGGTGCACCTAAAAATATGACGACCAGGACAATATAATCTCTTTCCGGGTCTTATCCGCTGCCATAAAAGAATACCTTAAAATAACGCATAAAGACCTTTCCATGGTACACAGATTTTCAATAGACATTAACTCAGCCTAGGTACCGGCAGCGTATCGTGTTGACCATTATGCGCCATCACTTCCCATTTCCACCTCCTAATTTCAACCCTCTTGAGGAAAATAGCAACTTTTCAAATTTATTACGTTACGAGACCTGGTTTATTACACAACTCATTTTGCATACAGCTCATCGGAGCACATACCAAACATTTTGTACTGTTAGTCGAGTTTAAAATATAATTTTGATTAAATCTTGTCCAACCACTATTTAAACGAAAAATAGATACACTCCTCCGTAAAACGTTGAGTTTACCGTGTGTCAGACCAGAAAATTCAATACTGTATTTAGAACTGATAGTTCCAAATTTAAATACGTACTCAATTTTCTCAGTGTCTATGAATAAGAAACCAGTTAATCAGAAAAATCAACCTCACCTTTTCGCATAATGCAATCTAATATAGCCGATGGTTCCAAATTCTATGAATTACGGCGACTTCTAATACAGATAATGCAATGAACGACAAAAGGAAGAACTGTTAGCTAAACATATTCGCATAAATTCCTTAATCCTTCGAGCCCGCATAAATCAAACGTAAAATTCGCTTGCGACTAGAAGTGTTGACACATTGACTGTCGTGCGTATTTTGCTGTATTAAAACGGCGATGCTATAAAATACTACAGCGTTTGACTGAATTATGCAAAATGTATATCCGTTTGACTGCTAAGCAATTCTTGAAAGATCGCACGAAAACTGCGGGACATATTTTGACTTGATGTTGAAACACTCTCATTTAGACAAATATCAATCAATTTAAATAATTCTTTTCGTATTATAAAGAAACAATATTAATTGTGGTTTGTGAATAAGAAAAAATAAACATTAAATTGTTTTCTTCTTTGAAAATTAAAATTTATAAAAAGATAACTTAAAGTTTATTGATCTTCTCTTATGATCAGCACGTAAAGGATCATTTTGATTAGGGGAAGGTCACTGACTCTTACATGAGAAATTTATGTATAACAACTATGTTTTGCCGCACAAATAGCGTGAAGGCTTTTTTACAACAAGCGCAAATAAGGTGGGATCGCCTGATCCCGCTCCTTCTTTTGCTACACACCGCACATTGTCGTAAGTTACGTCCCGAAAATTTTTCAAGCGCAAATTTTTTGGTTGTTGAAGATGGTTGTGTTGACACGCTATTTTTATGATTCATCCACTCCTTTTCGATATCGTCAATAATTTTCGATGTGAAATTAGTATGTTTACTCCCACGGACCAACAAAGACACACTGAAACTCGTCGCGGTTTTCGAGACAAATGAACGCAGCGCTTTTGCGCCGCGTAGCAGTCAAACGGATATAATGTTCAGGTATTGGAGACCAAAGAATCGCATCATTATTCTAACAGTAACTGCATTTATAAAATAATTATTGCTATCCGCTTTGAGTATTTTATATCTTCAGTCAAATCTTTTGCGTCGGTCAGCGATGACCATCACGGCAGTTAATGTGTTAACACTTTGCGGACGGATGACGAGATATCTCGTCATTGCTGTTTCGTCGTTCGGGGCCATTGACGAGATATATCGTCTTGCATATTCTGTCGTTTGAGGCAGGTGACGAGATATCACACAGTTGCTACGTGATTATCAGCCGCAGTTTTTGTAATTTGTGTTGCGAATTAATTATTTGAAGCTCTGAAATATGGATAGCGGCAAAACGATTAGCAATGTTACAGAAATATTTGCGGACAGTTTAACGGATACATCAAGTGATGACGAGAATCTGAATATTTGTGAGGACTTTGTCGTGTTCCATTTCACTTAGTGTCATGTTTTACGAAATATCATACTTTAAAAAATGTCTAGTTATTACACATTTTTACTTATTGAAAAATATTAAAAAAACATTCATTTTTAAAATTGTTAAAAATAAATATTTCACGGGACAATGATTTTTAACACGTTGACTGCCAAACGTATTTTGCTCTATTAGAATGCACTGTTCCAATAGAAATTGCTTTTACAAGATTCCAAACAGACTTCATTGCGAATTTTTTGCATTTTTAGTCAAATGTTTTGTACCGGTCACCGGTGACCACCGTGGCAGTCAACGTGTTAACTACTAACAAATCATCACTAATTTAAAGATATTTGACGCAAAAAAATACCCGGCCACTGGGTACGATTAGCAATAGAATGCTCGGTCCGCAAAGTGTTAACACATTGCGGACGGATGACGAGATATCTCGTCATTGCTATTTCGTCGTTGGCCGGGTATTGACGAGATATATCGTCTTGCATTTTTCGTTTGAGGCAGGTGACGAGATATCACACAGTTGCTACGTGATTATCAGCCGCAGTTTTCGTAATTTGTGTTGCGAATTAATTATAAATATGGACAAAACATCACTAACAGAAATATTTGCGGAAGTTTAACGGATACATCAAGTGATGACGAGCATTCTATTGTAATCGTGTTCCATTTCACAGTGTCATGTTTTACGAAATTTACTTTAAAAAACGTCAAATATTTTTGCTTTAAAAATTAAAAAGACATTCATTTTTAAAATTGTTAAAAATAAATATTTCACACGTTTTTAACACGTTGACTGCCAAACGTATTTTGTCATTAGTGACCGTTCAATAGAAATTGCTTCCAAAATGCCAAACAATTCGCAATGCGAATTTTTTGCAATTTTGTAAATGTTTTGTATCACCGTGAACACCGGCGCTTTAATACCAAATCATCACTAATTTAACAACTGTGCATTACTTTCATTTTGCACGATTTAATCATACTCTGCAGTTTTTTATCGCATCGCGGTTCCAACATAGCAAGAAACGCTTGGCAGTCAAAGTGTTAAACTGTCCAAATCATCATAAAGTTTCTGTAATATTGCTAATCGTTTTGCGTCAAATATCCATAAATTAGTGATGATTTGTTAGTATAATTCATTTGTCAATACAAATGATGAAAAACTCGCAATGAATCCTATTTGCAATTTTGTAAAATCATGATATTGGAACGGCGCTGAATACCTTCGCTTCTAACTTTGCATTACTTTCATTTTGCCGTTTTTTGCATCGCACGAAAGGGAAAAGCAGCAAAGTGTTAAACTGTCCACAAATATTTCTGTAATATTGCTAATCGTTTTGTCGCTATCCATATTTCAGAGGTCAAATAATTAATTCTGTCAAAATAATAAAACTGTGTGATATCTCGTCATCTGTCCTCGAACGACAGAATATGCAAGACGATATATCTCGCCAGTGTTCTAAAATGACGAAATACGCAAGACGATATATCTCGTCAACGGCCCCGAACGACGAAATAGTCATCCGTCCGCAAAGTGTTAACATACTTTGGCATCATTGTCTGCGCGCGCCGTCGTCGTTTTATTCTTTGCCGACGATGGGATGAAAGTGACTGCAAACAGTCCGCGCGACCGAAAGTTCATCGAAGGCGAAAGTCGTGGATGAAATTGGCCGTAGACTAATAATGCCTGGCGTGCTCGCTCTTTGAATCGTCGCTGACCCACTTTACGCCCGTTTCATCCCGAGACCTTGGGGCCCGAAGAGTCGCTCAGTCTATTAGTTTCATTGCCGGGTTTCTCTGGAATTCCTCCCGCTCCATCAGAAAGGGTTACAACGGCTCAAACGCCTGGGCTTTCCGACGTGCCGTTTTACTTCCGGATTGATCATCCCACTCAAGATTGCGGGGACTCCCTTCGCGACCCTACTGTCCCAACTGTATCTTCCGTCAATGTTCGCCGTACTTCCATTTCAATAACCGTTACCGTGGATTCTATTACGGGGAATATTGCAGGATTGTTTTCCCCTCTGTTACGTTACATTTCTATCGTTTGCACTCCAGTTAATTTTATTGTGTGACCTACCGACAACGCACAGGCATTTTTACGGTGCCTCTGGTAAACACTAAACGCGGTGGTATATTGAAATAAAAACAACCAGTGAATGGTTGTATGCAAAATTGTGTTAAATGTTTGTTATGTTCATTTTTTTTATATTGGACACTTTTTGAAATCTCTTGCGATGTGTTGTTTATTTAGTATGGTGTTCGTGGCACTGTTTGTCGTAAATAATTTCATTATAATCGACCACAGTATCCATTGAATTGCTTCCACATATATCAAAATCCAACTTGTTTTCACTGTCGTATAATTCAATATTTTCAGCATTTTTTTTTCTATGTTTCAGCCGTAAAATATTATTTCAAAAGATGAAATTTGTTATAAGCGATTTTTGTCCAATCATTAGTGTAGTATTGCGATATTGATTGGCGACATGCGATCGAGTGTGTGTGTATGTATGTGCGATCAATAATTGTCTCAACAGGCATTTGTTTATGGGAATTTATATTAGAGACGCGTATGGAAGGTTCTGGAATAAGTTGGTTGCTAGGGATGTAAATAAGATGAGCGATCGATGATGTGATCCGCGTTTCATTTGTTTATGAGAAGAAAAGAGCGAGAGTTTAGCTTGAGAGTCAGACGCAAGGAGACCATCAAGGGGAAAGAACACGGGGAAAAGGATTCGACACACGCGAAAGGATAAATTCAATGGAGATTTTATTGTATCAAATTCTTGTTCATTCCATATTAAATAAACATCTAATTATAGTCACTAAATTCCCACATTAGCCAAATACGTAAGTGGCCTGACCATACTCATAATTTGGTTGTTAATAAGACAATCATTAATTATAACTGTTGCTATACTGAAACACTGTGAGAAATAGCCCTTCTTCTAAGACGATCGTCTTAAGTCCTTTTTATGGTACATATTTCGAAATCCGAGATTTCCTTACAAGGAGTCCATGTATAGTACATAAAATTAGTGTATTTTCGATTATTTAAATAACGCTGTTGATCGAACGAAATTCTAAGACGAAATAAATAACATAACGTAAAACACATTGTGACGTATTGCGTTGGCACAAGAATAAATGTAAATGATTTATTTTTATTTTCACTTTAATTTGATCAATAGCACTATTCCAACAAGACGAACTATATTAATTTTACGTGTTATATGGATATTTGTGACGAGGGAATGGTGAATTTTTATAAAATGAGATGGAGTTAATGATCAACATTGAAGATGGGTTATTACTATGCGCATTTTAATATGAGATCTCATAAAACAAATAATGGTGATAACCTGGAGTTTCTGACGTCGCAGATATAGAAATATCAAATATGTTTTCATACGTACATTAATTAATTTTTTTATTAGTTAATTACAGCGACGGAATATTCCGAAAAATTAATAATAGCTACGTGAATTCTATTATTGACAAATGTATGTGTAGAGAGGAATATTTGGGAGTAGACGTACGGTGAGATTAATATCAGCTGCACGTAGGACCTCCTGCGTCACTATGTACACTGCCTAAGAGGTCCACTGTCACGGAAACTACCCATGTACAATCAATGGATACTGTCAGCTGTACGTAAATACATCCCAGGGTACAGCTTAGGTTAAAAAGACGCACTACGAAGGTCAACACAATATCTGACACTCCTGAACACAAATATTACATCACGGGAAACGACACTGCAGGATAAAGTTTGTTTGCTCAGTAATAAGAGCAATTGGGCGGTACGTGATTTACAAAAAGCAATGGATGTAAAAAACTAGCAATTAAAAGTATTAAACAATGTAACGCTCCTGTAAAGAGGTCCACTGTCACGGAAACTACCCATGTACAATCAATGGATACTGTCAGCTGCACGTAAATACATCCCAGGGTACAGCTTAGGTTAAAAAGACGCACTACGAAGGTCAACACAATATCTGACACTCCTGAACACAAATATTACATCACGGAAAACGACACTGCAGGATAAAGTTTGTTTGCTCAGTAATAAGAGCAATTGGGCGGTACGTGATTTACAAAAAGCAATGGATGTAAAAAACTAGCAATTAAAAGTATTAAACAATGTAACGCTCCTGTAAAGAGATCCACTGTCACGGAAACTACCCGTGTACAATCAATGGATATTGTCAGCTGCACGTAAATACATCCCAGGGTACAGCTTAGGTTAAAAAGACGCACTACGAAGGTCAACACAATATCTGACACTCCTGAACACAAATATTACATCACGGGAAACGACACTGTAGGATAAAGTTTGTTTGCTCAGTAATAAGAGCAATTGGGCGGTACGTGATTTACAAAAAGCAATGGATGTAAAAAACCAGCAATTAAAAGTATTAAACAATGTAACGCTCCTGTAAAGAGGTCCACTGTCACGGAAACTACCCATGTACAATCAATGGATACTGTCAACTGCACGTAAATACATTCCAGGGTACAGCTTAGGTTAAAAAGACGCACTACGAAGGTCAACACAATATCTGACACTCCTGAACACAAATATTACATCACGGGAAACGACACTGTAGGATAAAGTTTGTTTGCTCAGTAATAAGAGCAATTGGGCGGTACGTGATTTACAAAAAGCAATGGATGTAAAAAACTAGCAATTAAAAGTATTAAACAATGTAACGCTCCTGTAAAGAGGTCCACTGTCACGGAAACTACCCATGTACAATCAATGGATACTGTCAGCTGCACGTAAATACATCCCAGGGTACAGCTTAGGTTAAAAAGACGCACTACGAAGGTCAACACAATATCTGACACTCCTGAACACAAATATTACATCACGGGAAACGACACTGTAGGATAAAGTTTGTTTGCTCAGTAATAAGAGCAATTGGGCGGTACGTGATTTACAAAAAGCAATGGATGTAAAAAACTAGCAATTAAAAGTATTAAACAATGTAACGCTCCTGTAAAGAGGTCCACTGTCACGGAAACTACCCATGTACAATCAATGGATACTGTCAGCTGCACGTAAATACATCCCAGGGTACAGCTTAGGTTAAAAAGACGCACTACGAAGGTCAACACAATATCTGACACTCCTGAACACAAATATTACATCACGGGAAACGACACTGTAGGATAAAGTTTGTTTGCTCAGTAATAAGAGCAATTGGGCGGTACGTGATTTACAAAAAGCAATGGATGTAAAAAACTAGCAATTAAAAGTATTAAACAATGTAACGCTCCTGTAAAGAGGTCCACTGTCACGGAAACTACCCATGTACAATCAATGGATACTGTCAGCTGCACGTAAATACATCCCAGGGTACAGCTTAGGTTAAAAAGACGCACTACGAAGGTCAACACAATATCTGACACTCCTGAACACAAATATTACATCACGGGAAACGACACTGTAGGATAAAGTTTGTTTGCTCAGTAATAAGAGCAATTGGGCGGTACGTGATTTACAAAAAGCAATGGATGTAAAAAGCTAGCAATTAAAAGTATTAAACAATGTACGCTCTCTCAATTACGCTTTTCTTAGTTTGCAATGGATACTGTCAGCTGCACGTAAATACATCCCAGGGTACAGCTTAGGTTAAAAAGACGCACTACGAAGGTCAACACAATATCTGACACTCCTGAACACAAATATTACGTCACGGAAAACGACACTGTAGGATAAAGTTTGTTTGCTCAGTAATAAGAGCAATTGGGCGGTACGTGATTTACAAAAAGCAATGGATGTAAAAAACTAGCAATTAAAAGTATTAAACAATGTAACGCTCTCTCAATTACGCTTTTCTTAGTTTGCAATGGATACTGTCAGCTGCACGTAAATACATCCCAGGGTACAGCTTAGGTTAAAAAGACGCACTACGAAGGTCAACACAATATCTGACACTCCTGAACACAAATATTACATCACGGGAAACGACACTGTAGGATAAAGTTTGTTTGCTCAGTAATAAGAGCAATTGGGCGGTACGTGATTTACAAAGAGCAATGGATGTAAAAAACTAGCAATTAAAAGTATTAAACAATGTAACGCTCTCTCAATTACGCTTTTCTTAGTTTGCTCTTAATAACGCCGCTGATGAAAACGCTGCGCTCAGAAACAAAACGCACCCCTCGGAATCGCACAACACACACCGTCTATTGTGTGGTCTTGTATACGCTTGAGGTGAAAACTAAATAAACATGACGGTTTATTGTTAGCGAAGTTCCAATAGCACGGCATCGGCGCCATTGTAGACTGCAGTCGTAAAAATACAGGTGCGATAAACACTCTTGAAGGAGAGTCAGCGCGGTTGAAAAATGCCGCCAAGTTTATCTCCGCGTTTATTATTTTATCCTGTTGCGCCGTGAAATATGCCGAGAAAGCGGAGCGCGCCGGTATAAATCTAGGTTAACAAAAGCGAATTCATCCGGAACAGAACGCGGTAGTTCGTATCTTCGGGATCGTTAAGACTGGAACGCGAAGTTTCGTGGAGCGTATCACGCGACATTCTTCGTGACGATGCTTAAATCTCGCGCATATAGTGATTTCGTAGTTCTAGTTTGGGGTGGATAGCGATTACGGCGAGCACAAATATTAACATAGAGCCGAACTTCCCTGCGGGAACAAACTATGCGCAACTACCGTGAATTTCTCTTGCAACTTGGATCCGTTTCTTGGTGCATCTTTATCTCGTCTCGATTACCGTGCCCGTGTTTTTGCCGGCGCAGTCAAGAATTTTTTTCATATTTTCACGGGGCAACTTCACCGACGTAGTTTAACTAAAGTCGGGTCGCTGGCTCTTTAACTGCAGAAGTTCGGGGCATTTGTACTTTCGTTGTTTAAATGGATTACCGGTTTAATCTGCGTTCACGGTTACTAACGGCGCCAAGACGGTGGATTTTGCACACCAGTAGGTCGACTCTCAGCGTCGCTCGTCGCGGTTGAGAATGTGGAAAAGCCCGAGAAGCGAGGGGATGTCGGCTGCGATATGTTTTGTGCCACGGGAGAGTCATGAGCCGGGGAGCACTTGTATTACAGCGATTTCTCAAATTGTTGGATCCCTCGTGTTAAAGTTATCTCGAAAGAATAAATTGACTGCCCGCTTGCCGAGCAGCCGTGCGCGTTAATGGCGTCTGTTAATAGGTCCGGAGATTAAAGTTTCAGCGTTACCAAGCACAAATTCAGACGGATTTACGGCACGTTTTCGATATTTCACGTTCTTTTTCCCCTTTTGGAACGAACACTTGCAAATGGCGCGCATAAAATGTGTGTTATAAGCACACAGACGTCGCACGTTTGTGGCGTCAAAGTGTCGCTTTATAATATTTTTTATTTCATGTTAGTAACTATGCATACGCGATTTCTTAAACATGCTCTTTGTTTGTTTTGTATTCTTCCTCTTTATTTTTGTTCTTAAGTAGAAAAATAGTGTAATGTTATTCTTTGAAATAAGTACATATAATTAAGACGCGTCTGTAAAACCTCTAATAGAATCCGAGGTTTTACAACCCGTGTAAAATTCACAATGTTATTGATAGATGTATTGTGGGGGAATCTTATGTTTATTAAGTTAAAGACAACATTTATGCCGTGAAATAAAAAGCCGCACAACTAATTAAAAGCGTTATTAGCATTTAATGGCCTATATTTCTATAACAAGGAGGAATTGATATTTTGCACTTATGATGATAACTGTGTATAAACAATGTGGACGTTAACAGTAAGAACGCTAGAAAAAATTCGACCATGTTTTATATTTCGACATTTTCGCGTAAGTGCTGCACACTCACTCGGACTAGGTATTATTATTAGCTTCATTTGGATAAAATTAGTTCTCTAAAAAGGAGTACGCGGTTTTGAATGTATTACTTTGAATATTAGAAATTTTCTTTCAAATACATACGGTGCACGTACCACTGAATCTGAAGTTCTGCAGAAAAATTGGCAGTTACCGAATAGTCGATACCTCAAGCCATTATTCTCTTCATTTCGTGAAACACGTACCTTTGCACAGCAACAGTTGTTTTGTAATAACGGGTTTTTTGTTCTTGCTATTTTGTGAAACAATCCCTTTTCCGCCATCGCAGGGAGTGTAATAAAGCCAGGTCGATCGGGTGGAGTTAATTCCTTGCGTAGAAACAAAATGAGGAAAGGGGTGTGCGAGTCAGAAATGGGCAGTCACGCTATTCCGACCGACCTGGTCAATTGTACGAGAACGTAGAGACTCAAATATTAATCCGCGAGTTTAATTCGACTTCGAACAAGTGCAGTCGTTCCTCCGAGAGCAGGGAAACGCATTAAAAGATACGACCGCCACCCCTCGGCTGCCACTATGGGAATTTTGCACGGTCGGTCGAACGAATCTGGGCGGAAAGTCGCTTAAAAGCTTTTGTTACTTTGCGTTCGGTTGAACATAGGCGGAACAAGGAAGCTCGACGCAGAAGGAAATGGCGAGAATAAGCATGCGTGCTTGGCAAAATGCAGGATACAATGCTCGGTTCAGACGATGTTAATTCTACTGCGAATGCGCACGCATATCAAATATTCAGGCACCTCTTCGCTTAGCAGTTCCTCGCTGACCAACTGACGCGCGCTGCGCGCAAAAAATTCATAACCACTTTCTACGAATTTATCGGCAGACAGTAATTCTTGCGTGAGGACACAATTTTCAATTTGTTACTCGAAAAGAAATTGCCTATTTCTGCTTGGACATTCTTTTTTATGTATGACTTCTTGCGATTGCTCTACGTACTTCGGGGCTCTTAGGTTATGAATAACGTGAAGTCGTAAATAAAGATTTTCAGTCTGAAAAAGGCTACTTCTTTTGGAAGAACAATCTTGAAATCGTGTCCTCGCGTGGGAATAATTTTCTGCCATGCCTAATGATTTACACCTTGATGTAATCACCCTACATGTTTCGGGACCTTTGGGTTATGAATAACGTGAAGTTGTCAATAAACATTTTCAATCTGAAAAAGGTTGTTTCTCTTGAAAGAACAGACTTGAAATCGTGTCTTCACGTGGAAATAATTTTCTACCATGGCTAATGATTTACAGCTTCATGAAATCAGTTTGCATGTTTCAGGACTCTTGGGTTATGAATAACATGAAGTTGTCAATAAACATTTTCAATCTGAAAAAGGCTGCTTCTCTTGGAAGAACAAACTTAAAATCGTGTCTTCACGTGGTAATAATTTTCTATTATGGCTAATGATTTACAGCTTCATGTAATCACCCTACATGTTTCGGGACCTTTGGGTTATGAATAACGTGAAGTTGTCAATAAACATTTTCAATCCGAAAAAGGCTGCTTCTCTTGAAAGAACAAACTTGAAATAGTGTCTTCACGTGGGAATAATTTTCTACTATGGCTAATGATTTACAGCTTCATGTAATCATTCTAGATGTTTCGGGACTCTTGGGTTATGAATAACGTGAAGTTGTCAATAAACATTTTCAATCTGAAAAAGGTTGCTTCTCTTGGAAGAACAAACTTGAAATTGTGTCCTTGCGTGGGTATAATTTTTTGCCATGGCTAATGATTTACAGCTTCATGTAATCACTCTGCATGTTTCGGGACTCTTGGGTTATGAATAACGGGAAGTTGTTAACAAACATTTTCAATATGAAAAAGGCTGCTTCTCTTGGAAGAACAAACTTGAAATCGTGTCCTCGCGTGGAAATAATTTTCTGCCATGGCTAATGATTTACAGCTTGATGTAATCACCCTACATGTTTCGGGACACTTGGGTTATGAATAACGTCAAGTTGTCAATAAACATTTTCAATCTGAAAAAGGCTGCTTCTCTCAGAAGAACAAACTTGAAATCGTGTCCTCGCGTGGGTATAATTTTCTGCCATGGCTAATGATTTACAGCTTGATGTAATCACTCTACATGTTTCGGGACCTTTGGGTTATGAATAACGTGAAGTTGTCAATAAACATTTTCAATCTGAAAAAGGCTGCTTCTCTCGGAAGAACAAACTTGAAATCGTGTCCTCGCGTGGGTATAATTTTCTGCCATGGCTAATGATTTACAGCTTGATATAATCACCCTACATGTTTCGGTACCTTTGGGTTATGAATAACGTGAAATTGTCAATAAAAATTCTCAATCTGAAAAAGCTGTTTCTCTCGGAAGAACAAACTTGAAATCGTGTCTTCACTTGGGAATAATTTTCTACCATGGCTAATGATTTACAGCTTCATGTAATCACCCTACATGTTTCGGGACCTTTGGGTTATCAATAACATGAAGTTGTTAACAAACATTTTCAATATGAAAAGGGCTGCTTCTCTTGGAAGAACAAACTTGAAATCGTGTCTTCACGTAGGAATAATTTTTTACCATGGCTAATGATTTACAGCTTCATGTAATCACCCTACATGTTTCGGGACCTTTGGGTTATGAATAACATGAAGTTGTCAATAAACATTTTCAATCTGAAAAAGGCTACTTCTTTCGGAAGAACAAACTTGAAATCGTGTCTTCATGTGGGAATAATGTTTTACCATGGCTAATGATTTACACCTTTATGTAATCACTCTGTATGTTTCGGGACTCTTGGGTTATGAATAACATGAAGTTGTCAATAAACATTTTCAATCTGAAAACGCTGCTTCTCTTGGAAGAACAAATTTGAAATCGTGTTTTCATGTGGGAATAATTTTCTGCCATGGCTAATGATTTACAGCTTGATGTAATCACCCTACATGTTTCGGGACCTTTGGGTTATGAAGAACGTGAAGTTGTCAATAAGCATTTTCAATCTGAAAAAGGCTGCTTTTCTTGGAAGAACAAACTTGAAATCGTGTCCTTGCGTGGGAATAATTTTCTGCCACGCCTAATGATTTACAACTTGATGTAATCACCCTACATGTTTCGGGACCTTTGGGTTATGAATAACATGAAGTTGTCAATAAACATTTTCAATCTGAAAAAGGCTGCTTCTATCGGAAGAACAAACTTGAAATCGTGTCTTCATGTGGGAATAATGTTTTACCATGGCTACTGATTTACAGCTTCATGTAATCACTCTGCATGTTTTGGGATTCTTAGATTATGAATAATGTGAAGTTGTCAATAAACATTTTCAATCTGAAAAAGGCTGCTTCTCTTGGAAGAACAAACTTGAAATCGTGTCTTCACGTAGGAATAATTGTTTACCATGGCTAATGATTTACAGCTTCATGTAATCACTCTGCATGTTTTGGGATTCTTAGATTATGAATAACGTGAAGTTGTCAATAAACATTTTCAATCTGAAAAAGACTGCTTCTCTAGGAAGAACAAACTTGAAATCATGTCCTTGCGTGGGTATAATTTTCTGCCATGGCTAATGATTTACAGCTTCATGTAATCACCCTACATGTTTCGGGACCCTTGGGTTATGAATAATACGAAGTTGTGAATAACAATATTTGACCTTTCGCAAGTTTTTGGAGAAACATGATAGTGTTGAGAAACACGTTAGAAACCGTCAAATTTGTTCTCTAACACTACGGATAGCATATTGCAACATGGCGCGCATCGGTCATTAATTTTCGAATTGGTTGTCAGTTCTGCGCGAACAACACGAATCTTGCGATGTATCGAAGCCTACGGCTGTTTGTAATATTACCTCGCTAAAATCAGTACTGATAGAGCATCCGATAACCGTGGCAAAACGGCGCAGAGGGAATTATTCAGGGCGATCATAAAGAATGGCACCCGATTACATGCGGTCTGATTCGCGGATCACGTGCAACGATTGCACACATCGATCGGCTTCATTTCTGACAAGGTTCCCTTTAATGGCCTCTGACCTGATATATCACGGTTTATTCGCACAATCACAGACTTGCAACCGCTATTATTTGAAATCGTCCTCTACATAATAAATATGATAATGACTGCTTCCAAATTGACTGAATAAATGAAATCGTGGCTAATATTATATTTCGGTCGAAAAAATGAATTAAGTATTAAGCGTGCTCATTACATACAACATTTTCACTCGACGTTCCGACACTTTAATTCAGTTAATTTCAATGAGGAAACGAAGAAAAATCAAATAAATGTGATTCAACAAGAAAAAAAAGAAAGAAACTATCAATGTTACAAGTTATGTTTTAAGTAGAGATTAATAGAAACCAGTTGTTTATGAAGTGGAGTTTTGAAATAAGAGTGAACTAAGGAAACCAACAAAACTTTTCCTTTTTCTTTTCGAATACAATTTTTTTTTCAAATGTTTCTTCGATTTTTTCCTAATTTAAGTAAATAATTGAAATAATCAAACCAGAAATTTATTTTGCGTATACCGGTCAAGTGATTATTATTTTGAAATTCATTATTTTAAGAAACCGGACGTTTCAAGTATAAGTGCGCACCATGACACCGCAGATGTCAAATAAATTTCTATTTCCATTAGCAGGAACGAAATGATACATTACATGGAAACGTCGAAAGGTTGACATAAAGGTCATGCGCAATCAGCGCACTTAAAAATTCATTAACATTTTTGCCCGAACTACCAGCTATTATTCGATCCGCACAACCGTCCTCCACGCTACGCAGTCCAAATTGAATCGTACAATTGCGCCGTTATTTTAACAACAATAGTGCCAGCACTATTTCTGCAAATGCGGCGCCCCGAAATATTGTGAACTCACGTACGGAATGCGGGCGGCCACGTTGAATAGGCCATGCTTTAGCCACCTGCAAACCCATGGAGATCAATGAGGTGCCGGCCGTTTAATTCTCCTATTGATCAGAAAACATGGTCACAATGCCAATAATGCCGGCATTCTACGGTGACCCGGATCGGCTTGGCGAAAATGAAGCGGGCGTTCATTTGCACGGCGCATTCGACGGCGCGATCCGATAAGGTGATTGATAAGTATGACCGGACATACGTAACTGTCGGCTGCCGGCACGATGAACGCACGTGTTACATTATTACGCCTGTTACACGCTCTGGGCGGAGGGCAGATCTGTCATCATCATTTCGCGGCGCGATCTGCATGCTCGTGGAATAAAACCGTTAGGGCGTCTGACGGACTACGAGGGCAGTCCGATAAGTACTTAGCCTACAAAAGAAAAACGAAAATTTTGGAAAATTGACGATTTATTTTTCAACATAATCTCCTTTTAACTCGATACTCTTGATCCAGCGATGAAATCTGGGCATATCCTGCATGAAATATTGGGCATGAGAAAGCTTTCTGCTCGATGGGTGCCGCGTTTGCTCACTCCGGATAACAAGCGCATCCGTGAGACCACTTCAGAGCAGTGTTTGACACTGTTTAACCCTTTGAGTGCTATGGACGCATATATGCGTCCGCCGAAATCTATCGGTGTCGACTATGGGCGCATATATGCGTCCCCAATCGTTTCGATTTCTCACCTACTGTAGCCACAATTATAAATGTATGAGATGAATACAGATGCGTTCTTTATCAAATGATTTTCTTACATTATTTAATTTGGCGTAAATACAGAATTGTCATTAAAACTTATTTGCGCCTTAAATAATCGATCAGTAAAGTTCACACTAGCAAAAAGTGTTTCGTCCCCAGCGAGCGCTTTGGCCAAAAGTATTCAGCACTCAAAGGGTTAAGCGCAATCCGAAAGAGTTTCTACGTCGTTTTGTGACTATCCACGAAACGTGGATCCACTGGTACACACCAGAGACCAAGAAACAGTCGAAACAGTGGACTGCGCCCGGCGAATGTGCTCCGAAGAAGGCGAAGACTGTCCTATCGGCCGGAAAGGTGATGGCCACCGTTTTCTGGGATTCACAAGGTGTGATCTACATGGACTACCTGGAGAAGGGCGAAACAGTCACAGGGCTGTACTATGCCGAACTATTGAGCCGATTCGACGCCGAATTAAGGAAAAAACGGCCCCATTTGGCGAAGAAAAAAGTGCTCTTTCACCACGATAACGCACCGGCTCACACCTCTGCCCAAGCTACAGCCAAATTGGTTGAATTAGGCTACGAACAGTTGCCCCATCCACCGTATTCTCCAGATTTGGCCCCGTGTGACTTCTTTTTCTTCCCAAACTTGAAAAAGTGACTCGCTGGGCGGAAATTTGAGTCGAATGAGGAGGTTATCACCGCCACGGAGGCCTACTTTGCAGATTTCCAGAAAACGTATTTTTCAGACGGGTTGAGGAAGTTGGAGCATCGCTGTATCAAGTGTATCGAGTTAAAAAGAGACTATGTTGAAAAATAAATCGTCAATTTTCCAAAATTTTCGTTTTTGTTTTGTAGGCTAAGTACTTATCGGACTGCCCACGTAAAAGCACGCCACGGTGTTCAGAGACGTTGCCTGGTTCCGTCTTCAATCGGCTTGGGTGATTAAAAAAGTTCCCTTAATTGGAGTTATGCCTGCGAGAGAAAATGAAGGTGCCTTTAACGTTCGAATGCATTCGATTCAACGGTAGTTGCTCGCTGTAACCTTCGTTTCCCGACACTCCCGAAGTTGCCCGAAGAAAATCTTTTAATGCCTTCGAAAGTTTTTAACGGATTAGTTTTCAGAGTAAGCCGCTTCGGCGTTTATACAGTCAGCCCCTGTAATTCCTGGCTGATAATTGATACGCGGGCTCCTTTCACGCGGCGCTTTTGTAATCGGGCTTTGAAAACGTTCCGTTCCGGGCTGTTTCAAGAATCACGCGAATTTAATTAATTCCCCGGCGCGCGACAGTTTTGATAGCCGCGGCTTTGTAGCCGGCGATGCTGTAATACAAGTACGTATTACCATTATAATGCGCAAACAAGCATGTCCAACGTGCACTCCACAAATATTCAACGAAATAATTGTGCAACAGACGACGCGGCGCAATTGGATTCGGCCTGCGCTCCTGCGGTAATTTAATTAACCGACAATTACGTCGGACTGCTCCTCTGAATATTTTCAATGAAAACACATTTCTTTTTCCTGTTTGAACGCTCCTCGCGCGCGGCAGTGTTGTGATATGCTGCGCGGGGGGCAATAAATTGGCATGCATTTTAATTGTTCCACGATAATGTACGGATCCAATAACAAATGGCAGGCGGCTCATTAGAAAGCGTCCTATTGTTCGCAGTGCATTCTCGTTCATTGCTGTTATCAAAAAGGATATAGGCACTCTCACTGTGCACTGTACTTGCTTCCCGTACGTTTCTATTTCCAACCAGAACATGCCGCGAAAGGGCTCGCAGTCAAATGCTTGGCTTATTATCCGCTTATTATTTGGTAACATTGACGAAAGCGTAGCGTAAACTGCTTTCTCAAATTATAGAATTATGTCATTATGACGCGAATAAATGCGGAAGAATGCACTTACCAAATAAAATACCATATATTATAACGTGAACGTCATACATGCAGAATAAACAGAACTATTGATAATAAACTAATAGAGGAAATGAAACAATTATCGTATGCAATCTACGATTAAACGTAATGATTAGACATTTATGTATGTGTACGATCACCAAACATTCCTGAAACTTAATTATGTATTTTGTTTTAAAGAAACCTGTTATCGTTAAATACTGGATAAAGTTAAAGGCTTTTTTACTGGGCGGTGTGTTTCAGATTAAATATTTATTTGTTTGACATGTTTTGAAACCACATAGGTTTTCTTCTCGGGGAAAATTTTGTTCTTTTCACTGTGCTTGCATCCCGTACGTTTCTATTTCCAAGCAAAACCTGCCGCGAAAGGGCTCGCAGTCAAATGCTTGGCTTATTATCCGGTTATTATCTGGTAACATTGACGAGAGCGTAGCGTAAACTGCTTTCTCAAATTGTAGAATTATGTCATTATGACGCGAATAAATGCGGAAGAATGCACTTACCAAATAAAATATATATATTATAACGTGAACGTCATACATGCAGAATAAACAGAACTATTGATAATAAACTAATAGAGGAAATGAAACAATTATCATATGCAATCTACGATTAAACGTAATGATTAGACATTTATGTATGTGTACGATCACCAAACATTCCTGAAACTTAATTATGTATTTTGTTTTAAACAAACCTGTTATTGTTAAATACTGGATAAAGTTAAAGGCTTTTTTACTGGTCGGTGGTTTCAGATGAAACATTTATTTGTTTGACATGTTTTGAAACCACATAGGTTTTCTTTTCGGGGAAAATTTTGTTCTTTTCACTGTGCTTGCATCCCGTACGTTTCTATTTCCAACCAGAACCTGCCGCGAAAGGGTTCGCAGTCAAATGCTTGGCTTATTATCCGGTTATTATCTGGTAACATTGACGAGAGCGTAGCGTAAACTGCTTTCTCAAATTGTGGAATTATGTCATTATGACGCGAATAAATGCGGAAGAATGCACTTACCAAATAAAATACCATATATTATAACGTGAACGTCATACATGCAGAATAAACAGAACTATTGATAATAAACTAATAGAGGAAATGAAACAATTATCATATGCAATCTACGATTAAACGTAATGATTAGACATTTATGTATGTGTACGATCACCGAACATTCCTGAAACTTAATTATGTATTTTGTTTTAAACAAGCCTGTTATCGTTAAATACCGGATAGAGTTAAAGGCTTTTTTACTGGTCGGTGTGTTTCAGATGAAATATTTATTTGTTTGACATGTTTTGAAACCACATAGGTTTTCTTTTCGGGGAAAATTTTGTTCTTTTCACTGTGCTTGCATCCCGTACGTTTCTATTTCCAACCAGAACCTGCCGCGAAAGGGTTCGCAGTCAAATGCTTGGCTTATTATCCGGTTATTATCTGGTAACATTGACGAGAGCGTAGCGTAAACTGCTTTCTCAAATTGTAGAATTATGTCATTATGACGCGAATAAATGCGGAAGAATGCACTTAACAAATCAAATATATTATAACGTTAACGTTATACATGCAGAATAAACAGAACTATTGATAATAAACTAATAGAGGAAATGAAACAATTATCATATGCAGTCTACGATTAAACGTAATGATTAGACATTTATGTATGTGTACGATCACCGAACATTCCTGAAACTTAATTATGTATTTTGTTTTAAACAAACCTGTTATCGTTAAATACTGGATAAAGTTAAAGGCTTTTTTACTGGGCGGTGTGTTTCAGATGAAACATTTATTTGTTTGACATGTTTCGAAACCACATAGGTTTTCTTCTCGGGGAAAATTTTGTTCTTTTCACTGTGCTTGCATCCCGTACGTTTCTATTTCCAAGCAAAACCTGCCGCGAAAGGGTTCGCAGTCAAATGCTTGGCTTATTATCCGGTTATTATCTGGTAACATTGACGAGAGCGTAGCGTAAACTGCTTTCTCAAATTGTAGAATTATGTCATTATGACGCGAATAAATGCGGAAGAATGCACTTACCAAATAAAATACCATGTATTATAACGTGAATGTCATACATGCAGAATAAACAGAACTATTGATAGTAAACTAATAGAGGAAATGAAACAATTATCATATGCAATCTACGATTGAACGTAATGATTAGATATTTATGTATGTGTACGATCACCGAACATTCCTGAAACTTAATTATGTATTTTGTCTTAAACAAACCTGTTATCGTTAAATACTGGATAAAGTTAAAGGCTTTTTTACTGGGCGGTGTGTTTCAGATGAAACATTTATTTGTTTAACATGTTTCGAAACCACATAGGTTTTCTTTTCGGGGAAAATTTTGTTCTTTTCACTGTGCTTGCATCCCGTACGTTTCTATTTCCAACCAGAACCTGCCGCGAAAGGGTTCGCAGTCAAATGCTTGGCTTATTATCCGGTTATTATCTGGTAACATTGACGAGAGCGTAGCGTAAACTGCTTTCTCAAATTGTAGAATTATGTCATTATGACGCGAATAAATGCGGAAGAATGCACTTACCAAATAAAATACCATATATTATAACGTGAACGTCATACATGCAGAATAAACAGAACTATTGATAATAAACTAATAGAGGAAATGAAACAATTATCATATGCAATCTACGATTAAACGTAATGATTAGACATTTATGTATGTGTACGATCACCAAACATTCCTGAAGCTTAATTATGTATTTTGTTTTAAACAAACCTGTTATCGTTAAATACTGGATAAAGTTAAAGGCTTTTTTACTGGGCGGTGTGTTTCAGATGAAACATTTATTTGTTTGACATGTTTCGAAACCACATAGGTTTTCTTCTCGGGGAAAATTTTGTTCTTTTCACTGTGCTTGCATCCCGTACGTTTCTATTTCCAAGCAAAACCTGCCGCGAAAGGGTTCGCAGTCAAATGCTTGGCTTATTATCCGGTTATTATCTGGTAACATTGACGAGAGCGTAGCGTAAACTGTTTTCTCAAATTGTAGAATTATGTCATTATGACGCGAATAAATGCGGAAGAATGCACTTACCAAATAAAATATCATATATTATAACGTGAACGTCATACATGCAGAATAAACAGAACTATTGATAATAAACTAATAGAGGAAATGAAACAATTATCATATGCAATCTACGATTAAACGTAATGATTAGACATTTATGTATGTGTACGATCACCAAATATTCCTGAAACTTAATTATGTATTTTGTTTTAAACAAACCTGTTATCGTTAAATACTGGATAAAGTTAAAGGCTTTTTTACTGGGCGGTGTGTTTCAGATGAAATATTTATTTGTTTGACATGTTTCGAAACCACATAGGTTTTCTTCTCGGGGAAAATTTTGTTCTTTTCACTGTGCTTGCGTCCCGTACGTTTCTATTTCCAAGCAAAACCTGCCGCGAAAGGGCTCGCAGTCAAATGCTTGGCTTATTATCCGGTTATTATCTGGTAACATTGACGAGAGCATAGCGTAAACTGCTTTCTGAAATTGTAGAATTATGTCATTATGACGCGAATAAATGCGGAAGAATGCACTTACCAAATAAAATACCATATATTATAACGTGAACGTCATACATGCAGAATAAACAGAACTATTGATAGTAAACTAATAGAGGAAATGAAACAATTATCATATGCAATCTACGATTAAACGTAATGATTAGACATTTATGTATGTGTACGATCACCAAACATTCCTGAAACTTAATTATGTATTTTGTTTTAAACAAACCTGTTATCGTTAAATACTGGATAAAGTTAAAGGCTTTTTTACTGGGCGGTGTGTTTCAGATGAAATATTTATTTGTTTGACATGTTTCGAAACCACATAGGTTTTCTTTTCGGGGAAAATTTTGTTCTTTTCACTGTGCTTGCGTCCCGTACGTTTCTATTTCCAAGCAAAACCTGCCGCGAAAGGGCTCGCAGTCAAATGCTTGGCTTATTATCCGGTTATTATCTGGTAACATTGACGATAGCGTAAACTGCTTTCTGAAATTGTAGAATTATGTCATTATGACGCGAATAAATGCGGAAGAATGCACTTACCAAATAAAATACCATATATTATAACGTGAACGTCATACTGCAGAATAAACAGAACTATTGATAATAAACTAATAGAGGAAATGAAACAATTATCATATGCAATCTATGATTAAAAGTAATGATTAGACATTTGTGTATGTGTACGATCACCAAACATTCCTGAAACTTAATTATGTATTTTGTTTTAAACAAACCTGTTATCGTTAAATACTGGATAAAGTTAAAGGCTTTTTTACTGTTCGGTGTGTTTCAGATGAAATATTTATTTGTTTGACATGTTTCGAAACCACATAGGTTTTCTCCTCGGGGAAAATTTTGTTCTTTTCACTGTGCTTTTACGTTTCTATTTCCAAGCAAAACCTGCCGCGAAAGGGCTCGCAGTCAAATGCTTGGCTTATTATCCGGTTATTATCTGGTAACATTGACGAGAGCGTAGCGTAAACTGCTTTCTGAAATTGTAGAATTATGTCATTATGACGCGAATAAATGCGGAAGAATGCACTTACCAAATAAAATACCATATATTATAACGTGAACGTCATACATGCAGAATAAACAGAACTATTGATAATAAACTAATAGAGGAAATGAAACAATTATCATATGCAATCTACGATTAAACGTAATGATTAGACATTTATGTATGTGTACGATCACCAAACATTCCTGAAGCTTAATTATGTATTTTGTTTTAAACAAACCTGTTATCGTTAAATACTGGATAAAGTTAAAGGCTTTTTTACTGGGCGGTGTGTTTCAGATGAAACATTTATTTGTTTGACATGTTTCGAAACCACATAGGTTTTCTTCTCGGGGAAAATTTTGTTCTTTTCACTGTGCTTGCATCCCGTACGTTTCTATTTCCAAGCAAAACCTGCCGCGAAAGGGTTCGCAGTCAAATGCTTGGCTTATTATCCGGTTATTATCTGGTAACATTGACGAGAGCGTAGCATAAACTGCTTTCTCAAATTGTAGAATTACGTCATTATGACGCGAATAAATGCGGAAAAATGCACTTACCAAATAAAATACCATATATTATAACGTGAACGTCATACATGTAGAATAAACAGAACTATTGATAATAAACTAATAGAGGAAATGA
The DNA here is from genome assembly GCA_033815515.1 of Cryptocheilus praepositus. Classification (NCBI taxonomy): domain Eukaryota; kingdom Metazoa; phylum Arthropoda; class Insecta; order Hymenoptera; family Pompilidae; genus Cryptocheilus; species Cryptocheilus praepositus. Next base: position 125,642 of record JAWWQZ010000132.1, on the reverse strand, counting down.
AACAATTATCATATGCAATCTACGATTAAACGTAATGATTAGACATTTATGTATGTGTACGATCACCAAACATTTCTGAAACTTAATTATGTATTTTGTTTTAAACAAACCTGTTATCGTTAAATACTGGATAAAGTTAAAGGCTTTTTTACTGGTCGGTGTGTTTCAGATTAAATATTTACTTGTTTGACACGTTTCGAAACCACATAGGTTTTCTTCTCGGGGAAAATTTTGTTCTTTTCACTGTGCTTGCATCCCGTACGTTTCTATTTCCAACCAGAACCTGCCGCGAAAGGGTTCGCAGTCAAATGCTTGGCTTATTATCCGGTTATTATCTGGTAACATTGACGAGAGCGTAGCGTAAACTGCTTTCTCAAATTGTAGAATTATGTCATTATGACGCGAATAAATGCGGAAGAATGCACTTACCAAATAAAACACCATATATTATAACGTGAACGTCATACATGCAGAATAAACAGAACTGTTGATAATAAACTAATAGAGGAAATGAAACAATTATCATATGCAATCTACGATTAAACGTAATGATTAGACATTTATGTATGTGTACGATCACCAAACATTCCTGAAACTTAATTATGTATTTTGTTTTAAACAAACCTGTTATCGTTAAATACTGGATAAAGTTAAAGGCTTTTTTTACTGTTCGGTGTGTTTCAGATGAAATATTTATTTGTTTGACATGTTTTGAAACCACATAGGTTTTCTTCTCGGGGAAAATTTTGTTCTTTTCACTGTGCTTGCATCCCGTACGTTTCTATTTCCAAGCAAAACCTGCCGCGAAAGGGTTCGCAGTCAAATGCTTGGCTTATTATCCGGTTATTATCTGGTAACATTGACGAGAGCGTAGCGTAAACTGCTTTCTGAAATTGTAGAATTATGTCATTATGACGCGAATAAATGCGGAAGAGTGCACTTACCAAATAAAATACCATATATTATAACGTGAACGTCATACATGCAGTATAAACAAAACTATTGATAATAAACTAATAGAGGAAATGAAACAATTATCATATGCAATCTACGATTAAACGTAATGATTAGACATTTATGTATGTGTACGATCACCAAACATTCCTGAAACTTAATTATGTATTTTGTTTTAAACAAACCTGTTATCGTTAAATACTGGATAAAGTTAAAGGCTTTTTTACTGGGCGGTGTGTTTCAGATGAAATATTTATTTGTTTGACATGTTTCGAAACCACATCGGTTTTCTTCTCGGGGAAATTTTTGTTCTTTTGAAACATGTAGAATATATTCCGTATTAAACACAGTAATCAGGAAAGCGAGGTGCATATTTATTTGATTTTTGTATTTTCACAGGTTTCTATTGAATGCATAAATTCAAGTTAACATTTGCCATATTTCCATTTCAATCGTGGTGCGGTGTAATTTGAATCTTATACACCTGCATTATCAGAAATTCGGACTAATTAAATTTGGGACGGTTACGGTACTAAAGTTCAGCAGGGTCGTGAAATGAAAATTGCAGTACATATTATTCGAGAGGAAGTAACAAATTTAACAATCATGGAAATACACAAAGTAGCTATCATTTTGAATTCTCCCTTCGAGTTGCGGTTTAATGTATGTTTCGATTCCTGACCGTTGGCCTCGATAACATTGACACGACAATTGAAGGGTAAACGTTATTTTTACCGATGACTCTTCCGATTCATCAGGTTTTCAATCAACGCGTGAATTCAAATTAATATTCGGCATATTATCGTTTTCAGTGAAACTTCTCTTTGATTTTAATCTCGTTCATTTGTGCGGTGAGAAATTCTTTTTAATCACAATTGAAACGAGCATTGTAGGATTAAATTCATTTGTTGGATGATAACACCGGTTGACACAGACTTTGAAAACTAAATATTATACATTACAATATTGTTATGTAAAATGTTAAAAATGTATCCTTATTCTCTAGATTTTCTAAATTTTCTTACCTTGTAGTAAAAAATGCGGCAAAATTTAACAAATGCCAGTTTTTAGTAAAGTTCCAATACTATTTCCGACATAATTATTACCAAAAATAGTTTATATTGCATCCAATCAACCAATTGACCTTTGAAATAAATTTCAAATAAAACACGTGAAATAATGCCAGGTTATCGGAGTTCAGAGGCTTAAGGGGTTGAGTTTCACATACCTTTCAGAGAATGTTTTGTGAAAACGTCGAAGCTGTACCAACTGCTAGCGAGAAGCGTATTGAGAACTGTGCAGGAATGTAATAAGATGATTACTTTGGCAAATTTTTATTATCCCACTTTCCCCGCTTAACCACAACTAATAAATTTCCTACAGCATTTCCCCATTTCCATAAACTTCCGACACATACTTTTTATCACTTTAGATACCACGTCTCCTAATATGAAAGTGTAGACGATCTTATTTATATATATTGAATATAATAACGAAATAATTAATTAAAGAATTGATGATTCCCTGGATTATGTGATCCTCACATTTCGTTTCATCGTAGTTTCACAAAGTACGAAGGCACTTACCCCCGATTTCTCGTCCATGAATTAAACATGTACCAATGAATCTAAAACAGCCGATGTGGAAAGATTCGATTTCGACATTTCTGCTCTACACCAAAAAAAGACAAAAAGCGCACAAACCGTCAACTATCAACCGCTTCCTCACACGTATTTTACCGCGATACTATCTCCATAATTATCCCCATAATATGAACACGATAACGCGAAGCTAAACGATATTTCCACCGATCGCTCATGCAACTTATCAGTTTTCTAATCAACGCGCGCCTACGTCAGTTTTACCGCTGACGACGTCGAAAGCTCGATCACTTAATTAATCACTCCCGAACGCCCACCCGCCGTTTTTCTCGCTTAGCTAGAGGCTCGTATAGTTGTAAGCGCCAAATTGCGTTCGTAGTCGTCACGCGCTCACGTGCCGTCGGCGCGATGACATCGATTTTTTTCCCAGCGAAACTTGTATTATCGCGCCTCGCCTATTCCACGGAGACTACGCGTGGGCGTGAAAAAGTTCTGACGGAATGCCGCGCCGGGAACGAGCACGTAGAAAACTCGGCCCGCTTCGAACACGGAATGATCATCAGCGGGAATGAACGACGGCTGGATAACGCTAATACCACCCGCCAAAAACTCAGAAAGTATTGTAATGCGGGTGAAATTGGAAAAATTTCAGAGCTGCAGGAGGAAAGGCGCGCGGATAAGAATGGTTAGGGTGGAAAGTGTTGCTACACGTATCATCTTGAATAATACATACTATGGGAAATTGTAATTTATTAACCGTTTATTTAGTTTATTAACACGTTGACTGCCACGGTGGTCACGGGTGACCAATGCAAAAGATTTGACTAAAAATGTAAAAAATTCGCTATGAAGCTTATTTGCAATCTTGTAAAAGCAATTGATATTGGACCGGTGCTTCAATACTTTGGCTTTTAACAACTCTGCGTTACCTTTATTTTGCACGATTTATTTATACTCTGCAGTATTTCATCGCATCGCCGTTCTAACATAGCAAAATATGTTTGGCAGTCAACGTGTTAACGATTTTTTGTTTGATAAATTATGAGTTCATATATATAACCGGGAATAACTACAGTAGAATACAGCCGACGGCTTGAATTTGAGTTTCAACCCCCTGCCGTTAGGGTAGAAAGTGTTGCTACACGTATCATCTTGAATAATACATACTATGAGAAATTGTAATTTATTAACTGTTGATTTAGTTTATTAACGCGTTGACTGCGACGGTGATCATTGGTGACCGACGCAGAGGATTTGACTAAAAATGTAAAAAATTTGTAATGAAACCTATTTGCCATCTTGTAAAAGCAATTGATATTGGAACGGTGCTTCAATACTTTCTCTTCTAACAACTCTGCGTTACTTTTATTTTGCACGATTCAATTATACTCTGGAGTATTTTATCGCGTCGCGGTTCTAACATAGCAAAATACACGGTGACCGGCCCTAAATATTTTACTAGAAATGCAAAAAATTCGCAATAAAGCCTCTTTGCAATCTTGTAAAAGCAATTGATATTGGAACGGTGCTTCAATACTTTCGCTTCTAACAACTTTGCGTTACTTCTATTTTGCACGATTCAATTATACTCTGGAGTATTTCATCGCGTCCCGGTTCTAACATAGCAAAATACACGGTGACCAGCCCAAAAATTTTACTAGAAATGCAAAAAATTCGTAATTTTTTCGCAAAAAAGCAAAATGATCGGTGCAAAAGATTTGACTAAAAATGTAAAAAATTCGCTATGAAGCCTATTTGCAATCTTGTAAAAGCAATTGATATTGGACCGGTGCTTCAATACTTTGGCTTTTAATAACTCTGTGTTATCTTTATTTTGCACGATTTAATTATACTCTGCAGTATTTCATTACATCGCGGTTCTAACATTGCAAAATGTGTTTGGCAGTCAACGTGTTAATGATTTTTTGTTTGATAAATTATGAGTTTATATATATGCTCAGAAATAATAGGTACACAACTTTGCTCCCGCCGTTTTTCCCTTTCGTCCAATGCAAAAAACGGCGGGAGCAAAGTTGTACACCTAATAGATACGGTAGAGTGCAGCCGACGGCTTGAATTTGAGTTTTAACCCCTTGTCGTACCATTTAACTCGGAAGAATTTGGGCCGAAATAATGCGCAGAAATGTTCACGAAAGAAGCCAAAGCGGCTGAGACGTATTGGCGGAACTGCAAACAAATTATATCTTACGATTGCCTCTAAAGTAGTTGTCTGCTTATTAATTTCATGCTCTTGTGGAATTGAAATGGATTTAAGACCAACAATTTTGAAAAGTACTTTAATTTTTTTTCATGTCTATATTTCTGATTCAATATAACAATTTTAATCACGAGTGAGACTCGTGATATTCACGTTTGGTCCGAAATTTTTATCACGAGTCAGACTCGTGATATTCACGTTTGGCCCTAAATTCTCATCACGAGTCAGACTCGTCAAAGTACGACAAGGGGTTAACCAGTTAAGCGCGTTCGACGTGTATATGTTACCGTGAATGACCGAAATTGGAGAATGTCGACTTTCACCGGTGAATGTCAACAGATACCAAATACGTCGGTGAAAGATCGAATATTTCATTACATTGTTGTACATTCGGACCCTCTCCGTTATGTGTCGACCATTAATGCATGGTGAATGTTAACATTGACCGGTGTAAGTCAGAAATAGGGGTATTTAGCAAATATTTCGGACATACACCAAGCGACTACGTGAATGTTGACATTCACCGGTGAAAGTCGACATTCTCCACATTTCGGTGTTTCACTATAACATATACACGAAATCTCTGTTGCGGTGCGTATGACATTTATATTCGTCGTGTAAAATAAAAAATTACTATTGACTATCAAAATTCGAAATTTCAAAAAAATACAATCAAAATTTTATTTGATGGTATGTTTCCTTTATATTACCAATAGAACTGCTGAGTATTTTATATTGCGAAACCAATTACATACGTAAGCCGCAACTTGGACGGCGAGTGTTGATTTACAGAAAAATCGCGTAAACAATTAGTAGGGCCAATACTGGCCCTTTGCTCTACGAGGCAGAGTCTTAGATATTCTTGAATTGAATACAAAAATTCGAAACTTTCGATCGAAAATCTCTCTTTTCCTCGCATTTAAAGCATCTGTAGAAAACCTGTGTGTTTTTACAGTTATTATCAAAATAAAGCGTAAAGTATGAAAAATAGCGAAATACGTATAATATAATAATAATGATGATACAATAAATTGCAAAATTTACCCTTCAGATGGGTGATTCAGACAGCAGTAGTAGCGAAATTTATAATAGGATAATTTGTCCTGCGTTCGACGTGTATACGCGTCACTGCTTGATTTTAATTCCGCACCCTGCGAGGGATTCCTGAAATTAACACGTTGACTGCCACGGTGGTCACCGGTGCCGGTTCAAAAAATTTGACTAAAAATGCAAAACATTCGCAATGAAGCCGGTTTGCAATCTTCTAAAAGCAATTGATATTGGAACGGTGCTTCAATACTTTGGTTATTAACAACTCTGCGTTACCTTTATTTTGCACGATTTATTTATACTCTGCAGTATTTTATTACATCGCGGTTCTAACATAGCAAAATACGCTTGCCAGTCAACGTGTTAAATTCCGCGTTTAACTGGTTAACGGAACTGATAGTATAGACGATTTTAGTAAAATATATATTTTTCTCGACTTTCGTTAATTAAATGCGTCATGTTAAGCAGATTTTTAATGTATATTAAGTTTATATATTTGTATGGTTTTTATTTCTACTTTTATTTTTATTGTTATATAGAGCCCTGACGACAAAACGTCAAGGTTTTGCAAAATGTCGAGTGTGTAAATTCGTTGGCAAAGAATAGATTTCCTCAACCAGGAAAAAGGGCATCTAATTTGTGTAACAAAAACAGGTAATGGGCCGTTCTAGAGGGTTCTGATTGGTAATTACCCAGAACGATCGGCTAAACGACACACGGAAATACCATTAATCGCGTGCAATTCTTTGAAACGATCGCATAGCGATTAACATTAAAGTAGATGTCAGCACGTTTGTCGCAGTGTCGAGCCCGCTGTCTGTTATAGTACAACGTTGAACTAATGATATGGAATATGAGTGCGTAATTGTCTGCACGCGACGAGTCAACGTGAATACGTTTTGCGCGATAAGAATAAGATACAGTAAAGCCTGTTTTTGTGCGGTCTTTTTTTATGCGATTGGTTTTGTGCGATTTTATTTTTGTGCAATTTTTTTTGTGCGATTTATTTTTATGCGGTATATGAATCTTAGCGGCGTTAGCACCAGTTTAACGTTTCCTATCATGTACATATACATGTTGTGGACGAAATATATGAATGTGTAATTAATCGAAACGTTACCGAAAACACGTCAACGTTATAATCTGAAATTAGTGCGCTTGCACATAATATCGGCGGAGAAGGCTTTGATTCTTTCGGCGATAATGACCTAGACGAGATGATTGAGGACCAAACTGTCGATGATAGTGACATTATCAATAGTTTGATAGATTATGAAAATGGACAAGAAGAACCGGAATCTATTACAGCAGATAAAATATATGCAGGGATCCAAATTTCGAAAAAATTGGAAACGCATTTTCTTAAAGTAGATACCAAAGCGGAAAGACGTTTAAAATTCAAAAAAGAGCTGAGATCATGCATGTCTCACTATCGTTACGTTTACAAGCAATTGACCAGTCGACCATCGTCACAAAAACTGATCACTGAGTTTATGGTACCAAAAAACAAATCAATTGAAATCCTATCTTCAAGCGACGGAAGCGATTTTCAACCAATTCGTCACAAGAAGATGCGCGTTTTGGATTACGACGAGTAGCAGCAAACTATTTAATGTACAATGTAAAAACTTCTCCATGTATATGTACAATGAAGAATTAAATATTTTTACCATTTCTATAGGTCTAATTTAATTATTTAATTTAATTGAAAGCATTCTCTCATCTATTTCATAAATCATTGATGTATTTTCTTAGTCCGACTTTTTTATGCGGTCCTTATCCACCGCATAAAAAAATGTTTAGGTAGTATATCGCACAAAATTGTTTATTATATGTAAGAATTTATAAAATTTTCGAATATTTTTTTGTTCGATTTCTTTTATGTGGTCCCTATCCACCGCACAAAAACAGGTTTTACTGTACTTACGGACCGGAGTACAAGTCAGCGAGTGATATTGTATTTATAGTACGCATCTGATTACGAGGAAGATCTACGCTTTCGTAATAATTTATTCCCGTTCGGTTGAAACACGATAATGTTCATGTTGAAGTCGCCATTTTAACGACTTCTATATATGGGTGACGGATAAATCTACGTAAGTCCGATAGTAAGAGTATAGCAAAAGTTTTTCTCACCTAATTAGCAGGACTTTACAGATACTTTTGTAACAGCTTTTAACTGGAACACATATGCAGTTGTATATAAAAGCTCATGAGTACCTTATATTTAAAAAATATTACATTTTACAGTTGCTTTTTATGATAGTCTTTGAAACAGTTTGAGCAAAGGTAGTGGCATTTCAGAAGAATTACGGTAATAAGCCAAGGCTATTCTTTTACTTTTTTTTTACCTATCTGCTGACCCAGATTTTGTCTGTTTCACTCCTAAAATTACACCATTCGTCAACTTGTTTTTCCTTCAGAGTTTTGTTCTATCAAATTGTGTGTTATATTTCAGTGCTGACTCCCAGCGTCATTATTTCGAGGTCATGCAAATTTAGTAACGAAGTTTCCTAAATCTGGCGATTTCTATTTGTTTTCGAATACCCCTGACGATACTGGAAAAGCAAACAAATCGTTGTCAGCACCTTGTAACATAAGAATGACTCGCTGCGAAGTGCGCACTTGGTCCCGTAGAAAACACATTCGATTTATAGTGGGCGATGAACGTGTTAATGCGTCGCTTTTTCAAGGAAATCGTCCTACGTTAGAAACGAATTTCGTTAAAAATTACTATAAGCGCCCGTGAGGTTTACCATGAATATAGAAGGTGCCACTTATGTCGTCCGCAATTTTCTACGTCGTCGACGTAATTTACCTCCGACCCTTGACTCGTTCTGGTCAATTTCCTTCCCGTGCAGGTGTACAAATTAAACTTCTCAAGGTGACGCTTTTTCCGAAATTGGTCCTCCGTGTTCCACATTTTTTATGCCGAACGCGTCAGTACACCATTACGTTTGCCAATTTGCAGGCTCCAACGCAGTAGTTAACCCTTTGAGTTCCGAATATTCTCGATCGAAACGATTCGTGTTCTTTTGCCGTAGATGGGAAATAGTTATTTCTCGTAAACGTCTTGACTCCTAGTGCATTCGCTTTAGACTAAGTTGAGTTTAATTGAAGATGGGTTTGAAGAAGCTTTTTATTGTAATACTTGAAAACTACAGTCGCACGAACACACTTCATTTCGAACTTGTAACTAACTTGAAACGATATTTCGTTCCTTAACCCTTTCGCTACGGTCGTCCAGTCCATAATTTCAGTTTAATTTTCAGTGTATAATATATATATATTCAGTCAATAATTTTTAAATTTAATTTTTAAATTTGTATAATTGTAGGATGTGTGATTTTGTACGAACAAGTAATGAGAAAGTGTGCGTATTAAAGAGAGAGAAAGCGAGAGTGAGAGAGTGAGAAAGAATGCATGTATCTATTTCGTTATTAGGAATGTTCTAGAAACCAATCAATATAAAAGTGATGAGCGCGATAATAAAAGAAGTGAGTCTTTGCGAAACCTTCAAGCGTAACAGTGTGTACCTCATAGCGAATATTTAGAGATTATAAGCGAATGCATTTAGTGAGTTTTGAGTGAACATTTATTAGAGTTTAATACAGAGTGAAGCGCGAGAAACATTACAATTACTACTTTTGTGTTTAAAACTGTTTAATATCATTCCAATCAAAAAATCCTACATAATACATATATTCAGTTAATAATTTCAGTTTATGCTTACACTTAGAAATGGTTCGATAAGGAATTTTTCAGGAAAAGAACGGTTTTTGACGAAAGGTATGACTGATTGAGAATAGATACATGCAAAAATGCTATACTCTCTAACAAAAAATGCGACATACGGAACAAGAGATTCACGGTAAATTTGGTGCGATCCGGCGACTATAGTTGCTCGTTGTATATAAGTAGCGTATTTTGGAGGACGACTAGTCGCCCATAGTAACAAAGGGTTAATATACTGCTAGGGGTGAAAGAAAAGTGGCATGAAGAACTAACGGTACAAAATGGTCAAACAAATTAACAGTTAGGAAAAATAGACTGGGACCATGTGCAGATATGGTTTGGCAGGGAACAGGATGTGATATGGGAAACTAAACATTACTAATACTGGGAAAATTATATTCGTTGGCATCAAGGCAGAATAGCATGAACAGCACCCGCTGAAGTTACTTGAATAAAATACAATATGCAACTAACCTATATTTGTAATTCTTCAATTACGTCGAATAATGCAAGAAATATTCCACGAAACGCACATGTATTAATCTCATACAGAAATAATTGTAACAGCAATTCCTGGAAGATCAAATACATGTTAGTGTTAATGCGGAAAAAGAGGCGTCACACCTGTCAGGATGAATATTTGTTGTGGTGTCAGTAGGTAATTGAAGACTGGACTTCTAACTTACTCAGATGTTTCATCAATCCATATTTACTATTGCTCGAGCTCCAGATCTTCTATAAAATGATCGATCTCATCTCGAGTTACGCAACTATGTATGTACTAATTAGTCCGGTTCATAATATGTTCGCATTTTTGTTTTATGCGTTTATGCTAGATAATATAGAATAATATCCTCGCGCATTTAAAAACAAATACATTGTGTATTTCTATTATCGCACAATTTACATATAAGTGCACTGGTTTGAGAGGAAATGGTTACTGCTTCCATGCTTTATACATAAATCGCATACAACGGAATATATATTATTGAATATATATTTCCAATTGGAATATATCTGCCCATATGGAAGCAACATCTTACATATTTTTGGTCTGCTACTTTTGGCTATTTTACCTTTTTTCTGTAAGTCGCTTCTACACGATAATTCGGCTCCTTCTGTTTTCCTAAGTTTTTCCTAAGTATTCCTATTGCTTATTTCCGTTTCCACCTGCCTCTGTACAGAGTTTAAGTAATGACAGTGCTTTAGTGATCTTCACTTTATGACAAACGCAGAATTTACATAAAATTGTACTGGTTTGGACAGAATGGTTATTGCTTCCATTCTTTATACATAAATCGCATATAATAGAATATCTATGTTTATTGCCCATATGGAAGCAACATCTTACATATTTTTGGTCTGCTACTTTTGGCTATTTTACCATTTTTCTGTAAGTCGCTTCTACACGATAATTCGGCTCTTTCTTCTTTCCTAAGTCTTTCCTAAGTATTCCTATTGCTTATTTCTGTTTCCACCTGCCTCTGTACAGGGCTTAAGTAGTGACAGTGCTTTAGTGATCTTCACTTTGTGACAAACGCGCAATTTAGATATAATTGTACTGGTTTGAACAGAATGATCACTGCTTTCATGCTTTATACATAACTCGCATACAGTAGAATATCTATTATTACTGTGCATATGGAAGCAACATCCTATATATTTTCGGTCTGCTACTTTTGGCTATTTTACCATTTTCTGTAAGTTGCTTCTATATGATATTTCGGCTCCTTCTGCTTTCCCAAGTCTTTCCTAAGTTTCCCTATTGCTTATTTATGTTTCCAACATAAAGTAGTGATTGTGTGATCTTCACTTTGTGACAAACGCACAATTTAGATATAATTGTACTGGTTTGAACAGAATGATCACTGCTTCCATGCTTTATACATAAATCGCATACAGTAGAATATCTATTATTACTGCCCATATGGAAGCAACATCTTATATATTTTTGATCTGCTACTTTTGGCTATTTTACCATTTTGTGTAAGTTGCTTCTATATGATATTTCGCCTCCTTCTGCTTTCCTAAGTCTTTCCTAAGTATTCCTATTGCTTATTTATGTTTCCACACGCCTCTCTATAGGGTTTAAGTAGTGATAGTGCTTTAGTGATCTTCACTTTATGACAAAAGCACAATTTAGATATAATTCTACTGGTTTGAACAGAATGATCACTGCTTCCATGCTTTATACATAAATCGCATACAGTAGAATATCTATTATTACTGCCCATATGGAAGCAACATCTTATATATTTTTGGTCTGCTACTTTTGGCTATTTTACCATTTTCTGTAAGTTGCTTTTATATGATATTTCGGCTCGTTCTGCTTTCCTAAGTCTTTCCTAAGTATTCCTATTGCTTATTTATGTTTCCACACGCTTCTCTATAGGGCTTAAGTAGTGATAGTGCTTTAGTGATCTTCACTTTGTGACAAACGCCCAATTTAGATATAATTGTACTGGTTTGAACAGAATGATCACTGCTTCCATGCTTTATACATAAATCGCATACGGTAGAATATCTGTTATTACTGCCCATGTGGAAGCAACATCTCACATATTTCTGGTCTGTTACTTTTGGCTATTTCACCATTTTCTGTAAGTTGTTTCTACACCATATTTCAACTCCTTCTGCTTTCCTAAGTCTTTCCTAAGTTTCCCTATTGCTTATTTATGTTTCCACACGCCTCTCTATAGGGTTTAAGTAGTGATAGTGCTTTGGTGATCTTCACTTTGTGACAAACGCAAAACAAATATGTAGCTGCATGCATTATCGCTCTCAAGCGGCGCGCTGCAGTGAGTCACTAATGAGTCTGGCACAGTATGCTGAGGGTTAGGCGTTCAAAGCGCCGGAACAAAGGGTAGCGGAGGCATCTATACTGTTAAGATTCGAAACGACCCGAAGCCTTATTGGACCGCTCGAATCATATGTTTATTCCTTTGCGAAATCGCAAGCACGGAGTCGACAGTCAATGTCATCGATACTTCGTTTGCTACAAAAGAATAAGTACATTTGACTCCCGTATAATGCGAGTTCCTGTCATGCTCTAATAATATTACGAGTTTTTGCATATCATGCGATCCCCCTACAACGCGCTATATAATAAAATGGGAGAACCCACTATTTATTGTAGAGAACCATAGCATTGCTTGTTACCTCTATCGCAACCGATTTCTTTTGCTTGAAATTTCGTATAATGCGTAACGTATTGATCGCGTTATATGCGAGTCTATTGTTATGCATGTAACTCTGGTGAAGAAACGCTATTTATGTGACTATTCGCACAAAAGTTGTCAATACTTGCCGCGTGACTACCACCGGAATTACGATACTTGAGGAGATCCGGGATTTGTTGTGGGAGGAATGGACTCTTGAACTGTTTCCAGTAGCAAGGAGATATATTCTTATAATACAATATTTTATATACAATGAACTATGGGTCTGCAATATTTTGTGAATGATGTTTCGTGTCTGATATTATTTGGGTAACTGCTTTGTCGATCGTGCGCTTCTCAACTTCCCGGAACTACCTTCACTGCTTACAATTGTAGCAATTTCATTTGCAGAAACCGGGTAGGGCGATGGGTATGTAAATCTAGTTTTGGATAAGTTTAGGTATGGAATTACTGGAAAGGAGAGCAAACATTTATGATGGTTGTTGATATGAGTTATGGCCGTTGAACAATGGCGGAATTTAGATGGTAAGTTGGAATAAGGAGAGCCTGTCACATTATTTTACGTGTTCCTTAATAAGGTGTTCTTAATGTTGGGAATAATTATATCTTATATTATCGACTGTGTGATTGTAAAAAGACAGAGGAAAAGGAAACAACGAAAAGTTAAAAATAAAAGATCAGATCGCTTAGGAACGCCAAACAAGACGAACGTGACCGAGAAGAGAAAATAGTGAATTAGTTATTTTAAAACCGTTATATTTCTTAAACGAACTGTACAGTTTCCACCACGCATTTTTCCTAACGCAAACTGATATTGACTATCATTTGAATGAATTTCTTTGATTTGAAATCAAAGAAGTCTGAAAATTACTTAAGTGGTCAATTATATTTTGCAGTAACACTGTCGTTTAACGATTTCAAATATTGTTTATACAAAACATGAAATTAAAAGTATATAATAATTATTTTTTGTAGATTGTTCAAAAAGTATAGGCAATAAAGTTTGAAAATTAAGAACATTGAAGATGACTAAAGATATAATAAATAGCTCCACCTAAACATGAAATAAAAAAATACTAATGCGTTTTAATATTTTTTTTTTACAGTGTCGTATAGTTCACAGCATGCCGCTTTATACAGTGGATTGTGCATTTTTTAATATGTACTTGTCACACCTCATACCGCTATACCTTTCTTTAGTCCCAACCGATTGTGTGACTTTTTAAGTATTTTTCAGCACTAAATTGGTGGGTTTTATTATATACTGCGCTTTATAGAAACAGTTTGCCAGTAATTGCGAACAACTATAGATAAACGTAACTGATAATAACAGGCAAAAGGAAACGCGTTGCTAAGGTCAAAGTGGAAGATCTCCCCGATCGGTCGTGCACCAATTTCTTTTAAAGTGAGCAGATCTCCCCAATCGGTCGGTTAAGTGTTAAGAGTTTGTTCGTATTAACTGTATCTTTAAACTTTGTTTCATTTATTAAGGGGGGATTCCCGTCTAGACGCGTGATTTTTAGGTAACTTTTAGAATTTTTTTTTAGGAAAAACGATGAGGTCTTTTGGATTGCGGTTCTTTTCTACATATTAGTACACGTTTTAACTATTAAAAAATATTTTTTGTTCTCTCAAAATTATAAACATGAATGCCGTACGAGAGGTTTTATTAAACAATAAAAAAAAAGTAGTTCCATGGTACCCATGATTCTGACCGTTCCGTTCATCAGAAACAAAAAAACAAAGAATATTATTAAAATATATGAGTATGGCTATCGTGTGAACTATGACGAAAAAAAAATCTTGAATATTAAAAAAATAGTATGACTTTGAACATTAAGTATCGATTTTGTCACAATTTTTTCAGCTTTAAAGTATTGTAAAAATTGTTTAAATAAATATACCAATTTGATTGTAGTTCACACTAAAGCAACATATGTGCTGAAGATGTGTGCGTTCTCTGAGCGCAATCGGTTCGATAGATTTTGCGATATCGTGGGTACGAATTGCGAAAATGTAGTTTCGACAAAAAACACGTTTAAAGTTTTTGAAGAAATTACTCAGAGATAACACGCAAATAATACCAGTTACATTCAATTTCCTATTCCGGGACCATAAAGGAGGCCTTCCTCTTCTTCGTACATGTCTTGCAGAGCCGATTTTTTGGCTCTGAGTAGCACTCGTTCGTTTTGAACGACATTGGACGACCGCTGCTCCGATCGGCTGACGCGAGTTTGGTTACGGGAATGGGCGTATATTTCCGCTTGTTGGCCAATTGCAATTTCCATGAGGTTCATAATTTTTAAAATGGGTAAAAACCTTTCATTATAGTTTATCACGGCCAAAAAGGTCGCGATTTCTATCGTTTTTGTAGCACAGTGCAGGTGTTTCGGGGTCATGGTCCAAATCAACGAATTCAATGATTCTTGACTCACACATGATCCTCAATTATTATATTGATGTATCATAGGTGACGAGTCTGTTAAATTGTGTTATTTGGTTGCTTGGTAGTAAGTTGACGACGAAACGTAAAGACGTTAAGACATAAAGACGAAACGACGAAAGATTAGGAAATAAGACGAAAGTGTCTTGATTGTGTTGTTATTGTTTATAAATATTATACTCTCTAGTTTCACGTATTTAAATTCTACATATATGCTCAAAAAGTTGTGTAATAGTATAATTATATTAAAATATGTTCTGTTTGGAAAATATTTGATGTTTTTGAAAAAGTCTCAAATGGGGATTGTGACAGGTTGCATGAAAGGAAACTAATAAGAAACTATTATATTTCTTTTATTATATGCGTTATCCTATACATACAAAAATCGATGTTATTTATTCAATTTTTCCATAAGTCCACACGTAACCTGATGTTGCTGCGCAAACCATAAGGGCGCTCTTTGGTTGAGAGAAACTCAGAAATTGCTATTCTGAGTTTCTGCACCCAAACAACGTTCAAGCAACTCATCATTCGATAAATCCTTGTAAATAGGTTTTATAATTTCTAATACGTTATCATTGAGAGGCGGATTTTTGTGATTGAAGCCAGCAAGCGTGCCGGCAGCTTCGGCTTGGCGCCGCTTACACCAACTGTCCTCACCCTCCGGACAGTTTTGATGCTGCGGGTTTTCATCATTACAAACTACAAGAGATGCAATTTTTGTAAAACGATGAAAAAATTCACGATAGAATAACCAAATTCTTTCGAAACAGAAAAATCAGTATTACAGGAAGTCAGTAATTTTTTTGCCGACGTACTCGTAAATTCCACATTTTGGTCAATTGTAAATCTATTGCCTGAGAATTTTCGTTTTTTATGACAATCTGAATGAACCCGATTTGCTCTGGAGTCTTTTTGATCAGAGCTGAAATATGATACGTAAACAATGCTGTGTTGCGCAGCCCGTAACAAAATACGAGCGCATTTAGAGCGCGCGACAGGAACATCTGCATATATGTGGCTACAACTTTGTTAATTTGAAGAATTTGGGGAAATTCTTTTGCTCACATATTCTCCATGTCATATACTTTAAAAATATACAAAAAAAAAATCGATTTTTTTGGCCGTCTAGATGGGAATACCCCCTTAATTAAACTTAGTTTAAAGAAACTACAACACTTAACACTACTATAATTGCAAGAAGGAATCCGACTACGTAGTGGATAGAGTCTTCTGATATTGTAGTAAAAAGACCGTGAATGAACACGGCGCTCACGTGCATGGATGCGTCCATGGTCCACGCCGATAGTTTCCGTCAAACGCATATGTCGGGTGATATACGTTTATTTTTCTAGACAACTGTTCTATAGAAAATACATTCTTACTGAAGTATTTTTCCCTAGTGACGATAACTTCTTTACTTTACCTCGGTAAGTTCTGTGTTTTGCCTAAACGCCTCACTGTGATTGATTTTTATTTCCTGCTATTCGTCCCCTCTCTCTTTCCGTACCAGACCATCCGGCCTCTGCTGCTGCTATGCTTTGCTCCCGATCGTCAAATTTCCACTTCGCATAGCAACAGCGTTCAACGCCTCGTGTTGCTCGTTTGTCCCCGCAGTTTCGCGCGCCCGCTTCTATCTTCTTACACCCACATGCATGCTCACAGGGTTCAAACGAATCGACCGAATATCGCAAGCGTGCTATCCGTCAAGAGTTGCTCCACGAACTGACACTTCGCGGTCGACATACGCAACCTACTTTCACGACACAACGTTCGGGACATTTACAGAGGAGAATTTTGCGCGCTCCTTAGAAATTCGCACCCTCTGCGTCACCGTTGCCAGCGAATCACGGCGACCGTTGATTTACAGAGAAATCGCGTAAACAATTAGTAAGGCCTTTGCTATACGAGGCAGAGTCCTAGATATTCGTGAAATGAATACTAAAATCCGAAACTTTTGATCCAGAAGCTCTCTTCCTCGCTTTTAAAGCATCTGAAGTAAACCTGTGTGTTTTCACAGTGATTATCAAAATAAAACGCAAGGTATGAAAAATAGCTAAATACGTATAATAAAATAATGCTTTTAAAGCATCTGAAGAAAACCTGTGTGTTTTCACAGTTATTTTCAAAATAAAACGTAAGGTACGAAAAATAGCTAAATACGTGTAATAAAATAATTAGATGTGTCGTCGAAGTGGAATGCGGAATTATATAAAGTTGAATACATTTATTTAAAGATAAATTAAAGCACTAATATACAAATATAAATATAAAATGAAATGAAAGTAAGACTATGGCAATTCGGAATACAACTGACGCTGAGTAAATATATTGCGCTCTGACGGACAAACTGAACTAAACTCTTCGATTCGGTAAACGGCAAGAAAACGCATCTATACTGAACTTGCGTCGCAAACAGCGCCGGCTTTTATGCGGACCTCTACCTCCTTATCTTAATCCGGTAGGGCCCGATGGTCCCGTGACAGTTTTATCCGACGCGTCTACGGCCGTTTTCCTAATACTACATACGTATAATATAATAATAATGATGATACAATAAATTACAAAATTACCCTTCAGATGGGTGATTCAGACAGCAGCAGTAGCGTAATTTATAATAGGACCATTTGTCCTTGCGTTCTTCGTGTATACACGTCATTTCTTCATTTTAATTCCGCACTTATATATTTCTGTCGTCGCACAATTTAGAAATAATTGTACTGGTTTAGACAGAATAGTTACTGCTTCCATACTTTATACATAAATCGCATACAGAAGAGTATCCATTATTACTACCCATATGGAAGCAACATCTTATATATTTTTCGTTTGCTACTTTTGGCCATTCCACCATTTTTCTGTAAGTCGCTTCTACATGATACATATTTCGGCTACTTCTGCTTTCCTAAGTCTTTCCTCTTGCTTATTTCTGTTTCCACACGTCTCTGTATAGGGTTTAAGTAGTGATAGTGGTTTGGTGATTTTCACTTTGGGACAAACGCACAATTTAGATATAATTGTACTGATTCGAACAGAATGGTTACTGCTTCCACGCTTTATACATAAATCGCATACAGTAGACTATCTATTATTACTGCCCATATGAAGGCAATATCTTACATATTTTTGGTCCGCTACTGCGAGGGATTCCTAAAATTAACTGGTTAACGGAACTAATAGTATAGATAATTTCAGTAAAATTTGGCGCCCTCCTTAGAAATTCGCACCCTCTGCGTGACCTTTGCCAGCGAATCACGCGGTGAGATTTCGGTATCAGACGATCGTTCGGCGTATCGCAGGTACCGCACCCGCTATCCTCGAATCGCCTAATTTTTTGCACGCCCACTACTTCCGGCACGCACGTTCTCGGCCGGTCGAAAAAGGTGTCCATGGGCGTGCATATATCCGCGTGGCCGATAAATATCGGCTACGTTTCCATCGCGACACGAAACGCTCCGCACGAACGTGGAAACGCATTAACGCGTCTCGCCGTTTCCAATCGAGATTTACGAGGGCGCACGCTCCGTTAAAACGATTCTTTATTACGGGCCGCGCGCGAGTCACTGGATAATTACGCGGTATTCGTAATCGTTAAATGCCGCTTAGCGAATCCGAGAGTCGCGTGTCAGGTGATTTACCTCTTCTAGAAAATTGAGCGCACGTTCCTGCTGGCCTCGTTTTTATTGCTCCACGGCTGCGGCAACTGTTCGCGAATGAAACGTGTCGCCGTTGTATGAGCTTATACGAGCAGGACAGTTTTTTAATGACCGCTTACGTCTGTTCGTCCGTGACGCATGCTAGCATTTTTTCTATGCGGAGAAAAGATCTTCCGACGCCGACGTGTGTGGATGTTGTATTGAGCGTCGACGTCGTGAACGGCGCTGGATAAATTATATTGGAATGTAGAATTCAATATGCTCATTGTGGAAATAAGGGAGTGGATGTATACAATAAAACCTGTTTTTGTGCGGTGGATAGGGACCGCATAAAAGAAATCGTACAAAAAAATATTCGAAAATTTTATAAATTCTTACATATAATAAACAATTTTGTGCGATATACTACCTAAAAAAGAATTTTTATGCGGATGGATATGACCGCATAAAAAAAGTCGGACTAAGAAAATACATCAATGATTTATGAAATAGATGAGAGAATGCTTTCAATTAAATTAAATGATTAAATTAGACCTATAGAAATGGTAAAAATATTTAATTCTTCATTGTACATATACATGGAGAAGTTTTTACATTGTACATTAAATAGTTTGCTGCTACTCGTCGTAATCCAAAACGCGCATCTTCTTGTGACGAATTGGTTGAAAATCGCTTCCGTCGCTTGAAGATAGGATTTCAATTGATTTGTTTTTTGGTACCATAAACTCAGTGATCAGTTTTTGTGACGATGGTCGACTGGTCAATTGTTTGTAAACGTAACGATAGTGAGACATGCATGATCTCAGCTCTTTTTCGAATTTTAAGCGTCTTTCCGCTTTGGTATCTACTTTAAGAAAATGCGTTTCCAATTTTTCCGAAATTTGGATCCCTGCATATATTTTATCTGCTGTAATAGATTCTGGTTCTTCTTGTCCATTTTCATAATCTATCAAACTATTGATAATGTCACTATCATTGACAGTTTGGTCCTCAATCATCTCGTCCAGTTCATTATCGCCGAAAGAATCAAAGCCTTCTCCGCCGATGTTATGTGCAAGCGCACTAATTTCAGATAATAACGTTGACGTGTTTTCGGTAACGTTTCGATTAATTACACATTCATATATTTCGTCCACAACATGTATATGTACATGATAGGAAACGTTAAACTGGTGCTAACGCCGCTAAGATTCATATACAGCATAAAAATAAATCGCACAAAAAAATTGCACAAAAATAAAATCGCACAAAACCACTCGCACAAAAACAAAATCGCATAAAAAAGACCGCACAAAAACAGGCTTTACTGTACTGTTGTGAAGCGGGGCATTCGATTAATAAATCAAATCGGGCTGTTGTTTCGTATTTGTGACGGGAAGTCAGTCGGATTTAAACGATCGTTTATAGGATTCATGCACTTTTAATATTACTCGTTTTTAAACCTTTTCGGGGCTATCCCCAGTAACACAAAAATATTGATAAGATATCTTTTTCGGAGAAATAATATTAATATACTGTATCTAAATATTGCACACGTATACAAAATATGTAAAATGAATGTTTGGAAAATGCGAACTATGTTCGCAGAATATGAAATAGGGTTTTAAAATATGTAAACTAAATGTCATAAAAATGTGAAAAGTGTGAGCTGAATACTTAAATAATATTCAATAAAGTTTTCAAATTTTCGGGAAAGTGCGGATCCTGTCATCGTTTTTATGATGATTCATCTTAATTTAAACGATCGTTTGTAGGATTCATGCACTTTCAATATTACTCGTTTTTAAACCTTTTCGGGGCTATCCCCAGTAACACAAAAATATTGATAAGATATCTTTTTCGGAGAAATAATATTAATATACTGTATCTAAATATTGCACACGTGTACAAAATATGTAAAATGAATGTTTGGAAAATACGAACTATGTTCGCAGAATATGAAATAGGGTTTTAAAATATGTAAACTAAATGTCATAAAAATGTGAAAAGTGTAAGCTGAATACTTAAATAATATTCAATAAAGTTTTCAAATTTTCGGGAAAGTGCGGATCCTGTCATCGTTTTTATGATGATTCATCTTACTTTAAACGATCGTTTGTAGGATTCATGCACTTTCAATATTACTCGTTTTTAAACCTTTTCGGGGCTATCCCCAGTGACACAAAAATATTGATAAGATATCTTTTTCGGAGAAATAATATCAATATACTGTATCTAAATATTGCAGACGTATACAAAATATGTAAAATGAAGGTTTGGAAAATATGAACTATGTTCGCAGAATATGAAATAGGGTTTTAAAATATGTAAACTAAATATCATAAAAATGTGAAAAGTGTGAGCGGAATACTTAAATAATATTCAATAAAGTTTTCAAATTATCGGGAAAGTGCGGATCCTGTCATCGTTTTTATGATGATTCATCTTGTGACATTTGACATTTTCGTCCGGGGCATTTCTGAAAAAAATGTGCTTCCCTAATTTGATATGAATATATATCCAACACACAGAAAATAATATTTTATTTATAATATTAAGTCAATATGTATTCTATACTATGAACACAATATTTTTCGTTAACATACATTGATTTTTTCCAACAGGTTCAGAACCATAAAGTACTGTTTTTTATGAATTCAGCAAAATTAATTAATATGTCATTTCCAGAAGAGGGGCTAAAAACAAAGATCGAAATATTGAAATTCACAAAGACCGGCATTGTTGGGATTTTACATGGAGCAGAGTCAGTTATATTTTAAATGAGATGCACTTTCCCGTTTTATTTCTTCATATCGGATTCAATGATTACCTGTTACGCAACATGTTTTCTACAGCACACAGGATACAGGATACAACAGTAGAACCGGATATATAGGTACACGAACATCTCATAGGGAAAAAAAGTAACTGGGGAAGAACGGCGCTACATGCACACAAATGCAATCAAAAGTTCTTATGCCTAACAGGTATTTCATTGATTCGAACCCACGGGCAGAAATCAAAGCCTCATTGATAGATAACATCTGGAATTGCCGTCATTTCTCCTTCCATCTTTTAAAGACATTCCTGAAGACCCGCAATGCAGAGGTATTGAACAGCTCGGCATTTTCGGCATTAAATGTCCTACTTCTGTTTGTCAGTCTAAACGTATCACTTGTATTCGTTCCGCTTGTATTGAGAAAAATTTATTTTATGGTAGTACGGTATATAATTTGCTACAGTAAAACCTGTTTTTGTGCGGTCCTTTTTTATGCGATTTTGTTTTTGTGCGATTGGTTTCGTGCGATTTTATTTTTATCAACAATTTTTTTTGCATTTATTTCTATGCGTGTTATGACATTCAGGTAATCGAAGAGTTTAACGTTTCCTATCATGTACATATACATGTTATAACGAAATATATGAATGTGTAATTAATCGAAACGTTACCCAAAACGCGTCAACGTTATTATCTGAAATTAGTACGCTCGAGCACATAACATCGGCGGAGAAACATTTGATTCTTTCGGCGATAATGACTTGACGAGATGATTGAGGACCAAACTGTCGATATATTTTATCACAGTTTGATAAAAAAATGGACAAAAAACCAAGGAACAAAACCTATAGCAGATGAAATATATCGCGAAAAGCTTTTGTCAAACGCTTTTCTTGATTGTCGTGCACGAAAGACGAAAATTCCAAAGGCCTGAGAACGTGCATGATAAACACTATCGCGTTTACAAGGAAAGACTCATTTCATCTTGGTACAAAAACTAATCATTGAGTTCAAAAAACAAATCAATTGTAATCCTATCCCAAATAGAAAAATTTTCACCTGGAGGAAGAAGAAAAAGATGCGCGTTTTTGGATTACGTACGAAAGAAAAGCAATTTGAAAACTTCTCCATGTGTTTACAAAAAATTAAATATTTTTACAATTTCTTTATGACAATTTAATTATTTAAAATTGAAAGCATTTTCTCAATTAGTTTCATAAATCATTGATTTATTTAAATTGACTTTCTTTTTGCGTTAAAGTAAATTTCAAACAAAACACTTAAAAGCGTTTGTACAAAATTGTTTAATATATGTAAAATTTATAAAATTTTCAAATATTTTTTTGTACGATTTCTTTTATGCGGTTATCCATGATAAAAACGGTATATAATTTGTATCACTGAGATCTATCCGCACGGTCACGAGAAACAGGACACTTCTCTTAGAAATAACAGAGTATTCAAGAATGTCAGACGAAATTATTCTCTGCAGTTGACATCTACATAATACAGTTGAGTGCTAGATTTACTTTGATAATAAAGAAAATCGCACCCAAGAAGAAGAGCAATTACCCCTACCAGAGCACAAAATGTTACACATTGTTCGCAAGAAAATATGCACTTATGCTTTTACCACCCTGCACAGTAGTGAATTATCCTGTACATGAAGGAAAAAACTGAACTATCTATTCTTTGTTAAATGACACCATTAAGTATACTTCGTGTCAGAGTGACAACACGAATCGAGAATTAATGGTTTGAGGGTATTTATCACAATGCGCCCTGCACACAATAGAGCATCGCGTTGTTTTTATCACACAGATCACAAATCATAAAGCTGTTACCGAATGAATAAACCGGGCACGGCGCCAACGTTGTAGTTACTTGTCTAGTCCGTTCCTGTACCCAGTAGCTTCTCAATACACCATCGTACGTAGGGGTTCAATTTTGCTTGCAGTTTATTATCCACAGTGTAAAAACAAGCCGTGCCATTGGCAAAAAAAAACAACAACCACCGCACATGGTCAAGAACGGTTTGTTATTTCATCCACGGAAAATTTTCCCTCTCACAATTTTCACGCTTCGGCCCATTGTACGCGTTCGATAAATTTATTCGCATTCTTACTGTTTCACGGAATAATTGCCTACTGCAAGTTAGCAACGCCCGTGTTAGAAATAATCAAGACAAAACTCGAGAAATTTTTATTTTTCACCAACACGTCCGTACTCTTTACAATGCTCAGGTAATGTGTCCCGGTACAGAGAAGTGCGACGATCTCACACCCCTTTATTCCCCTTCTTTTTTTTCCAAACAAAAATCCGTAGCGACGGAAGCCTTTCGCGACAGGTGCACATCACAGGTATTTTGATTATGACTCATCGCATTCCGCACAACAATGACTACTTCAGTGCCGGACAATGACCTAGGGCCCCTCTCAATTTCGCCTCAAAATATTTCTCCGCTAGCACCCGCATTTTTCGACTTATCGTGCCTTTCGCGTTTCAACATTTTATAATCATTTCGCTCGTATTTTTAGCATCGGTTGTTTATTTGTGGAGGAAATTTGCGCGTCTCGCAGTGAGCTCGTCACTTGAACGACCGAGCATTACGTTTAATCAGAAAAGATGGGAGCAACGCGTTTACCTCGATATGTGCGGTTGCCTGCCTCGATTTTCTCTGCCTCCGGAAAATCTGCGAATCGCATTAATACGGTACAAGCAGCGGCGCGCGTTAATCACGTCGGATGAACACATCGGATTCGAATGACAGAGTGCTGAATGATCTACCGCATTGTGCCACGCCGTCGAGAACTCATTGCTGCTTTCATCTGTCCGGCATAGAATGGTGACACGTATTTTTCATATTTGACAGAATGCGATCGTTGATTTTTCGTCCACGTTCCAATATGTCATCGTACTAACACGCATGAAGGAACTCAACCGCAGATGTGAATCACGTACCTGCAGTTACTCACATTAATTTTTAGAAAGTCTTCAAAGCAGAATGGCTTTTTTAAGTTTCGACGAAACAACTTGAATTTTTCGAGACCTTAAAAGAGATAGATGGCATGTAAAAAAGTCTTGAAAAAGATGGAATTTATAGGGTTTTTGAGAAGACAGTAAATGTCGGTTTTGATAACTGGTTTATGACAAGCTCTAATGAAAATTTCAATGATACGTGTCGTGTGTTGTAAAGATGTAAAAATCTTTAGGCACAAGTTGAAGGTGCTTAAGATTTAGGACATTCACTATTTTTTATGAAGGATATTTTATAGGAACGTTAACTGGTCCTTATTAAATTTTTAGCGCGCAACTGACCTGAATCTACAAAGTGTATTGTTTAAATTTTGATTAGTGGCCCCGATAAAAAAAGTTGTAAAAACAACTTTCAATAGCTTTTTTCGTGAATCCTATAGATTCAAATTTTTCCGCAACTTTTTCACGAGCCATCTAGTAAACGCACTCTTTTACCACCTTTAAAAAATTCAAGTTATTCTGTTAAATTTAAACAAGATTATTCTGCATCCAAGCTCGTCCGTATATTAACGTGTCTAACTGCCTCTAAACGTCACATAACTGGTAACCACTCTGCCATTCCCCTGTCTTCTCCAACAATCTCTCTGCGCAGATGTCCAAACGTCTAAATCTTCAGGCTTCTGCCAAGCGTTAGTCACGGGGTATTACCAAACAATGTAATGAGGCTATCGCCTGTACTTGACCCGTAGTTGGTCGCAAACGACGTTTAATCGTATGCGCCTCGTTAATCTACGGTGGATAGGTGATACCGTCGCTTTATTTATTTTGTGGTGAAATTTATTATATTGCAGTATGTTCGCGGTATATAGAAAATGGTACTATCACATTATTTGTTTTTTGATATAATTTATTATGCTACAGTGGATTCACGGTGTATAGAAAATGATACTATCACTTTATTTGTTTTGTGATATAATTTATTATATTCCAGTGCATTCACGGTATACAGAAAATGAATTGTGTAAGTAGCACTTCTCACGGCGATGTTCTATTTAGATTGGTACATAGGTGTGAAGCATAAAATATGCTAGTACTGGCGAAGGTAGTTGAAATTGAGTGGAGCTGATTCGTGGAAAGTGGATTTGGAATAAGGTCACAACTAAGCTAAATTTCGCAGAATCAGTGGTACCAGGAAGAGAAGGGATATTTTCCCGGTATATTTATTAGGAGTGCGAAACGGTTTTGAATGAGCGAGTTTAATGATGCGTGAGCTCTAGGGATGCGAATTTGGGTCTGCTATTGCGGATTAGGAGCTCGGCAACGTATGTAGCAATAAAACTTGGACTCCAGGTCGGAGCCATTCTTTCTTCCGTCAGGTCGGAACAGTCACAATTCTGTAGGAAATTGGTAGATGGTGATGAAGAATAAATTATAGCGATGGTGGAAAATTAAATAAGATGGTATATTGTAATGAAAGGTAAAAACTACAGAACAAAGTATAACCCGCTCGCTCTCTTTTCGTGGATGCGTACTCTCGTCACTTTCATTCTCGACTCCTCATTCTCATCCGTCCCATCGAAGGGTCCCGGTCGGAACACTCTTATCGCTTCACACACATTCTTAGTCACACTTTTCGGTTCCTACAATTCTCTTCACTCGCCATGCTTGTTCACCTTCTTCCCCGCAACGCTTACGTGTCCACTCGCTATGCATCTTTCCATCTGTCCATCCTTCCGCCTGTCCATCCCGGCCGCCGTCCGTCTTGTCCGTCCATCTGCCTGTCCGCGTGTTCTATCCACTCACCTACTCGTTCGCCTCGCGCCCCAAACACAAGGCGGCGGATTTGATTAATCCAACGAGCGCCGCGACAAATCAGCGAGCGACGCCGAGCACTCTCATCAGGGCACGCTTCTTTCAACGCGCGTTTTAATTCCAGCCGCAACGTCGCCGACATGTTTATCGCGCGGACGCCTCGTCGTCGCCATTGATTTTTCACGGCGCTCCGACATGTTGATGAGTTTCCTAGATTCAGTCCGCAATACCGGTCCGTGGCGTCGATAAATCGAGAGCGTCCCGACCCCGAGCCGCCTCCTGAGCGCGGATTTTCCGCTCAGTGATAAACGAGATTCGTAAAACGCCACATACTGCACCTTCCGCGGCCGAGTCGAATGTTTACATCCGCGGCCCGGCATGCGGCGGAATGAATTCCTGCGGAGGAGACCGCAACATATGTCCACGGTGCCGTTCCTGCACCCTTTCTGCGCGTTTAGTGCGATATACCAGGTTGTTCAATAAGTTTTGTTTTGTTTTGTTGAGGGCGTTGCTACTAGTCCAAATTTGTTTTTGTTTTGTTGGTTCACTCTTCTTATCAACGTATGTGAAGGTTCATTTCAATCAGTCAATTCATTCTTTGTTTACAAGCCATTTAGTGTCGCCGTGTCACAGTATTTTCGACAATGGAAAAAATTGAATATCGTGCAGTGATAAAATTCTTATTTTTGGAAGGTATAGCACCAAAAGAAATTCACGAACGAATGTTAAGGGTGTATAATGAACGTTCACCTTCAATTAGAACAGTAGAAAGATGGGTTGCTGAATTTAAACGTGGTCGTACAAGCCTTGAAGACGATCCACGTGAAGGACGTCGAAAAACCGCATCAACACCAGAAATTGCAGCCAAAGTACAGGATATGGTTTTGGAAGATCATCGATTGACTGAGAGGGATTTAGTAGAGGCTCTACACATCTCATTAGGCAGTGTGAGTCATATTTTAAATGAAATTTTGAGTTTTAAAAAGCTGTGTGCACAATGGGTGCCGCATTCGCTAACAATTGAACAAAAACACATTCGAATGCGACTTTCTCAACAACATTTGGAGCGTTTTAAAAAGGATAAAGTGGATTTTGTGCGTCGATTCATCACTATGGATGAGACTTGGGTCTATCACCATGATCCTAAATCAAAACAAGAGGCTAAAGAGTGGTGTGAACCTGGTTGTTCGGCTTCGAAACGAGTTCGTGTCCAGAAATCGGCCAAGAAGGTTCTGGCATAAGTTTTTTGGGATGCGAAAGGAATTTTATTTGTGGATTACTTGCAAACTGGTAAAACAATTAATTCTGAATATTATTGCAACCTTTTGGACCAGTTGAAGGAAAAAATTCGTGAAAAAAGACCCGGTTTGCAGAAGAAAAAAATCCTTTTTCATCAGGACAACGCACCGTGTCACAAGAGCATTTTGACAATGGCTAAAATCCATGAATTAAAGTTCGAATTGTTGGAGCATCCGCCGTATTCACCAGATTTGGCCCCCAGCGACTTCCATTTGTTTCCAGAACTCAAAAAATGTATGCGTGGCAAGCGTTTTTCGTCAAATGAAGAGGTCATAACGGCTGTTGAAGCGTATTTTGCAGACCTTCCGGAATCTCACTTCAGGGATGGGATCCACAGATTGGAGGATCGTTGGAGCAAGTGCATTAATGTTCAGGGAGATTATACTGAATAATAAAGTGTATTTTGAACCATAACATTGTGTTTTTCTTATCGAACGACAAAACTTATTGAGCAACCTGGTAACGCCGGCCCGAATACGCAGTGCCACTGTGTCGGCTGGTAGCTAAGCTATACACCGCGCGTAAAATCGGAACGATCCCGATTACGACGCGACTTTCTTCGCGAAGGTGGGATTAATAATTGAAAGGGGGCGGCGTAGGATCCGCGGTACTGAAATATTTAACAGGAGAATGTAACAGAGTTGTAACGTAGCGCGGTCAAAAAGTTTCATCGCGCGCGACGTAAGTAGAGGAAATCAATCCTAAGGCGGGAAGCGTTAAAACTGAAATTGGAGCAGCAGCGAATGTTTGTAGCTGAACGGAGAAAGTGTTGTCAATGACAAGTTTGTTTAGTATGTCAATGTTTGATAGATAAATTAAAGACTTGTTGGTAGATAAATTAAAGACCAACTAATGCGTTGGTTGTGTGGTTTTATTGAAATCTCTCGTGGATATATATGTAGAATTTAAACACGTGAAACTAGAGAGTATAATATTTATAAACAATAACAACACAATCACGACACTTTAGTCTTATTTCCTAATCTTTCGTCATTTTGTCGTTTCACCTTTTCGTTATTACACCATTTCGTTTTTTCGTCTTATCGTCTTTACGATTCGTCGTTAACTAACTACTAAGCAACCAAATAACACAATTCAACAAACTCGTCACCTATGATACATCAATATAATAATTGAGGATGATAGGTGACCTTTCCTCGCCAATTAGAGGACCCTGTTTCTGAGATCCTACATATATGTTTCGAAACACTGGTTTCTTCTTCAGGAGCTCTGTGTGAGAAATGATGTCTTATAATAATCTTTCTTGTGACGCACTATTTCGTGTGTGGTCATGAGTTAATTCACAAAGTATGTCGTTTTTATTTCAATGCTCTTCCATTCCAAACATGATGGCAGCACTTTTACTTCCAGAAGTTTGACGACATTTTATTCTTACTTATACTTGGTGTGGGCAACCGCGATCGCAATTAGTGAATGTATGGCCACCTGTTTGCCATTTCGACATAAATACATAACGTCAGTGGTTGATTCAGAGTGATATTTGCCTAAGTTCAACTGATATGCACACAACCAGTTCTAAACAAATACAGAATTAATTAACCACAAACCTTTGACTAGCATAATGCAGAGTCTTTTTATACTAAAAGACAAGCTGCTTCTTAGACAGCACTGACAGACAATGATGTCGCGCCAAAACACGACAGAGCTCATCCATTCACGGACGATTTATTCTGCGGCACGTGCGGTTTCCCGGATCGTTTGTTTGTCGTCCTTTTGTTATCGCCGCGCCATTAGGAGCGGCACTCGCATCCAACGCTGTGTCTTCTTCGACGCTGATGTATTTTTTCTCTCTCCTCTTAATGGTCACACGCGGTCTGTATCGCGCCCCATCGTAGCACAGCGACAATGCGAATGGAAGCGAATAGAAGCGACGATGATGCGAAAAATATCGCCTGTCGTAACTGGCGGTGCGCGTCGCGATAGTCCTGAAACTTCCCGTTGATGCGTAGACGACCACCGAACCGGAAGTAACATGATGCGCGGGGCCAAAACTCTCCGCTTCGGTGACCGGGGAAATTATTCCGCCAAGATAAGAATCGCTGTAATCGTTCAAGCGTTCGCCTTCCTGGAAACATAGCCGAAATATTCAGATTACACTGAGTGCATCGCGGGTTAGACGGTTCGAGGAATGGAGTTAAGATTGATTAAAGATAAGGGTTCGAGTGTAAAAAGAGAGGAGTGTGTTGTATTGTGAGCGATTTGGAAACAGAACACGGCACGCAGACGATATTTAGATAAATGCAGAGTGTACAGGAGGAAACGGTAGCAAATGCCAGGAGTACCATATAGGTGTACTGTATGGCATGCTACCGTGGTATATAGTGTACCAACATGTAACGTGTACAGATAAAGGTAATCAAATTTAGGTACCGCTTCCTACTGTTCGAAAGGATGAAGAAAGGTCATGAGAAAATAGATCGAGAAGCTCTTCCTTTTTGAGATATAATCTTCTGATTATGATGGAATATAGCAGGGGTGTTTCCGAGTTACTTGATGAAATGACTGAAAATGATTTCCTTCCGCAACAATGCGCTCTGCGGATAGAGACGCTGAGCTTCTCTGACGTTCTCATTAATGTGTCCATATGTAATGCGAATGTCTCCCTGCTCAATATTAGAATGAGTCATTGTGGTAGCACTGTCTTCACTAGTGAGTTCAGATACATACTGTTTTACCATGAAACGTGCTGCCTTCAATGTAAATGTAACATTTTCTAACATATTATATACTTCTGGAAAAAGGAATGAATAAACTTGGGAACCTGTGGCTATCTGTTATTCTAGTGAATTTTCGATACAACCATGAGTGTGTGTATCTCGAATAGGAAACATTTTTCGTCATTTGTTTGTGTGGGTTCTCCACATCTTTCAAAATAATAGCATACGATGTGAAAGTTCAGCCATCTATTTCCATGTTACCCTGTATATAATAAGATGCGTGTTGCAAACATAAAGACATGTAATTTGTTCTTAAACCATTATACGGCTTCTATAATACTTAAGTTTGTTTGAAGTCAACAACATTTATATTAATATTTAATAACATTAATAGCCCAGGCCCCAAATATGTTTTCTGTCGATATAATGAATTATACAATTAATTAATATTCAATCCATATAAACAATTAATTATATAACAAACATAACAAGTTTCTAAACATATTTCGTTTATTATTCATCTATAATATTTGAATAAAGTATAATACGTCTATATTTAAAATATGCAAAATATTGCATAGTCGCGTTTTAACACGTTAAACGCGCAACCGAATTTATATTACTTTCCGTCTGAGCGAAACGCAAATATAGAAAATGCCTCTGGTTAAACAAAAAGGCACTAAGCAGAAGTTTTAACTTTCATCTGAAACGTTTCTGTATAACTCAATAAAAGAGTGTAAAGAATTTTTTTAATATTGTATGACTTATAAAGTATCATCCCTCAAAGTCGACACGGTCGCGTAGCCCGGGTTTAGTATCGGTCCTTGAGGACATGGCTGAATTATTAATCAATGCATGGTAGCATACATATACGCCTTTCATCAGTTATCCACAATTCTCCCAACGCGTATATACACGCCTTTTACAGTTAAAGGATCAACGACAAAAATATATGAAATCTCTATGAAGGCCTTACTAGATTACATATTTTCTCAATCCGCGTACTCATCCAATTCAGGTATTGTCACACAGTCACAGCCTGTACGTCGTTTCTTTGTACACCCAAGCATTGTACTATATATTTTTCGCTCACACTTATCGTCCTGGAACTTTCGTAATTACACTTTCCACCCCTCCTTTCTCGAGAAAGCAGGTATCGAACCCAGCTATTCGAATTTTACATTTTCACGGAGTCTTATACAGCACGTTAACCTATCCACATCTATTGTCCACCGTTTGCTTCAAAGAAAAAAATAAAGTATGCGGCCGTAAGGAACCAGACTTACATTGACTTGGAATACTATACCCGCAAGATCATAAAAAGCGGAGTACTTATTTAAAAGTAACATGGTGTTCAAGGGTGTCAAACGAATAATTTCGCTGCAGTCGACACCGACAATACAGAGAATAAGGATATTATACACGGCGACTAGGATAATAAAGTGTAACAATTTATAGTAGAAATAGTTTACCAGAATTTAATCCAAATGAAGATGAGAGGAATACATACTCAAGATGGACACAAGATAGAGTCTTTGAATTGTTTGCGGAGAGCACGAATATAAAGTACCTCAAAAGAACGCAAGCGATTATATTGCATTATGGAAGTTTGGAGGGGCAAAATATATTTTATATTTTACTGAACGCGGATGCTGTCAAGGAAGTAGTAGATCAAACCCAGTTATTCGAATTTTACGTTTTCGTGCAGTCTTATACAGCACGTTAACCTATCCACATTTATTGTTTAGTGTTTGGTTCAAAGAAAAAAAAATAAAATATGTGACCGTACGGAACCAGATTGACATTGCCTCGAAATACCGGCACGATCACAAGAAACAGAGTACATTTTCAGAAGTAACATAGTGTTCAAGGGTGTCAGACGAATAATTTTGCTGCAGTCGACACCGGCAATACAGAGAATAAAGATATTACATATAGTGACTAGGATAATAAAGTGTGGAAAGTGCAACAATTTATAGTAGAAATAGTTTACCAGAATTTAATCCAAATGAAGATGAGAGGAATACACACGCAAGATGGACACAAGATAGTCTTTGAATGGTTTACAGAAAGCATGAACATAAAATACTTCAAAAGAACGCAAGCGATTATATTGCATTATGGAGGTTTGGAGGGGCAAAATGTATTTTATATTTTACTGAACGCGGATGCTGTCAAGGAAGGAGTAGATCGAACCCAGTTATTCGAATTTTACGTTTTCGTGCAGTCTTATACAGCACGTTAACCTATCCACATCTATTGTATTCACCGTTTGATTCAAAGAAAAAATAAAGTCTGCGACGGTAAGGAACTAGGTTGACATTATCTCGGAATACCGGCACGATCACAAGAAACAGAGTACATTTTCAGAAGTAACTGAGTGCTCAAGGGTGTCAAACGAATAATTTCGCTGCAGTCGACCCCGACAATACAGAGAATAAGGATATTATATATGGCGACTAGGATAATAAAGTGTAACAATTTATAGTAGAAATAGTTTACCAGCGTTTAACCCAAATGAAGATCAAAGGAATACACACGCAAGATGGACACAAGATAGTCTTTGAATTGTTTACACAAAGCATGAACATAAAATACCTCAAAAGAACGCAAGCGATTATATTGCATTATGGAGGTTTGGAGGGGCAAAATATATTTTATATTTTACTGAACGCGGATGCTGTCAAGGAAAGAGTAGATCAAACCCAGTTGTTCGAATTTTACGTTTTCGTGCAGTCTTATACAGCACGTTAACCTATCCACATTTATTGTTCACTGTTTGATTCAAAGAGAAAAAAATAAAATATGTGACCGTAAGGAACCAGACTGACATTGTTTTGGATTACCCGCACGATCAGAAACAGAGTATTTTTTTAAAAGTAACAGAGTGCTCAAGGGTGGCAGACGAATAATTTCGCTGCAGTCGACACCGACAATACAGAGAATAAGAATATTACATATGGCGACTATGATAATAAAGTGTGGAAAGTGCAACAATTTATAGTAGAAATAGTTTACCAGAATTTAATCCAAATGAAGATGAGAGGAATACATACTCAAGATGGACACAAGATAGAGTCTTTGAATTGTTTGCGGAAAGCACGAATATAAAGTACCCCAAAAGAAAGAAAGCAATGATATGCATTAGGGAGATTTGGAGGTGTAAAATGTATTTTACACTTTACTGGACGTGGATGCTGTCGAGGAAGGAGTAGATCAAACCTAGTTGTTTGAATTTTACGTTTTCGTGCAGTCTTATGCAGCACGTTAACCTATCCACATCTATTGTATCCACCGTTTGATTCAAAGAAAAAATAAAGTCTGCAACGTTAAGGAACTAGTCTGACATTATCTCGCAATACCGGCACGACCACAAGAAACAGAGTACATTTTCAGAAGTAACTGAGTGCTCAAGGGTGTCAGACGAATAATTTCGCTGCAGTCGACACCGATAATATAGAGAATAAGGATATTATACATGGAGACTAGGATAATAAAGTGTAACAATTTATAGTAGAAATAGTTTACCAGCGTTTAACCCAAATGAAGATGAAAGGAATACACACGCAAGATGGGCACAAGATAGTCTTTGAATTGTTTACAGAAAGCATGAACATAAAATACCTCAAAAGAACGCAAGCGATTATATTGCATTATGGAGGTTTGGAGGGGCAAAATGTATTTTATATTTTACTGAACGCAGATGCTGTCAAGGAAGGAGTAGATCAAACCCAGTTATTCGAATTTTACGTTTTCATGCAGTCTTATACAGCACGGTAACCTATCCACATCTATTGTCCACCGTTTGATTCAAAGAAAAAAATAAAGTACGTGATTGTAAAGAACCAGACTGACATTGTCTCGGAATACCCGCACGATGACAAGAAACAGAGTATTTTTTTAAAAGTAACAGAGTGCTCAAGGGTGGCAGACGAATAATTTCGCTGCAGTCGACACCGACAATACAGAGAATAAAGATATTACATATAGCGACTAGGATAATAAAGTGTGGAAAGTGAAACAATTTATAGTAGAAATAGTTTACCAGCATTTAATCCAAATGAAGATGAGAGGAATACATACTCAAGATGGACACAAGATAGAGTCTTTGAATTGTTTGCGGAGAGCACGAATATAAAGTACCTCAAAAGAAAGAAAGCAATGATATGCATTAGGGAGATTTGGAGGTGTAAAATGTATTTTACACTTTACTGGACGTGGATGCTGTCGAGGAAGGAGTAGATCAAACCCAGTTGTTCGAATTTTACGTTTTCGTGCAGTCTTATACAGCACGTTAACCTATCCACATCTATTGTTCACCGTTTGGTTCAAAGAAAAAAATTAAGTATGTGACCGTAAGGAACCAGATTGACATTGCATCGGATTACCCGCACGATTACAAGAAACAGAGTATTTTTTTAGAAGTAACAGAATGCTCAAGGGTGGCAGACGAATAATTTCACCACAGTCAACATCGACAATACAATCTCAAAAATGACGAACTGCGTCAAACATGGACCAAACTGGCGACCACGGTCAATATTTCCCCGTTACCAATATATGCTTTCCAATATGGCACGAATCCTGCAGAATACATCTACTCTCCGTACTTACACGAACTCGAAGCTTTCGAAAGCTAACGTAAATCTTTGCTTATCGCGGTACAAACAGCCGTACAGTCAACGCGCGTGATTCGGAAATTTGCATCTTTCGGAAGTCGGGTCGTTGAATATCCTGTAATTGATATTTTCTTTTCTGCTATCGGCCGGTCTTGATCGACACGCGTCCGGTTTATTTCCACTCGTGGAACGAGCCACGTTCACCGCGACACACCCACGTCGTACGATGAACACGATATTGCGTCGCAACCGCTTCGCAGCGAGAGAAAAGCGAAGTTCACACGAATCTGTTTCTGTGAGATGACACAGTTTTTGTACTGCAGACTCGTACTTTGGCTAATGACACTCGTCTTTGCGCAAACTAAATCGAGCTTCTTGCAAACGAAGTTTCCTACGAATGTTTTCTTAACCTGCCGTGATAAAAATAAAATTCGACAGTAAACGATGTGTTGTAGTATTATTGTCTGTTGGTGTGCAGAAAAGTAAAATGTAATTATAGTACGCCTTATTTCGGTCGACGAGTTTGTAACTTCTCTACAAGTTTCTGCGTTGTCTACAACTATGGTTAAAGTGAGAATAAAATTTCCAAGCAATTGAGAACCTCTTTATCAGTCCTTAGTAAAAGAAGCTGTACAAAGCGACTCCAATTAGAACGGAAAAACTTCATATTCTATACCAATAAGTCGTGAAAACATAAAAATATAAATAAGTCGATTTCTATTAAAAATTATAACTTTATATAAAATAGCATCTTAATGGTTAATTCTGCTAAGTCTATGTATGTATATAAGTATGTATACACACATGAAGGTTCAAAGGATTCGGCGTTTGACTAAAGTTCTCCACATTTTCTTACAGTCAGTTTGCCAATTGTTATATTGAATCTATAAACAGTCACAGTTATGTAGCATATAAACTACAAATTTGACAGTACTAACTACATCCGTATTGTAATCAAGAGCGAATAGAACAACATATTTCAATATTATTATCTTGCACTCAGACAAGATCACATTTTTTTCTACAATTAGACTTATAAATATTCGTATCCACCTTATATTTTAACCATTAACAATAGCACATCTACGATGTACTCATAATTAGACTATAAAAGTATTCAGTCTTTGCATGATTTTGTCACGTTAACTAGTCCTTAGATAATTAATCTGATGTAAAGAGCGACCGCGTTTTTCGGTGGACGTAAATTCGAGTAAACGTCGCCGCACCTTTGAAAATCCATCATATCGCGCAAAAACTCAAGACAGGTAGCGAACAAGTTCAACATGCATATATACCCTGACAAAGCGTGAGTGAATTTCATAGAGCATAAAATGTGTTAACACGTTGACTGCCATGCAAGTTTTGAATGTTTCGCCTCGGGAGCTACAATAGGATTTAATAGAGTGTGTCGTACTCTGCGATTCGTGTGAAACTTTATGTTTTATTAAAGTGTCTAATTGTTCAGCAGTGCACACTCTATTATATAATATTGTGAAATCATTGGTTATTAAATATTTTTTAGACGATGACATTCAACTTATTTTAATCATTCAAAAATGTTCGTAAGTTAAAATATAAAGTATTTAGCAGTGCCTGTATATAATTATTTGCATGTTCGTACTGTAAGCCCTTTTAGTGCTATGGACACATGAAACTGACAATTATTTTACTGTTAGTACTTAGTTTACGGAAAATTATTATATACTATTAACTAGTAATTAGTTCACTGAAATTGATCGGTGTGGACTATGCGTGTATATATGCGTTTGTCAATTTTTTTTCGATTTTTTATGTTTGCAATCACAATTATGAATATATGCAATGAATACATTACGTTTTTTAATAAATAACTTTCTTGCATTATTACATTTGCCATAACTGAGGAATTATAATTATAACTTAGTTGTGCTTTATATAATAAATCAACAAAGATCACACTAGTTAAAATGTATTTCGCCATCAGAGAATGCTTTAGGCATGTGTATTTAACCATCAAAGGGTTAACTACTTCGACATTATTAAAATCTCTTGAAACTGATTTGATGCCTTGATAATCAAATCCCACAAAAAACTATGACTCACATTCAAATGACGGGTCCCGTGAAAAAGTATGCGTCAGCCATATGTGAGCAAGACAGGGTTCAATCTGTTAGAAGTGTAATAAGCATATATAACAAACTTCTTAAAATACCCTATATATAATTGTGTATGTGTTGCTACTATTAAATACTTCTGTAAGTATTATAAGCTTCTGTAGGATGTGTGATTTTGTATGAACGAGCAATGAGAAAGTGTGCATATGAGAGAGAGAAAGCGAGAGTGAGAGAGTATATTTGTTATATATGCTATTAGGAATGTTCTCGAAAGAATTTACTATCATGGAAACCAAAGAGTGTAAAAGTGTTGAGCACGATATTAAAATAAGTGAGTCTTTGCGAATCTTTCAAGAGTAACAGTGTGTGCGACTTAAGCGAATCTTTAGCGAATATCAGCGAATGTGTTTAGCGAGTTTTGAACGAATCTTTATCAGGGTTTAATACAGAGTGCAGTGCGAGTAATATTATAGCCATTACTTTTGTGATTAAAACCGTTTAATATATCATTCCAATCTAAATCCTACACTTCTGAAAGTTATTTAAAGTCTTTATGATCAAGTACAAAAGAAATCTATCGTCCATATTCAAATGACAGGTCCAGTAAAAACTTATCAGTCACTCATACACGTAGATGGCGCGGCGTTCAACCTGTTAAAACTGAAACACGCGTAAAAAAACAAGTTTATTTGATGCATCGCAAAGTTCTCCAATCTATACTGTCGATCGGCAGCATATAATGGCGTACGTAGTTCCGATCCGGTGTCATACTTTTTGTGACGGTGTCATATCACGTATTGCGCATCTGCCGCTTCGACAGGGCGAAACGCTCGACGATCGAATGCAATCGAACACCTTGCTCACTGACGCGTTACAGCGGCTCTCGCTTTATCGGAATGACAGAGTTTTACTTTCTCGCAACACAAATGTACTCATCCTGCGTATCGCAGGCGTGTGCCTGCCGCAGACAATGATACGCTCGTCAGTTCAATTTTAGTATGGGCGACACGTCAACGCATGAAAAGATCGAAAAAAAATGGAAATTGTCAGAACGTTAAAAGGATTCAGACGCGATGTGAAATTTGGTATCGGACAACCCCGTGTTAAACACGTTGACATATGAAAGGAATCCCTGTTCGGCGCACGAATGCATACGCGTTTTTGTAAGATTTATTCGGATTATCAGTACCGCATGGCGACCGAGTGTAAAAGTTTCTGTCGAAATGTATTCTTCGCTTAACGCGTCGAATGCGATCGGTTGTTTAACACGTTGGCGCCACGTGTATTTTTAAGGAAATCCTCGTCAGGCCACGCGCGCTGCTTAAAAGCGTTCGTATTGTGGTATAACAATGGAAAGCGCATTACTGATAAATTGAAATTTACACGATACCGATATGCAAATATAGTATAATTAACAATTACGCAAAACATATATTCTACACTTGTGTAGACCTGTTGGTATTAACACTTTAACGACCGTTAGCCAATTAATCGACTTTTAGGTTCCAACTACTATTTACCGGTAACCGATTAATCGGCTTTTCAGTGGTCAACGGTTATATTAGATAAAATAAATATCAGATGATATTATGACAATTCTAAAGGACAATAAAATTACACTCCTTTGAAACCAAAGGATTCTCAACAACACATTCAGTATTTTTCAGTTATAAAGCTTTACAAATAGGCACATACACAATTCCTGCGCGATATCCAAAACAGAATCGGTCGTTAGTGAGTGACATCTTCAGTCAATAGTGGTCGGTAAAGTGTTAACCTAAACAAATAATCGTACACTTGTGTAAACCTATTGGTATTAACCGAAACATATATTCGTACACTTGTGTAGACCTATAAGTATTAACCCAAACCCATTGGTTTCACTTAACACGTTGAGCGCCACGCGTATTTTTAAAGAGATCCCCGTCAGGCCACGCGCGCTGGTCAGAAGCAGTGTATTGAAAGTATAAGACGTATTGTGGTAGCAATGGAAAGCGCATTACTGACAAATTGAAATTTACACGATACCGGTATGCAAATATATTAGGGCCATTGTTTCTTATCGTAGTAGAAGTCGTTTACGTTTCTAATGAAACGCTTATGGGCATTCATTCAACACATTATGGGTCAGATCTGTTTCGTCTTATTTATCGTTTGGCCCGCTAGAAAAGATTTTATCAAAATTGGCTTGCGGCCGGCTTTCTGTTTAGGTTATAACAACGTAATACATAAATTTTGGAAAATGCGACAAAATCTGATAGCGCAATGGTCAGAAAAATACGAGTAACTAAACATGTCGCCATATTTTGTAATACATGTGAAGGACAACCGTTTTTATATTTACCGTGTTTCAATAAAGTCCATTAAGCTTTTTGATAAGAAGCATATAAATGTATTAATGGTACAATCTACTAACAAATAACAATTAAGTGAATTTTAAATAAATTTTCAGTAATCACTGAAAACAATGTAAATTTTTTAGTTTCATATCATATCTTACACTAAAAGTTCAATCTCAGCCACCGATGGCTGACGTGGCACTCAACGTGTTAACCATTTGACTACTATGGACGCCTATATGCGTCTGCCGAAATCTATCGGTGTCGACTATGGGCACATATATACGTTTCCCAGTCGTTTCGATTTTTTACCTATTGCAACCACAATTGTCAATGTACGAGATGAATACAGATGCCTTCCTTACCAGATAATTTTGTTGCATTATGGAATTTGGC
This sequence comes from Cryptocheilus praepositus, assembly GCA_033815515.1. Classification (NCBI taxonomy): domain Eukaryota; kingdom Metazoa; phylum Arthropoda; class Insecta; order Hymenoptera; family Pompilidae; genus Cryptocheilus; species Cryptocheilus praepositus. The sequence continues at coordinate 85,836 of JAWWQZ010000132.1, read as the reverse complement.
ATAATTGAAGAATTATCATTAGAACGTAGTTGCGCCTTACATAATCAACCAATAGAGTTCACACCAGCGAAAACTGATTCGTCCTCAGCGAGTGTGTCGGCCAGATGTATTCAACAGTCAAAGGGTTCATTTTTGTATGGGCGGTATAGCAGAATGAAAAATATTCAGATGTGACGCAAAATTCGGTATTGGATAAGTCCTTGCTGAATACCATATTTGAATTAAGGGAATTCAATTTACCTTTCATACACCTTTTTACAAGATCTATTTAGGTCGCCTAAATCGGGAGTCGATCATTTTTAAAAGTCAAAATCGAAACAGTCTCTTCATCTACACGATTGAACGCAGTCAGTTGTGCACTTTTAAGACGTTGAACGCCATGGCGGTCATATGTGAGTCTATCAAATACTTATAACTGTAAAAGTTGAATGAAAATTCGCTAATTAGAGAATGCTTTGAAATCAAATCTGAAAAATTGAATTTATGAAGAATAAGTATTGAATGAAGTATTGAAAAATTGAAAGTTTTTATTAAATCAAAAATTAATTTTTATCGAATCTTTTATCTACTGGTGCATTGTATTGAAGCATTTTAAACATAAGTGTAGCTTGTCAATGCAATGTCTTGGCAATATTTAGTGATCTTTTTGGTCCGATTTTTTGTACTTTGTGTTCCGAAGTTTGCAACATTTTATTGGTAATACTGTTTGCAAAATTTGCACACCAAATACGTTCGCCCTACCTTTTTTTGCAATTCATGCCGTATTCTTATAAATAAAGAAATTAACACGTTGACTGCCATGCGTATTTTACTATATTAAAACAGCAACGTGATGAAGTGGTACAGAATATGATTGAATTATCCAAAATGAAAATAATGCGAAGGTATCGGAGACCAAAGAATTTAAACACTATTTAATATTAATTACATTTACAAAATTATAAATACTACTGATTGGGTGTTTTTTGAATTTTTCGTGAGACCGTTTGCACCCGTCACCGATGACCACTACAGCAGTCAACGTGTTAATTATTATTTTGCCATTACATACACAGAATTGTAAAAATATTTTCGTGGTGTTCTGAGCGAAACATATGATTTCGGCGTGGCAGTCAACGTGTTAATAACCGATACGTCTTTTCAAAAATCGTCGAAAGAAAATGTAAAAAGCCAAAATCGTGCGATAAATCAGATACGCCACAAACTTCGGTATTTAACAACGTCCCGTTAGACTCCCTGTCTGAAATGACAGGAAACCCCTTTTCGCGTACGAGTGCACACAGAGCTTTTACAAGACCCTTTCGTGCTATCAGAATCGTGAGTCGATCGACTGTAAAAGTCAGGTTGAAAATGCAGTTTTCATCTACGACGTCGAGTGGAATTCTGCGTGTAATGCGTCAAGACGATAATGCCGTTCGTTTTAAGGTCTCGACGCGACCGATTATTCCACCCTGAAAGTGGCTTACGGCAAGTAATTAAGGAAAGTCGGCTGTGGAAATCGAAGTGCGTGCACTGCAACTGGCGCCCGTTTAAAGAGTTTTACGGATGGCCAGGAACAATGAGCGACGAGCTCGTGGTTCAATGAAGCTGCGACCTTTTAACCGTTGACATTTTCCACCCGACTAATTCTTCACTTTAGCGTCCTGACGTTCTGTCTCTCGCTTCAATGGCGTCACACCCGTATACGCTGTCTTTGCGAGTGTGTCGGGTTACGGAAACAGTGGGCAAAAAATCTGCACGCTGTGATATGTGTTCACAACAGAACGCATGTTAACACGTTAAGCGCCAACGTCAGCCCGATATAACCGTATCTTGCCGTTAGGCGACGTCGGTCTCTATGGACTGTCAGGACCGACAATGTCAATTTTGACCCTTATATTGCCGACCAAAAACTGCACACCCAAGCGAAAAATACCGAAACGAGTTGATAGAGTTTTGTTAGGTTTGGGAAAGAAAGTATAAAAATGTGGTACAAAGTGGTAATTATAAAGTTTAGGCAAGAACGTATTAAGAAATAATGGAGGAGTAAATTATTAAATTATTAAAAAAATTATCAGGGAAAATTAGGTTGCAAAGAAAATATTAAATTACATAGAATGTTGCTTTTTATAGTAATACCAGGAAAAGTATTGAAAGAATCCTCAATTTCTTTAGTATTCTTCTCATGTTCCGATACTACCGTATTGCTTACATTTTTATTACTGCTGCTCATTGTCACGATATTCGTTACTAATTAAAAAAAAGGTAGCGGTAGAAATATAAATATTATAATAAAATATTGTACTACATAGAATGTCGCTTCTTATAGTACGAGTATATATCAGGAAAATGATTGAAAGAATTCTCAATTTCTTTATTATTCTTTTCATGTTCCAATACTGCTGCTTACACTTTTATTACTGCTGCTCATTGTCACGATATTCGTTAGTAATTTTAATAAATTATAAGGTAGCGGTAGAAATATAAATATTATAATAAAATATTGCACTATATAGAATGTTGCTTCTTATAGTACGAGTATATATCAAGAAAATTATTGAAAGAATTCTCAATTCCTTTATTATTCTTCTTACGTTCCGATACTGCCGTATTGCTTACACTTTTATTACTGCTGCTCATTGTCACGATATTCGTTAATAATTTTAATAAATTATAAGGTAGCGGTAGAAATATAAATATTATAATAAAATATTGTACTATATAGAATGTCGCTTCTTATAGTACGAGTATATATCAGGAAAACGATTGAAAGAATTCGCAATTTCTTTATTATTCTTTTCATGTTCCAATGCTGCCGTATTGCTTACACTCTTATTACTGCTGCTCATTGTCACGATATTTGTTAGTAATTTTAATAAATTATAAGGTAGCGGTAGAAATATCAATTTTATAATAAAATATTATAATAAAATATTATACTATTATATATAGAATGTCGCTTCTTATAGTACGAGTATATATCAGGAAAATGATTGCAAGAATTCGCAATTTCTTTATTATTCTTTTCATGTTCCGATACTGCCGTATTGCTTACACTTTTATTACTGCTGCTCATTGTCACGATATTCGTTAATAATTTTAATAAATTATAAGGTAGCGGTAGAAATATAAATATTATAATAAAATATTGTACTACATAGAATGTCGCTTCTTATAGTACGAGTATATATCAGGAAAATTATTGAAAGAATTCTCAATTTCTTTATTATTCTTTTCATGTTCCGATACTACCGTATTGCTTACACTCTTATTACTGCTGCTCATTGTCACGATATTCGTTACTAATTATAATCACTTATAAGGTAGCGGTAGAAATATAAATATTATAATAAAATATTGTACTATATAGAATGTCGCTTCTTATAATACGAGTATATATCAGGAAAATTATTGAAAGAATTCGCAATTTCTTTATTATTCTTTTCATGTTCCGATACTGCCGTATTGCTTACACTTCTATTAGTGCTGCTCATTGTCACGATATTTGTTACAAATTTTAATAAATTATAAGGTAACGATAGAAATACAAATAAGTTCTCAGCTGCTAAATCTATACAACACGCCCTGATAAAATTTGTCTCGTGAAGCACATACGAACCTGCCTACGCATGCACAAAGATATATCGCCGTCAGCACTTTTCATCAATGTCACCCACAACGATGTATCGTTGTTCGACACCATAAGCATTGAAAGGTGATACTTTATTATGATGTAATATTTAAAATATGTTTACATTTTTTTAAGAAATTTTATTGGAACATTTTAATAAAAATAAAATTCGTTGTTCGACACCATAAACATCAAAAGATGATACTTTATAATGATGTAATATTTAATGTATGTTTACATTTTTTTAAGAAATCATATTGGAACATCTTAATAAAAATAAAATTGTCTGCTCAATCCCTTTGCTTTGTACACATTTTCTGTACTTACACCGCGCCTGAACGGAAAGTCAAAGAAAGTTGGTTCCGCGTTTGACATGTTAACACGTTGACTGCCGTGGTCGTCACTACAAATGCACAGAAATGTTCAATGTCAACGTAGTGGTCATTATTGATCGATAAAACGATGTTAATAATAATAATGTATATGAGTGGCAAATAATAAGCTTTATGATTTTATTAATACAATTAATATTAAAATAATGGTTTAAATTAATAAGTCCACATGTGAATATGTAAATACCTTTATTTTCATGATTGCAAATTCAAATTGGCTCAAGGCGGTAAGATATGTTATTGTCATGTGATTTCAATATCGATATTTTTGACCCAGTACTGTGGGCAAAACTAATGAAATACGTTCGGCAGTCAACAAGCTAACACCATATGCGCTGCGTGTTTTAGACACGAATTTTGCTTAGGAGCAGCCACTTTTCATGGCCACTCAGATGGCGGAATATTAGAATCCGATACAAAATAATCTATTTAAACGTAATTATTCAGTTCAGGATGATTGTCTCGTCTGTTATTAGTTCCATGCAGATGTTTCGCTAATATTACAGTCTGCATTATCAGAGTGTGGGTGGGTACATTGGTGTATATACACTTCTATCGTCATTACAAAGATGTACTTCTTCGACATAAGCGCGTACTTAATGTCGAAGCATGAGGTTCTTTCGAATAATTAATTTCAACTTATTACAAATTTCACCGATATATTGGGTTGGAGGGAAAGTTCTGTCGTATTTTAAAGAAAATATTTGAATTAATTTATAAAAATATATGTTTAATATTAATCATAATACATTTAATGTGTTGTATGATGAATGCCAAACTCTTCTGCAATTTCTCGACTTGTTAAATGTGGATTATTTTCCAACATGGATCGTAAAACATCATTATCGATCTGAGATGGTCGTCCAGATCGATCACTTTCTTGGAGGCTCAGAACCCCGGAACGAAATTTGCTAAACCATCTTTGACAAGTACGAACATTTACAATATCTTTTCCAAATACCGCACATAAATTTTTACATGCAACCGATGCGTTGCTTCCTTTTTTCAATTCATACAAAATGGAGTGTCGTAAATGCACTTTATTTACTGACATGTTTTTCACTTTATGTTGCGTTTCCTTAATATCACAAGTAAATGATGAACGGTAAAAAAGGACTCCTTTTATATTATACAGCATTTAAAAAAAAAAAAAAATCCGAATGACTCACTAGCCAGATGTTTTTTTTTATTTACAAGAAAAATTATCTGCCTATTAAAAATACGACAGAACTTTCCCTCCAACCCAATACATCTCAAAATGTCCAATTTCATCATACGTCCATAACTCTCGCAGTGCCCAATTCAGCGGACGTATACAAGCGCCCATGTTGCGTCAGTCTGTCACTTACCGGACGTGTTTGCACGTCCAAAGCATCGAAATGATTAAGCAGTACAACCACACGTTACCAGCGGCACATGTTTCTCTTTGTAAACAGGTAGCGCATGAATCACTCGATAGTCTACTTGGCAACTGGCCACTAACTATCGATGGCCATGAAGCGTACTAGTGTCACACATGCTCTCCCAAGTACCTTCAAGAAGCCCTGTCATAAATTGGACGCAGAGCTAAATAATGTCAAATTAAACTGTCTCCGACTTCGCTCTCAGGCACAGTCGTTAACATGCGGTACATTAAAAGTTGATCGCGAAGATATTAACACATTTGCATCATTTGGCGGAATAATCCGCTAACAAAAATTGAACATCACCGGAAGCGGATAAATTCGCACACAATAATTTTTGTTTTCAGCTTATATTGTATTCAGCTAAAATATTATTTTTCTTACTTTTCTGGTTGTAAGTTCAAAATAATAAAATAATGAAAAAAATAGATAATAAAATTTAACAAAATTAAGTTACCATAATGAATTACAGTTCGGATTCGGATTCAAGCATAGAAATGCAAATATCCCATAAGCGTAAACGCGCCATAGCTCTAATAGATAGTAGTGAACATGACCAGCCCGATAATATTGAAAGTGGAGATTTCTTATGGGAAAAACGAAATTATATGCCAACATTACATGATTTTACTGCCGTAAGTGGTGTAACCATCAACGTCAATGGAATGTCCAGGCACGATGTTTTCGAATTATTTTTCAACGTGGAACTAGTCCAAAAAATAGTTCTGAAAAATACGAGGAATATACAATAATTTGAATAACCCTATAACACTATTTCTAATGAGAATAAACGCTAAAAGTCTTCCTTGCGCATGTTGGTATCGGCAAAGTTTAGCTGCGCATGTCGGTTTTTGAGTAAGATTGCGGATTTAGAGCAATGATGCAAATGGGTTAACACAATGTTGACCGGTCACGAGTTAACTCATGTTTTCAAGGCCAAACGTTGCTGACCGGTGACGAGTTGACTCGCGTTTGCACTTGCGTCGGCATTTTAATCTTTAAAACGCAGGGCAATATAGAATATAGCAAAACTTTGTTCATTATGTTCAATTGCGACTGCTTTATTATAAAAAAGTATACTTTTCTTGGTACTGAGGCTTTTATTACAATTCTAGTATTAGAAAGTGCCAAGAACGACGGAACGTGGAGGTGAAGCATTTTTCAATAAATTATACGTGAATGCTTTATGTAGTTGCCCGAGTGATTTTAAAATAAGTTGTCGTCAGTTGGAAAATGATTATTAAAAATGAAATAACAAGGGCTTAATCTAGCTCTTTAAAAGGAAAGCGCAACGGAACAAGATATATGTGCAAAACCTCCTGTCTACATCTACTCGTAAATGACTGCTGTACAGTTAATCATACGAAAAAATTTTAAAAGTTATATACATTTTATGTCCAAAGTTCAATTTGAATTCATTATGCATGAACAAACTTTATTGAAGGTTATTTACATCGTTTCACTTCCATATTCAATTACGAAATAATCGCCGGTGACTTGAGACAGCTTTTGCCGAAAATTGCCGGTCAACAATGTATTAAGCGGACGGAACAGTTGAATATGCTTATACGCAAGCGCAAGTGCGCTAAAATGTGCGCAATACGGAGGACGCACATAGTTTATTAGCAACAAGAAGAATAAGAATACCCGCACTCCCTTTATTCATTCATGCCACCAAGAACGCGAAAGTCGCTGTCAAGGACACTCTGCGAAGAAAAAGAGCGCGACAGGTGTTGGTGACTCTAACGAATGGCCATCAACGCTGTAATATCCGGCGAAATGAAGTCGCCGGCAAACAATAGCCGATTGTGCCTGCTGATAGGCGCTCATCAGTCGGGTGTCATCAGTCTTTATGAATACATTACGAACTTCTAATTGTAACGTTTAATCGCCGCCCTTCATCAACGCCTTTAATGCCGGCTCCTTAGTGCCGGGGAAAAAATATTCGGGACAATTGCCGTCTCAATACTCCCATAAAGGCACTTTGCGCGCAGTCGTTGTAACACTTTCCTCGCTCATGCAAATTCGCCCTTGTTCCGCCCATTCTCCTTTCTCCCGGCCGCGCCCGCTCTGCCTTCGACTTTTTAATACCGCGAGCTTGTGACCTTAATGAAGCACTACAATGGCAGGCAACGTGAATACGCACGTCGTTTCGTCGGTCCGCGGAACGTTAGGTTAATTGAAATTGTCCCGCTGAACGCGCGGGTATCGAAGCGCGATTTATCGCGCACATTTAACGGCAGAGCCGGCAGTTTGGCGCGTTCGGTTCGCGGTTCCGCGAGTTTTCTTCCGGCAGATTTATTCGTCCGATAAAAAGTTACGCGATTTTCATTGCTCCGGTATCCGCAGGGCTGTTGCGGCGAGAAATCGTTCGTCTTCCGCACCGTCTGACCCCGCTGGAATGCAACTGCGGGGCCGCGGCGTTTAACACTAAATGTACCAAGCGGGGTCAAATGACCCCTTTCAGAATTTACTTTAAAATCGTACATTTGTAAGAGTAAGATATCCCAGAACCGGAGTTTTGTAAAATATCTTTGGGTGTCAGGATCTGATGCAATAAATGAGTGGCCTCACTGGGCTCATGTAGAAGATATTTAATTCGAACGGAGATGATGCGCATGCGATGACATACAGTAAAACCTGTTTTTGTGCGGTGGATAGGGACCGCATAAAAGAAATCGTACAAAAAAATATTCGAAAATTTTATAAATTCTTACATATAATAAACAATTTTGTGCGATATACTACCTAAAAATTTTTTTATGCGGTGGATAAGGACCGCATAAAAAAAGTCGGACTAAGAAAATACATCAATGATTTATGAAATAGATGAGAGAATGCTTTCAATTAAATTAAATAATTAAATTAGACCTATAGAAATGGTAAAAATATTTAATTCTTCATTGTACATATACATGGAGAAGTTTTTACATTGTACATTAAATAGTTTGCTACTACTCGTCGTAATCCAAAACGCGCATCTTCTTGTGACGAATTGGTTAAAAATCGCTTCCGTCGCTTGAAGATAGGATTTCAATTGATTTGTTTTTTGGTACCATAAACTCAGTGATCAGTTTTTGTGACGATAGTCGACTGGTCAATTGCTTGTAAACGTAACGATAGTGAGACATGCATGATCTCAGCTCTTTTTCGAGTTTTAAGCGTCTTTCCGCTTTGGTATCTACTTTAAGAAAATGCGTTTCCAATTTTTTCGAAATTTGGATCCCTGCATATATTTTATCTGCTGTAATAGATTCCGGTTCTTCTTGTCCATTTTCATAATCTATCAAACTATTGATAATGTCACTATCATCGACAGTTTGGTCCTCAATCATCTCGTCTAGGTCATTATCGCCGAAAGAATCAAAGCCTTCTCCGCCGATGTTATGTGCAAGCGCACTAATTTCAGATAATACCGTTGACGTGTTTTCGGTAACGTTTCGATTAATTACACATTCATATATTTCGTCCACAACATGTATATGTACATGATAGGAAACGTTAAACTGGTGCTAACGCCGCTAAGATTCATATACCACATAAAAATAAATCACACAAACAAAATTGCACAAAAACAAAATCGCATAAAAAAAGACCGCACAAAAACAGGCTTTACTGTATAAGCAAGTACTGACGACTGATCGGTAGTCATCTGATTTCTTTGTCGAAAAATACGACGTAGCGGTGTGTTACTTTCTTAAGGCTACAAAGGGCCGCCGCTTGGCCAGGCATGTGTTAAGCACAGCCAATGCTGAACACAATATACAAGGTCTTTACACATTCATTGTTATTTCTTTCGCTCAGTTGACTTTCTGTAAATTCTTATATCATCTGATTATTCAATTTCTCGCTTTAAGCCTTTGACTGCTGAATACTTCTGGCCGAAGCGTTGAAGACGAAACTCTTTTCACTTGTATGAACTCTATTTATTGATTATGTAAGGCGCAACCAAGTTCTAATGACAATTCTTCATTTACGCCAAATTAAATAATGCAAAAAAATGATTTCGTAAAGAAAGCATCTGTATTCACCTCGTACATTGATAATTATGGTTGCAACAGGTAAGAAACCGAAACGATTAAAGACGCATATATGCGCCCATAGCTAATAAGTTAGGAATATCGGTCTGAAAATCTACGGTTATTTCATAAGGCGCCAAATGACCTCAGGGTAAGAATAGGTAGGTCAAACGACCCTTTTCAAAAGTTACTTTAAAATCGTACATTCATTGTTATTTCTTTCGATCATTTGACTTTCTGCACATTCTTATATCATCTGATTATTCAATTTCTTGCTTTAACTCTTTGACTGCTGAATACATCTGGTCGAAGCGCTCGCTAAGGACGGAACACTTTTCGCTAGTGTGAACTCTATTGATTGATTATATAAAGTGCAACTAAGTTTTAATGATAATTCTTCATTTGCGCCAAATGAAATAATGCAAAAAAATCATTTGATAAAGAACGCATGTGTATTCATCTCGTATATTGATAATTGTGGCTGCAATAGGTAAGAAATCGAAACGATTGAGGACGCATATATACGTCCATAGCAGTCGAAGGGTTAATAAATTAGGGATTTCCATCTGAAAATCAACGTTTACTTCATGAGGGGTCAAATGACTCCTTGTGGTAAGAATAGGTAGATCAAATGACCCCTTTCAAAATTTACTTTAAAATCGTACATTCATTGTTACTTCTTTCGCTCGTTTGATTTTCTGTCAATTCTTCTACCATCTGATCATTCAATTTCACGCTTTAATAAATTAGGAATTTCTATCTGAAAATCAGTGTTTATTTCATAAGGGGTCAAATGACCCCTCATGGTAAGAATAGGTAGATCAAATTATCCCTTCCAAAATTTACTTTAACACGTTGACTGCCCAGCGTATTTTGCTATGTTGCAAATAGGCTACATTGCGAATTTTTTGCATTTTTAGTAAAATCTTTTGCGCCTCTCACCGGTGACCACCGTGGTAGTCAACGTGTTAAAATCGTTCATTCATTGTTACTTCTTCCGTTCAATTGATGTTCTGTCAATTCTTCTACCATCTGATTATTCAATTTCTCGCTTTAATAAATTAGGAATTTCTATCTGAAAATCAACGTTTATTTCATAAGGGGTCAAATGACCCCACATGGTAAGAATAGGTAGATCAAATTATCCCTTCCAAAATTTACTTTAACACGTTGACTGCCTAGCGTATTTTGCTATGTTGCAAATAAGCTACATTGCGAATTTTTTGCATTTTTAGTCAAATCTTTTGCGCCGGTCACCGGTGAACACCGTGGTAGTCAACGTGTTAAAATCGTTCATTCATTGTTACTTCTTCCGCTCATTTGATTTTCTGTCAATTCTTCTACCATCTGATCATTCAATTTCTCGCTTTAATAAATTAGGAATTTCTATCTGAAAATCAGTGTTTATTTCATAAGGGGTCAAATTACCCCTGATGGTAAGGATAGGTAGGTGTAAAGTACCGGTACGTTTAGTGTTAACGAGGTCGAAAGTCGAAGCTTTCTGCGGGGAAAGCGGATTCTGGTCTGGAAATTCATGAGACGGCTCGGCGATCCTGCGGAAACGCTGTCCGTGGCCAGCGTGACTCGATCGCAGGTGGACGTATTCGGCTCATCGTATTACACCGTAAGCGAACCGCCCGTGGCACACACCCACATCTTCCGACGTACGCAGGGGATGGGTAAATAAACGTGTGGGCGTGTGTGCGTGCGCGCATAGCCACAGCTAGCAAATTATGCGACCCAGACAGGAATGTCTGATAGTACCGAGCGTTAATAAAAGCCGGTACGAACTTTTCAGACAGGCGGTAGTATTGAACGGTCTGAAAATATCTGCAAAATGTGCGCCAACGCGCAGGGAGTATTTGTGTTGTTTTTAAATTGGAGGGAGTTGCGTGAAATGCAAATTGATGTTTAATTGCGCAGATTAAGTGGTAAATATATTAAAATATGGCGCGGTTTGATCAATAACGAACATACTATTAATTTCCTCTGAAACAGGCATGGCTAAGAGCCGGAAGGGTGGTTTGAATTTAATTTGTTTTCCACTTGTCTGATCATACCATAGTATGCCACGAGTTTTAATAAGAATATTAAGAATGAGCAATGTCCCAGTATGCACATATTGGTAACGTGCGACAAGCGGATTGTAGTAACATAGAGTACTTGTGTTGTTTTAAAATTGAAGGGAGTTGCGTGAAATACAAATTGATGTTTAATTGCGCAGATTAAGTGGTAAATATATTAAAATATGGCGCGGTTTGATCAATAACGAACATACTATTAATTTCCTCTGAAACAGACATGGCTAAGAGCCGAAAGGGTGGTTTGAATTGAATTTGTTTTCCACTTAACTGACCAAATTATAGTATGGCACAAGTTTTAGTATGAAGATCAAGAATAAGCAATTACCCAATATGCACATATCGGTAACGTGCGACAAGCGGATTGTAGTAGCGTAGAGTACTTGTGTTGTTTTAAAATTGAAGGGAGTTGCGTGAAATACAAATTGATGTTTAATTGCGCAGATTAACTGGTAAATATATTAAAATATGGCACGGTTTGATCAATAACGAACATACTATTAATTCCCTTTGAAACAGACATGGTTAAGAGCCGGAAGGGTGGTTTGAATTTAATTTCTTTTCCACTTGTCTGACCAAAAGATAATATGTCGTACACTTCAATAAAAATATCAAGAATAAGTAATTTCTAAGTATGCACATACTAATTGGTAATATGGAGCAAGCGGATTAATAATGTATCGAATATTTGTGCTGTTTTAAAATTGAAGGGAGTTGCGTTAAATACAAATTGCTGTTTAATTGTACAGATTATGTTGTAAATATATCGAAATGTGGCACGGTTTGATCAAAAACCGACATACTATTAATTTCCTCTGAAACAGACATGGCTAAGAGCCGGAAGGGTCGTTTGAATTTAATTTCTTTTCCACTTGTTTGATCATACCATAGTATGCCACGAGTTTTAATAAGAATATTAAGAATGAGCAATGTCCCAGTATGCACATATTGGTAACGTGGAACAAGCGGTTTATAGTAACGTAGAGAGTACTTGTGTTGTTTTAAAATTGAAGGGAGTTGCGTGAAATATAAATTGATGTTTAACTGCGCAGATTAAATGGTAAATATATTGAAATGTGGCACGGTTTGATCAATAATGGACATATTATTAATTTCCTTTGAAACAGACATGGCTAAGAGACGAAAGGGTGGTTTGAATATAATTTGTTTTCTACTTGTCTGATCATACCATAGTATGCCACGAGTTTTAATAAGAATATCAAGAATACGCAAGTTCTCAGTATGCACATATTAATTGGTAACGTGCAACAAGCGGGTTATAGTAACGTAGAGAGTACTTGTGTTGTTTTAAAATTGAAGGAGGTTGCGTGAAATACAAATTGATGTTTAATTGTGCAGGTTAAGTGGTAACTATATTAAAATATGGCACGGTTTGATCAATAATGGACATATTATTAATTTCCTTTGAAACAGACATGGCTAAGAGCCGAAAGAGGGTTTGAATTTAATTTGTTTTATACTTGTCTGATCATACTATAGTATGCCACGAGTTTTAATAAGAATATCAAGAATAAGCAATGTCCCAGTATGCACATATTAATTGATAACGTGCAACAAGCGGATTATAGTAGCGTAGAGAGTACTTGTGTTGTTTTAAAATTGAAGGAGGTTGCGTGAAATACAAATTGATGTTTAATTGTGCAGGTTAAGTGGTAAATATATCGAAATGTGGCACGGTTTGATCAATAATGGACATATTATTAATTTCCTTTGAAACAGACATGGTTAAGAGCCGAAAGGGGGTTTGAATTTAATTTGTTTTCTACTTGTCTGATCATACCATAGTATGCCACGAGTTTTAATAAGAATATCAAGAATAAGCAATTTCCCAGTATGCACATATTAATTGATAACGTGCAACAAGCGGATTATAGTAGCGTAGAGAGTACTTGTGTTGTTTTAAAATTGAAGGAGGTTGCGTGAAATACAAATTGATGTTTAATTGTGCAGGTTAAGTTGTAAATATATCGAAATGTGGCACGATTTGATCAAAAACCGACATACTATTAATTTCCTTTGAAACAGACATGGCTAAGAGCCGAAAGGGTGGTTTGAATTTAATTTGTTTTCCACGTGTCTGATCATACCATAGTATGCCACGAGTTTTCAAAGAATGTCAAGAATAAGCAATTTCCCCGTATGTACATATTAATTGATAACGTGCAACAAGCGGATTATAGTAGCGTAGAGAGTACTTGTGTTGTTTTAAAATTGAAGGAGGTTGCGTGAAATACAAATTGATGTTTAATTGTGCAGGTTAAGTGGTAAATATATTAAAATGTGGCACGGTTTGATCAATAATGGACATATTATTAATTTCCTTTGAAACAGACATGGGTAAGAGCCGAAAGAGGGTTAGAATTTAATTTGTTTTCTACTTTTCTGATCATACGATAGTATGCCACAAGTTTCAATAAAAATATCAAGAATACGCAATTTCCCAGTGTGCGCATATTAATTGGTAACGTGCAACAAGCAGGTTATAGTAACGTAGAGAGTACTTGTGTTGTTTTAAAATTGAAGGGACCTGCGTGAAATACAAATTGCTGTTTAATTGTGCAGATTAAATGGGAAATGTATCAAAATGTAGCACGGTTCATCCAATAATTATTTCCTGTGGAAGGACGTGTCGAAGAGTCGAAATTTAATTTGTATTACTCACCTCTTTCACCGTACAATAGTGCGTCATAGCTTCCGATCTACATATAAAAATTCGACAATTTCCAAATATGTACATATGAAGTGGTAACGTGCAACAAGCTGATTATAGTAGCGTAGGGATTACTTGTGTTGTTTCAAATCGAAGAGAATTGCGTGAAATATAAATTGATGTCTAATTGTACAGATTAAGTCGTAACGCGTAACAAGCTAATTATAAAACCGTTTAATCCCGTACCGCGCACACTCGATACTCTCCACTAATTAACCATATAATCGCCCAAATCCGCGAAGAGAACATTCGGTACTGTCTTTCACATGTTGCACTGTTCGTCATTTCTCATGCATTCACACACAGCCACGCATTGGGATCTCATGTCCTTGGTTATATTACTTCAATTAAAAAACCTGTCAAGTGTCGGTCTAATGAAAATTTAGACACTGCAGTAATAAATATAAATGTCACGTAAAAATTCTACGCTATTACCGAATGAGTAAATGATAAAATCATAGTCAAAAAATGTTTGTGCGCACGGGTAAATTATTTAATTATATATTTAATTATATATATTATTATTTAAATATATATTTACGATTAGTGTAAAAATTATCTGTCGACCGAATATTTTCCAATAACGCAAAGTTCGTAAAGTTGTAGTTTATTGATTAATTGTGTGCAAACAGCGAGTTCGTATACATTATCGAAAATCTTTAAAATGCACACAGTGCAAAATAATTGTATTCAAATACATTACATTTTTTCTTTCTACTATCGCATTTCCGCTCCTTTTTGCTCCATTTTTCAACGATGATTTTCAGTAGTACAAACTTTAGAATTCCACCGATGGGAATGTTATAAGATCAGAAATAATGTAGGTACAACGTGTTCATACATACTAACGGGGTTAAGCATAATTACACAGCAATAATATGACCTTTGTACGCTGTGAACTCTCCTGCATATGCTTGGAAATAAGCACTGTACGAATATTTCCTGCTCTTATGTTTCCGTCCATTGTTTCTTGCATTTTTGAATTTAGTTCGTAAATTGTTTGAGGAACAATTTTCTCGACATTCCTTCTTCTATAGGGATTTTCAAAAATTTGTACTATGTCATGATTTGTTACGAATTGGTGAATGAGCTATAATATCATGAAATATTATTTGAAATCGATGCATGAATGTTGTCTGCACTAATTGCGAGTGAACACGTACCAGGTTGCTCAATAAGTTTTGTCGTTCGATAAGAAAAACACAATGTTATGGTTCAAAATACACTTTATTATTCAGTATAATCTCCCTGAACATTAATGCACTTGCTCCAACGATCCTCCAATCTGTGGATCCCATCCCTGAAGTGAGATTCCGGAAGGTCTGCAAAATACGCTTCAACAGCCGTTATGACCTCTTGATTTGACGAAAAACGCTTGCCACGCATAAATTTTTTGAGTTCTGAAACAAATGGAAGTCGCTGGGGGCCAAATCTGGTGAATACGGTGGATGCTCCAACAATTCGAACTTTAATTCATGGATTTTAGCCATTGTCAAAATGCTCTTGTGACACGGTGCGTTGTAAATGATGAAAAAGGATTTTTTTCTTCTGCAAACCGGGTCTTTTTTCACGAATTTTTTTTTCAACTGGTCCAAAAGGTTGCAATAATATTCAGAATTAATTGTTTTACCAGTTTGCAAGTAATCCACAAATAAAATTCCTTTCGCATCCCAAAAAACTGATGCCAGAACCTTCTTGGCCGATTTCTGGACACGAACTCGTTTCGAAGCCGAACCACCAGGTTCACACCACTCTTTAGCCTCTTATTTTGATTTAGGATCATGGTGATAGACCCAAGTCTCATCCATAGTGATGAATCGACGCACAAAATCCACTTTATCCTTTTTAAAACGCTCCAAATGTTGTTGAGAAAGTCGCATTCGAATGTGTTTTTGTTCAATTGTTAGCGAATGCGGCACCCATTGTGCACACAGCTTTTAAAACTCAAAATTTCATTTAAAATATGATTCACGCTGTATAATGAGATGTGTAGAGCCTCTACTAAATCCCTCTCAGTCAATCGACGATCTTCCAAAACCATATCCTGTACTTTGGCTACGATTTCTGGTGTTGATGCGGTTTTTGGACGTCCTTCACGTGGATCGTCTTCAAGGCTTGTACGACCACGTTTAAATTCAGCAACCCATCTTTCTACTATTCTAATTGAAGGTGAACGTTCATTATACACTCTTAACATTCGTTCGTGAATTTCTTTTGGTGCTACACCTTCCAAAAATAAGAATTTTATCACTGCACGAT
The DNA here is from genome assembly GCA_033815515.1 of Cryptocheilus praepositus. Classification (NCBI taxonomy): domain Eukaryota; kingdom Metazoa; phylum Arthropoda; class Insecta; order Hymenoptera; family Pompilidae; genus Cryptocheilus; species Cryptocheilus praepositus. The sequence continues at coordinate 69,341 of JAWWQZ010000132.1, read as the reverse complement.
ATTCAATTTTTTCCATTGTCGAAAATACTGTGACACGGCGACACTAAATGGCTTGTAAACAAACAATGAATTGACTGATTGAAATGAACCTTCACATACGTTGATAAGAAGAGTGAACCAACAAAACAAAAAACAAATTTGGACTAGTAGCAACGCCCTCAACAAAACAAAACAAAACTTATTGAACAACGTGGTATATGCACACAGAATGACTGTAGTGGTTATATGAAAATTGACGTAGTGACCAAGAGATACTACTGGTAATACCGTGAATGAGAAAGTAGACTGAAGATGGAAGCCGGGTTAAAGGATAAACAATGGGAGACGGCGAGACGAGAAAAAAAACTGTAATTACAACGGCCATATATTATTATTTAAATATATATTTACTTATCGTAAAAATTATCTCGCGCCACGAATATTTTTCTAACGCCTTTGTGAAGTTGTAGTTCTTTTTTGTGTGAAACAGTTTAGTAATACCCGCAATCCGAAAATCGTTAAAATGACACAGTGTAAAATAATTGTATTAAAACACATTAAATTTTTTAAGTTCTGACTATCGCATTTTCGCTCGAGAGCTCCATTTTTTACGATGATTTTCAAGGTTGAAAATTTTAGAAAATCAAATAAATGTTATAAGATCAGAAATAATGTAGGACCAGTAGTTGACCAGCTAAGAGAAATTTTCCACAGAAACAATGGTAACCGCTTGATCTGTCATTAAATGGCGAATATTTCCTGCTCTTATGTTTCGAGACCATTGTTTAAGCATTTTTAGATCGTTCGTAACACGACCACTTTTAAAAAAAATTTTCTCGACATTATACAAATTTTAAAAATTTTTAAAATTCATGATCTGTTACGAAGTTGACCACTAAGCTTAAAAATGAAAAAATATTAATTGAAATCGATGCTCAGTAGTTGACTAAAGCGAGTGAAAATACCAATATTGCTCAATAATTTTATTATCGATAAGAAAAACACAATGTTATGGTTCAAAATACACTTTATTATTCAGTAAATCTACCCTCAACAAATTATTAAAGAATACAACGAAATAAAACAAATCTTCCATATGAAGTCCAGATTCCGGAACAGGTCTGCAAAATACGTTCAACAGCCGTTATGACCTCTTCATTTGACGAAAAACGCTTTCCATTCGTAATTTTTCAGTTCAGGCAAATGGAAGTCCATAACCGCCAAATCCATGGTCAAATAGTTGCTTTATTTTTGCTCCAACGAATTTTTGCAGAAAATTAATTCGTATAAAAATATTATGCCATTGTCAAAATGCTTTTTGACACGGTGCAGCACATTGTGTTGATGAAAAAGGAGTTTTTTTTCTTCTGCAAATCTCTTTTTTCCCTTTTTCTTCAACAAAATCGACCAACTGATTGCAATAAGAATATTCTAAGACTTTTTTGTTTTACCAGTTTGACGTGCATCCACATGAATAATAATTCGGATCGCATGAAAAAATTGATGCGAACCTTCTTCAATTTCTGACCACTCGTCATCTACTAGAACCAATATATTCACACCATGTTTAGAATTATATTTTGATTTCTTATCATTATGTAAAACGGATATATTATAAATCGACGCACAAATTTGACTATATCCTTTTTAAAACGCTCCAAATGTTGTTGAGAATTGTTAGAATGTGTTTTTGTTCAATTGTTAGCGAATGCGGCAATATTGGTTCTTAAAACTCAAAATTTAAAAAATGCATTTACACTGTCTAAGAGATGTGTAGAGGACTTAAATCCCTCTCAGTCAATCGACGTCTTCCAAAACCATATCCTTAATTTGGCTACAATTTCTTGTTGATGCTTTTTGGACGTACAGCCATTCTTAACAGACACGTTTCAAGGAAATAGTAATATGACGCGTTTTAAATTCAGCTAATGAATCTTTCTACTTGTTCTAATTGAAGGTGAACGTTCATTATACAATTGTTTGAAAATTAAACTGTGAATATTCTTTTGGTGTACACCTTCCAAAAATAAAATGTATCACTGCAAAGAGCTTCATTTTTTTACATTGTCGAAAATATGTGACACGGCTACACTAAATGGTTGTAAAGAAAGAATGAATTGACTGATTGAAATGAACCTTCAATACGATGAAAATAACATGAACCAACAAAGGCAAAAACAAATTTGGACTAGAGTAGCGCCAGTTATTTTAACGACTGCGAATTTTAATTTTATAATGGCAAATGTCAGATTCAGAATAACGCTCTGGCGTGTTGGTGATAAATCGGAAAGTGAGCTCGGAAAACACACATGAACGGTAACTTCAATTTGCGTAAACAGAGGAAATCGAATCAACACACATTTGAAAACCAAGTTGGATTGTTCCTATTGTTGCTCGGTGGCACGGGTGTGCGAGTGTTTGCGGCACTTCCAGCAGTTTAATTGAACAATCAGTCCGCTAAACGTGTCCATGCTATTTTTTCTTCACAGGACGGAACCAGTAAACTAGTAAATTTAAAGTATTGAAGTGGGGTAAACTAGTAAATTTAAAGTGTTGAAGTAGGGTGAACTAGTACATTTAAAGTGTTGAAGTGGGGTAAACAAGTAAATTTAACACTTTAACTGCTGTGATGGTCACCGCTGACCGGCGAAAAAGAGTTTACTGATGATTCAAAAAATTAGCAATGGGTAGCAATAATTATTTTATAAATGCAGTTATTGTTGGAATAGTGCTGCGATCCTTTGGTCTCCAATACTTGTACATTATTTACATCTTGCATAATTCAGTCAAACGCTGTAGTAGTCCATAGCATCGCCATTCTAATACAGCAAAATACGCACGGCAGTCAACTTGTTAAAGTGTTGGTCTCAAGGGAGGTTAAAAATATTTTTGGATTAATTGCTGGGAACATAATAGTCATCAGGTGCAATAGTTTAACAAATATTTTTACTACATGCTGGTGTTGACAACATTTTCAGATGAAAGAGTTAAACCTGTCCCTCAGAAAAACTTCAAATTACTCGAGGATTATAAATATATTTTTACAAATGAGGTAAATTTAAAGGAATATTATAGCAAGTTGTAATATTAATTACGCCTGCATTAAATAAATAAAAATTCACATAAAAAATTGCTCTTATTGATTTTAATCAATGTGAAGTTGGGTAAACTAGAAAATTTTAAGTGTTGAAGTGGGGTAAACAAGTAAATTTAACACTTTAACTGCTGTGATGGTCACCGCTGACCGGCGCAAGAGAGTTTACTGATGATTCAAAAAATTAGCAATGGGTAGCAATAATTATTTTATAAATGCAGTTATTGTTGGAATAGTGCTGCGATCGTTTGGTCTCCAATACTTGTACATTATTTACATCTTGCATAATTCAGTCAAACGCTGTAGTAGTCCATAGCATCACCATTCTAATACAGCAAAATACGCACGGCAGTCAACGTGTTAAAGTGTTGATCTCAAGGGAGGTTAAAAATATTTTTGGATTAATTGCTGGAAACATAATAGTCATCAGGTGCAATAGTTTAAAAAATATTCTACTATATGCAGGGGTTGACAACATTTTTAGATGAAAGAGTTAAACCTGTCCTTCACAAAAACTTCAAATTAGTCGAGGATTATAAATATATTTTTATAAATAAGGTAAATTTAAAGTAATACTGTAGCAAGTTGTGATATCGAGTACGCCTGCATTAAATAAATAAAAATTTACACAAAAAATTGCTCTCATTGGTTTTAACCAATGTGTAGTGGGGTAAACTAGTAAATTTGAAGAGTTCATCTTAAGCGGGGTAAAAATATTTTTGGACTAGTTGCTGAAAATTTAATTATCGTCAGGTGCAATAATTTAACAAATATTTTTACTACATGCAGGTGTTGACAACGTTTTCAGATGGAAGAGTTAAACCTGTCCCTCAGAAAAACTTCAAATTACTCGAGGATTATAAATACATTTTTACAAATAAGGTAAACTTAAAGTTTAGTATCATAGCGAGCTGTAATATTAATTACGCCTATATTAAATGAATAAAAATTCACAACAAAAATTGTTCTCAAGAATTTTAATCAATGTGATCAACGATCTTGCATTTCTTTAAAAAATGTCTATGTGTCCGATTTCTAAGTAGTCGTTTTTAATTTAACGCACGACTCCAAGATGGCATCAGTACTTCGGCTTCTAAATTTGCATTTGATAAAATTCATGTTAGAACATGATTGCTCGCATAGATACCTAGGCCCAAAGATATTGAGAACACCAAATGCAAATTTCTTCAACCGACAATATGAGTCAATAATTAAACTAAAACCAAACGATAACAGTTTTATTTCTATTTTAATTTTTACTTCAGAACTACATTCAAGTACCGAAAGAGCCACAGTTTTCGAAACACTCGTATAAACCACTGATTTTTAATCGGTATTCTATAACAGGATATTAGGTGTGCCGCGAAAATGTTTAAAGACCATTCATTAAATTATTTTCAGCAGTAGTCCAAAGCACAATACGCATATAGTTGTCTAAGCAAATAAGCTTAGAGATTTAAGCAATAAGCCGTCTAAGCAAACATGAACCCTGGCCGTTTTAGGGGCAATGATAAAGCAGCTTCTATGCGAAGTGATCGGCACACATATGTATTCTGATGTTTTCGCTCTTGGGGGTATAGAAAATGCGTGAGCAACTGTCTGTACACACTGGGCGAACAAATCGAAAGATTTCAAATTTTATCTCAGCGATAGGAAGACAATTGGGTTTTGGTGTACACGACGTGCACCGCTCGTAAAATCTAGAGGTGCGGATCAAAGAAAAGATGTATTTTCAAATTTAGCGACAACTGAAAGAACGTACAAACGACTGAACAGTGTAAATTCACATTCTCGTTGGTTGAACTGAGTGAAAAAAATTTTAATGATATCCAAATCAAGATATTTTTGAACTACTCATTAAGACATACATTTTTAAATTATTTTAGAAAATCTTAATTTTACTATTACACTACTTATTTAGAATTAGAAAGTCAAGTTATAGTTTATAAGTTTCAGCATTAAAGTGGATGTCAAGTTAAAAGAAGTCACATTTTCAGCCGAAACGTTGGAAAACTTATAATTTTGTCGTAATTTCCTATGATATTGAAATTTCACGTAAATGTGTAATGCAAATATTTGCGCTCACCGAATAAGTAATTTTTCCTCTGACACTTTTTCATATTTTCTCATCCTCTATGTTACATACTGACCATCCAGTGTTAAATGCGCAAGAAATCTTGAGACTCATACACATACACGACAACTGCAACATTCGTGCACTGTGACATACATTATCCGTGCGCGCATCTAAAAACTCGTCCGCAATTTTTAGCTGCCAAGCAATTACGGAACTCTCCCAGCAAAGAAATGGTCGAGTCATACATAATAACACACAAGCACCGTAAAAAAGGAATTAGAAGAAATTGAGAGATTTTTGGGGGAAAAGGACACAATAATTTGACATAAGGACAGTTGGAAAATGGCGTGTCAAGGATCCATGTTTGCTTACACTAGGCATATATGCTGTTAAATGGTATCTGTCTACAGGTATACTTTCTTCTAACTTTTCTTGATAACCATCTGTTGGGATTTGGAAGTGTGTGTGAAATAATTTTCTTCTGCGTTTATCATAACTTCTACTTTATACTTTCAAGAGAGGATGGTCTTTCCCTTATGAACGTAGGGCTTCGACTGACTCATGTGAGAAACAACATGTTTGTTCAACCTTTGTTATTTGCGTCGCAGCTCATGCAACGCATCACACTCCGACGCACATGCATTCGACATGCATTTGTTTTAAAAGAAGGGAATCGAGTTGTCATCTCGATATAAAGTCTGAGGCGTAGCATAAACAGTTCAAAGGAAGGACATTGATTTTTGTCGTATTCCAACACCATCATTTAAATTTGCCACGGAACTTTAACAGTTTGCCGGCCGCTGTCACGTATACGTGCCTTCTTCTTGCCAACAGTTATTGGCCGCTATCACGTACGCGTGACTTTTTCTCTCCAGCGGTGATGTTTATTTTCCATGTTTGTGTAGGGAGATACATTGTTGTAGAGCAATGTTTGACGAACAGGGAATTGTAATTTCAATTGTCTTGCCCTCCCAATTTACCAGATTGTGTTTTATTGAAATCTCTACCGGTCACATCTAAGCGGCTGCTTGTTTGGTTAGTTTGGCACTGCCTTTCGCTGCCTTCGCATATCGGAAGATTACGTTAAATTTATTAAACATTATAAAATATCCTTCAAAATGTCATAAAATAAGGAAATATATGCTGATCCGTTATCAGACGTGGAAAATAGTTCTGATAGCGTTAGTGATAGTGATTTGGACAGTGGGAGTGATATCGTTGTGAGACGATTAAAAAATAACGGAAGATCCTAAGGGTTAAATTTTTTAAGTAAAATGTTTAAGTACTAATTTAACAATTTTTAATTATACAATAAAAATGGTATAACGGTTACCTTAATGCCTTCCTTAACCCTTTGCGGACGAGTGTCGGATATATCCGCCTAAGCCTTTTTACCGTTGCGGACGAGTGTGGGATATATCCGCCCAACTCTAGCGCTGCGGCTGGCGTACGTCTGTCTCAAAAATGGTGGCGAAAATTATTTTTTGGGGGATTTCAGTAATAAATTCCTATCTATTAGGTACATCAAGAACATCACAGGAAAGATAATATAAAAAAGTTAAATCATTTGCAATTTATACGTCGCTTGACTGATCAATTGATTGGAAATTTTCGAGATGGTGATCCCAAGCCTCCTTCGACTTCTGGAACAGCAGAAAGGCTCAACGGTCTTCTACATATTATTCAGCGAAATGAAACAGGAAGTAGTAAAGATAGTGTCGTATGCTCGAATCGGAAGGTAAAACATGGAAGGAGAAAGTCGATGTACTATTGTGCTACTTGTTCGGCTAAACCGACCTTGCACATAGGTTGCATATTGTTTTGAACTATACCATACAAAGGGAGAATATAAAACGTCTCATATGTAAACACAATTCAATTTGTTTGTTTATGATTTTGTTAGATTTTATGAAAAACTTATTTGAATTAAGATTTAGTTTTTATAACGCAAACGCGCGACGTGAATATTTTCTTTACTGCGCGCTCCAATATCTGTCGTCCACAGCGACGCTCGTCTGTCGAGCGGCTCCGTCCGTAAAGGGTTAATAATAATTATATTGCAACTACTTATGTTACGAACGATTGAATAAATACCACCGTTGGAAAGCAGTCGAATTTGCGTGAATCTCGCCGGCAACATAGAAACGGCGACTCGATAAATGTACGGCCGACATGGTGTTAAATGTAAGTCCCAGTGTTTCGTGGAATGAACAAGGTTAAAAAGCAGTGGTGTAGACTGTCGGGGATATTTATATCCTGTATTACCTATTGTGTGATTGCAAAGGACAGAGGAAAGGGAAACAAAGAAAGGTTAAAAATAAAAAATCAGATCGCATAGAAACGTCTAACAAGACGGACGTGACAGAGAAGAGAAAACAGTGAATTAGATATTTTAAAACAGTTATATTTCTTGAGACTTTGTTCGTATTGAGAGTATTTTAATCTTTGTTTCGTTCAATAATTAAACTTAGTTTAAAGAAAATATAACATAGACTAACAACCCTACATGTCAATCAACGCAATGACGTACTTGACTGCCACATTGAACCTTTGAAGTCGACCGATCGTAATATCTAATCAATCAAATCGCAATGACACTTGAGCTGTCTCGAGTTTGGCTACGTTTGTGTCTGACCACCGCGGGAAATACAAGATTACTGTCTCTGAAAACTTTAAGCTGAAAACATATTCTATTTGATAAAGCATAATGTATTTACAAAATGAAACAAATATTATATTATAAATGCAATTCGTTTAGCAATGATTATCGTTCAACACCGTGAAAGGTACAAGATTACTTTGTTTAACAATTTGGAATGGAAAACACACAGTCTTTAATAAATGATGGTATATTGACAAAATTAAGCAAACATTGTGTTGTTAACGCAAGATATGTTTGAAACAGAGTTTTGTGTGCATACGTAGGATTAATTAATTCAGCTTAACACGTCAGTTTATCTGTAACAACAAATATTATTATTTATACTCTAAGATCGGAGATTTTTTCGTTTAGAAATGGAAAACAAATACACGAATATTGAACGTGTCACAGCACGTACGATACAGAATTGCCTTCAAAAGCTTTTAGATTTATGGTTCTGTCCTTCTTTATCCAAACATCTTTATTTTCCGACTGTTCGGACTCATATGAACCTATATTTAGATGCATAGTTTAACATTTGCGCGCAATAATCTCGTTATCACTATCACTATCTTGGACACACTTTTAAAGATTTTGTAAATTATCACCGTTATTCACACTATCTTCAGAATCAGTAATAGAATTACAGTTTTTATCGCTCGATATATCTGATAAATCATCTACGTAACACTCCGGAAAACTTATTTTGTTACAAAAATTAGTGTTCCTTCATGACATTATTCAAGGGAATTTCATTTTCTTTAAATTGAAATTATTATGAGAATACCAAACAGTGTCCAGCAAGCTCAAGATGGATATACGCACTAAATCCTGCAACATGCGAATTTGCCAGAATATTTTGTAATACTTAACAACTACTGTTAGAACAGATAATTTTCAGAAAGAAAAGGTAGAACGAAAAATCTCGTTGCCGGTCTTTTACATCTCAGCATTGAAACACAAGAAATCTCGTGAGCGGTTGTTAAGTGTCAAGATGCATAATCAGGCTTAGTCTAATGCGCTAATGCAAACTATTAAGGCTGCGTTCTACCCTGGAGAATTTATAGTCACACATATACAGCAGGTACAACAGTCATCGCATCAATTAACAAAACCCTGAAAGTTTAAACCATAACATTATTACTGCAGATAGATTAGAGATCACTTAAATAACACTTATCGTCGATCGCCTATTGTACGTGTACATTTTTGCATCTTCACAAGCATTTATTCATATGAGTGGTTGACAAGTGAAAGTTAATAATTTTTAGAAGTGTTGAAATTTTACGGTCAAAGCACTTGATTCAGTTCAGTATTTAACAATTATTTGTAATAATTAATTATTTTCCAAAAGCAATAAAAATTATTATTATTTAAAAATTATTGACCACGTTCAGTATTTAAAAGAAATATAGTACTGCGCCTTTTGCGGTGTTAGCCGATTTGCCAAATGACCAAATCATACATCAAAGGATATGGCGATCTGAAAGATGTGCTCACAAATAAAGAGACGTTCCCGCGACAAACGTTTTCATCAATAGCACACAGCCTAACTAGGCTATCGGCGGACTACATCACGAATTTCGGATTATCGAGCATTTCTTCATAAAAGCGATTGACAAGAGAAAGTTAATAACTTTTAGAACTGTTCAAATTTCACTGTCAAAGCACTGGATCCAGTTCAGTACTTAACACTTTAACGACCGCTAGCCGATTAATCGACTTTTCGGTTCTAACTGCTATTTACCGGTAGCCGATTAATCGGCTTTTCAGTGGTCAACGGTTATATTAGATAAAATAAATATCAGATGATATTATGACAATTCTAAATGAAAATAAAATTACACTGCTTTGAAACCACAGGATTCTCAACAACACATTCAGTATTTTTCAGTTATAAAGCTTTACAAGTAGGCACATACACAATTCGTGGCAGTTAGTAAGCGGCATCTTCAGTCAATAGCGGTCGGTAAAGTGTTAACAATTATTTGTAATGATTAATAATTTTTAAATAGTAATAAAAATGATTATTATTTAAAAATGATTGACCACGTTCAGTATTTAAAAGAAATCTAATACTTCGCCTTTTGCGGCGTTAGTCGATTTGCCAAATGACCAAATCATACATCAAAGGATATGGCGATCTGAAAGATGTGCTCACAAATAAACAGACGTTCCCGCGACAAACGTTTTCATAAAGAGCACACAGCCTAACTAGGTTATCGCCCGACTACATTACGAATTTCGGATTAGCGAGCGGACAGACACTCAGCGGTATTAAATAAGGCCCTTACAGACGAGGCACGCTATTCGATCAAGAACACATTCGACGTCACGCCGATACGAAGTTAGGCGTGGCGCGTATGTGTACCGATTTCGCGCAAGATGATGGCCAATAACTGTCGTTGCCGAGATTAAAGTGTTTTATGGCAAGTAAGAGAGCCGACTAGAAGTTTCCCGGAACGACTTGGTACACGGTTTCGGACGAACCGGTTGCCTTCTCTCTCCTACTCGACGTAAATGTGTTAATGGCATCCGTATATCACATCGCGGGCAAAGTACTAAAACAGTGCAACATTTTCGATGATGCATCGATCGCGTCCGAGTAACGGCTAACGACCTCTGTGAACTAGTTTTCCTAAAGGATATGCTTATGACTTCGTCCCTTCCAACGCTTACCATCACACATGGGCGTCGTTGCGTGTGCACGCGAATGCGTATGATGTCATATGTGCCACAGATATACGGGACGTAATATGAGCTACGCAATGTTCGCAATTCCGTCGCGGTGCTGGCCGTCCGCGTGCCTAATTAATTCCGTGTACCTTTGCCGCCATATCCGTTAATGACTTCCAGCACGCAGCGACCTAAGTTTCTTCCAACGAGTAGACTAAACGCGTCATAAAGCTGATTCTTTGTGGAAAAAATGCGTTGGCTTGGAAAAAGTGGTGAGGTCATATGTCTTGGCGTCAATACGCAAAAAGAGGCCACATACGCGGCAGGATAAATATTCCTGCTGGCGTTAGTCGGTATTTGAAGGGCTCAGCCTTCAAATAGCCGAGAGGAAAAAGAGCGGTATATATGTTGGCAGCATTCGAGACTATTTCAAAGGCAGCGCCTTATTGCGGGCCACTTGAATTATGCGTTTACACAGAATGTCGGAAAAATAACAGGACGTTTTAGATTTACGGAAAATTACTAACGTCATCTCTTAAGGGGACATTCTACTTTCTTGGGTCGAAAAAATCGATTTTTTTTTTATTATCTTCGAAAGTATATACTTTCGAGATTATGTCCTTAAATTTGCAGCGATAAGTTACAAAAATTGGGAAAGTTATAGGCCTCGCATCTAACCCGCCTCGCGCAGATAGAAGGGTAACGTCGCTTGACCGGTCGGGCCGTTTTTCTCTTTCAGCGATCTTTATTTATTCTAAGAAATTATCTAATTCTGAAAACGATTTAAAAGAGAAGATCACCCAAATGTAAACATTGCATTGGTAAACATTACGAAGGAGTGTGTTCCGCGCACCAAAATAACATCTAAATATCATCTTACCCTTGACCTTGACGATGTCTGTTATGTTTGTTGCTTTCTGAACATGCATTCAGTATTCAAACAGTTTTCAAAAGAGACGTATCGTTTTAATATGGATCGAAAACAAAGTAAATTTGTCAATTCGAGACCCTGTCGTTCGCGAAAAAGAAAGTTTATTGGAAATCAGCATACAAGTGAATGCAGTTTAGAGTACGCTAGTACATCGGCAAAAAAATTAAAAGAAAATGCTGATCTGCATGTAAACATTGATCCGGCTATGAATTATTGTATATTACAATTCACTACGTAAGAATCTTTTATATACAAAAATTCGATATGCAAAACTTTAAATGCGTTTTTCTCAGTACTATATTTTTTCAACTGGCGTGCACGATTCCAAAAAAACTATTCGATCAATCGGTCCGAGATTTTAATATATTATTCTACATGCTTATGCCTATCGTATGAACCACGGGCGTGTTAATTAATCAATATTTTCTCATTTTTTTCCATCATAAAAAGACGGAAAATATGCCATTTTCGTGAACCTAACTTTGGAAAGTCAGTCATTTTGAAAGTTTTCATGCAAACTCTTTCTCCGTGGTTCATGCGATAGTGGTTAGTATGTAAATTAAGATTCCTGTTCTGTTTTTTTTTCTGATTATCCCAACGACCGCAATCACGCACGCCAGTGAGTATGAATTTTTTGGAGGTTCTCCAGCAATCAAGAAGAATTTATATGAAAAATTTGAAAAAACATAAAAAAAAATGTTTTTGTATAAATAAAGGTCGATATGATACAATGTGAAAGTTTCAAATTGCTGCGTTTCTATTTTCGATAAGAAAAAAATGATTGAAAATCAGTAAAATTTTTCGATGAGAAAGTAGAATGTCCCCTTAAAATAATATATGTGGGGTCTGGAGAGTCACATTAACGAATAAATTGGACACGTGCTAACGGAAAACAGACGTTTTATATTACAATAACCAAAATATGAATCGCGATCCGGTCCTTCTCCTTTGACTACCGATAAACGACTGCCGATTTCTTTCCTTCACTGTTTCCAGTCTAGGAGCTAGGTCCGTAGAGTGGGCCTCGGGGCTCATTCCCACATATATAATTTGAAAGCTGTATGTTTCCGTCACAGAACACGCCTGCGATCATTGTTATCCATCGACGGATTGTTGGGTTATAGCGCTTAAAGTCAGAGTGCCTTTTTGTCAGCTCGTCACAAAAACACGATGGAGCAAAAAGCTAATATTAAATTTTGTTTCAAACTCGGTAAAAGTTTTACAGAAACATTTGAAATAATGGGAAAAGTTTATGGCGATGATTGCTTATCCCGTAGACATGTGTTCGAGTGGTCTAAGCGATTTCAGGACGGACGTGATACTTTAGAAGACGACCCAAAGGCAGGCCGACGAAAAAAAAAAAACAGAAATTGCGATGATTTGGTAGAAAAACTGCGTGAAATGATCACCTACGATGCAAATTCGACTGTAAGATGGATAACGGAGAAATTAAATACGACCAAAGACATGGTTCACGAAATTTTGACGAAGAATTTAAACAAACGGAGAGTCTGAGCTCGATTTGTTCCGCAGGCCTTAACTGAGGAACAAGAAATTGCTTGTGTTGAACATTGTGTAGGGATATAAGATATTAGGTGATGTCGAAGTGTGATGCGGAATTATATTGAGTAGAATAATTTATTTAAAGATAAATAGAAACACTAATATATACATATAAATACAAAATGAAAGTAAAACTATGGCAATCCGACTACGATTCGGTAAACGGCAAGAAAACGTATCAATACTGGACTGAACTACATTCTGAACTTGACTGACTGACAACTCAACTTAAACTCTGATCTATTACTGAACCATAACTGAACTAAGACTGAACATAACTGAGACTAGACTGTAACTAAGACTGAACCCGCGTCGCAAACCGGGCCGCCTTTTATACGGACCTCTACCGCCTTATCTTAATCCTGTAGGGCCCGATGGCCCAACGACAGTTTTATGCGACGCATCTACGGCCGTTTTCCTGATGCTACAATTGTAAGGACGTTATTAACACTTTAACTGCCACAGTGGTCACCGGTGACCGGCGCAAAACATTTCACTACAAATGCAAAAAATTCACAATCAAGCCTACTTGCAATTTTGTAAAATCAATTGATGCTGGAACGGTGCTTCAATACTTCGGCGTCCAACAATTCTGCATTACTTTCATTTTGCCCGATTTAATCACACTCTGCAGCATCTTAACGTGTCGCGGTTCTAAGGTAGAAAAATACGCTTGGCAGTTAACGTGTTAAAACAACTCGACGGAACCGCAACATTCCTGGAATCTGTTGTAACTGGTGATGAGACTTGGTGCTTCAAGTACAATCCTCAAACAAAACATCAAAGTGCGACGTGGAAGTCTCCATCTTCTCCGAAATCGAAAAAATTGCGTTCCCAGAAGTCATGAGAGAAGACAATGTTGATTTGTTTTTACGACTCTAAAGGTACTATACTTCGGGAATTCGTTCCACAGGGTCAAAATGTCACTGGCGAATATTATCTGGGTGTTATGGAGCGTTTGTGGGCGAGAATCGTTCGAATGAGGGGAGAATATCGAGAGCCGGGAAGTTGATTCTTTTTGGACTCAAATGCACCATCTCACAGGTCCGTCGCTGTCCAACAATTTTTGGCGAAAAAACAAGACTGTGTTCTTCAACATCCTCCGTATTTCCCTGATTTGTCACCATGTGACTATTTCCTGTTTTCGAAACTCAAATTGGCTATGAAAGGAATTTTATGATGATGTTACATAAGTCCAAAACGCCGTGACGTGGGTCATTCAGGTGATTCCGAAAAATGACCTAAAAAAATCTATGCAAGCATTGGTTGAACGTGCCTAGCGGTGTATCGATACGGAAGGGGTGTATTTTGAATAACAATAAACAAAATTGCCAAAATAACTAATGTAGCATCAGAAAAACGGCCGTAGATGCGTCGCGTAAAACTGTCGTTGGGCCATCGGGCCCTACCGGATTAAGATAAGGCGGTAGAAGTCCGTATAAAAGGCGGACCGATTTGCGACGCGAGTTCAGTCTTAGTTACAGTTCAGTTCAGTCTTAGTTCAGTTATGGTTCAGTAATAGGTCAGAGTTTTAAGTTGTCGTTCAGTTTAAGTTGAGTTGTCAGTCAGTCAAGTTCAGAGTGTAGTTCAATCCAGTATTGATACGTTTTCTTGGCGTTTACCGAATCGTAGTCGGACTGCCATAGTTTTACTTTCATTTTGTATTTATATGTATAATTAGTGCTTCTATTTATCTTTAAATAAATTATTCAGCTCAATATGATTCCGCATCACACTTCGACATCACCTAACATCTTATATCCCTACACTAATTTTTTTTTTTTTTAATTTAAAACGTTCCGTTATTTTCCCGACATACTGTGTACGTGTTAGAATAAATATTCCTGGTGGCGTTAGTCTCTTATTGAGGTGCTGAGCCTTGAAATAGCCGAAAGAAAGAAGATCGGTATCTATGTTGACAGCATTCGAGACTATTTCAAAGACAGCGCCTTATTGCGGGCCACTTGAATTATGTGTTTACTCTTTTGAGGTACCGCAGACACAGACGTCATCGATGCTTCCTTGTGCGTGCAGGAGAATAAATATCTTAAAGAAGGGATTTAGCCACATGGTGGAAAGAGTCTTTTGACACTCTGCTAAGAGGAGTTTGTCAAGGGTCACGGCACTTACCCCAGAACCCACGGATTGAACGCTCGTGGAGTTTTAACGGACATATGTTAGCTGGGAAACTTGAAAATCTATGATGGTCGATTTTCTTACGTGTCGGCACTGGTTGCGGGTCTTTTGTAGAGAATGGATTCGGTAATGTTATTATTGGATCTAGAATAGTGTGGGAGAAAATGTATTAAGTAGATGATAATGATGCAAAGTAAAATATAATGATATTTAGCCAAGCGCTAAGAGTATTTCGTCACAGGTTTTTACCCAAGTCATCTTTACTACTCCAAAAACGGAAAGAGGATATAAAAGTGTTATCAATTGATAAATTGTAGTTGGTGGTAATGATGGTTTGTTGCATGTAGTTGGTATGAAGCGTGAAATTAAAAATGAATAATACACTTTAGGTTATCTTGGGGTGATTATTCACATATTCGTAACAGTAACGTAGTTTATGATTTTTAAAATATGGTAACGATCAAAACAAACAATTTTCAATTGAAAGCTACAACTTTTTTTTTACTAATTTATCTGAATTTATTTAACAGATTTGGTTAACAATTCTGTTTTAGGAAGGAAGAAAATGTATTTCATAAATGACATAAAATAATTATTTAATTTCATATTATACAATAAAAAAATTAAAATACAATGCGTTACTAAAGAAAAAGTGGAATATATCCCTATTTGTTTGACTGGGTATTAACCCAAACTAAATTCAAAATGACGTATTTTCAACTGACGCACAGACTCTCGCTCAAAAACGCTCTTTTTAATTCTCTGTTTGGTCTCCCTTTGTAAACCAAATGCATTTCCGCAATCACGTAATAAAAATACTCACACTCTCTTACACGCAGTCAAATCAAATAAACTGTTGACGCTGCGATATTAATAACCGAAGTTTGCGGACAATCTTTCGCTAGTCATTGTTTGTTTCTCACACACTCACAGAAACTCAGCATGGCACTCTGCAATAGTATGTATGTTTTATGAAATTTTGTTTTATATGACGTCATAATTGTGTATAGAAAAATTTGCAAAATTTGAAGAATAACGATATTTTAGCACATATTAATAAAGAATATTAAAATGCTTAGTTAAATTGAGCAATATTTTGTATGGATTATTTCCGTATGAACTTATCACCACCTAAAAGACATCGGCCTGTTTTGCAAATTCCAAATAACGATCGACACATTTACCGTACACAAAGCTGTTCGATACAAATCACATCATCACGCTTGACTCGTGTTAACCTCACAACTTCGTCTGTCCAAATTGGGTACAAGGTGCAATATATGATTCGAAATTATATGGTCAGAGGTACGGTTTCACGTTGTCTCGTTTGCCTTTCAGGTTTACAGTACGGGACTGTCTATTCGATGATCATAAAATTCTACACGAATGTCAGAATGACATGATACGCTATAACCGTGAAATCTAATGGAGTATCCGACTCGGTAAAACACAACGGAGTGACAGCGTGACGAGCAACCGATACGATCAATCCCTTTTGCGCCTCTCTCTATTCACACCGTCAGGCATTTCAAAAACGGCATATTGGGATATGTGAATATCTCTCTTCCTTATCAGCCAAAGCTTGTTTATAGTTCCCAGAAATTGAATATAACATGTTCATTGTCCGTATAACTGGTAAGCGACAAGCATTTCGGCGACCAGGTGCTTAATCAGTATTAATAATGTAGGATTTAAACTACGTGAAACTAGTGTAAATACGCAACACTAGTGAAACTAGTGCAGGATCGATAATTCGCGAAAAAATAGTGCGTACAGTAAAACCTGTTTTTGTGCGGTCCTTTTTTGTGCGATTTTGTTTTTGTGGGGTATATGAATCTAAGCGGCGTTAGCACCAGTTTAATGTTTCCTATCAATGTACATATACATGTTGTGGACGAAATATATGACTGTGTAATTAATCGAAACGTTACCGAAAACGCGTCAACATTATTATCTGAAATTAGTGCGCTCGCACATAACATCGGCGGAGAAGACTTTGATTCTTTTGGCGATAATGACCTGGACGAGACGATTGAGGACCAAACTGTCGATGATAGTGACATTATCAATAGTTTGATAGATTATGAAAATGGACAAGAAGAACCGGAATCTATTACAGCAGATAAAATATATGCAGGGATCCAAATCTCGAAAAAATTGGAAACGCATTTTCTTAAAATAGATACCAATGGGGAAAGACGCTTAAAATTCCAAAAAGAACTGAGATCATGCAAGTCTCACTACCGTGGCGTTTACAAGCAACTGACCAGTCGACCGTCGTCACAAGAACTGATTACTGAGTTTATGGTACCAAAAAACAAATCAATTGAAATCCTATCTTCAAGCGACGAAAGCGATTTTCAACCAATCCATCACAAGAAGATGCGTGTTTTGGATTACGACGAGTAGCAGCAAACTATTTAATGTATAATGTGAAAACTTCTCCATGTATATGTACAATGAAGAATTAAATATTTTTACAATTTCTTTAGGTCTAATTTAATTATTTTATTTAATTGAAAGCATTCTCTCATATATTTCATAAATCATTGATGTATTTTCTAAGTCCGACTTTTTTTATGCGGTCCCTATCCACCGCATAAAAAAAATGTTAGGTACTATATCGCACAAAATTGTTTATTATATGTAAGAATTTATAAAATTTTCGAATATTTTTTTGTACGATTTCTTTTATGCGGTCCCTATCCACCGCACAAAAACAGGCTTTACTGTATAAGTTAAGGTGTGATGCGTGGCGTGAGCGGCGACGCATATAACAAAAGAAGGCCGAAGATGTTTCATATTCGGCAGTCGAAGCCGGACGATCAAAGATGAAAGACGTATAAAGACGAAGTCTGTCAAGCAAATACGCACTTAAAGACGTAAAAGACGCGAACAATTCGAAAGACGTATTTTAATGTTTTCTTCATTTCTCCCATGTGTGCAAAATTTGTGCTATCTTTACATTTCTTATAACAAAATATTTTGTTTCTTTTTTCTATTATAACAGGGGAAATCATTTTTATTCTAACCCGAAAGTTTTCCCCTACACTAGTATAACATTTACAAACAATGACAACACAATCAAGACACTTTCGTCTCATTTCCTAATCTTTCGTCGTTTCGCCGTTTTGTCTTTACGTCTTATCGTCTTTACATTTCGTCGTCAACTGACTAATAAGCAACCAAATAATACAACTCAACAAACTCGTCACCTATAATACATCAATATAATAATTGAGGATCATAGGCGACCTTTACTCGCCAATTAGAGGACCCTGTATTTGAGATCTCACGATAATTATATTTTTATTTTTATTTTAACACATTCACTCACCATGGTCTAGATAAAAAAATATATTCTGTATAAATAAATAGAGGAAATTTTTCAATAAAATACAAAACATTAGCTTAATTATCCAAATTTATTTTGTCACGTTCAAAATAAGCCTTCAAAATAAGCACTTTCCGGGGTGGCCTTCAGCTTCTTCTGCGAATTTTGTTTCATGGTTTCAAGGGATTCAAATCGTTTTCCACGAACTGGTAATTTGAGTTTGGGGAACACAAACAAGTTAGATGGAGCCGTATCTGATGAATGCGGTGCTTGGTCGATGACATTCGCTGAGCGTTTGGTAAAAAATTCGCGGACAAGAATAGATGTGTGGGACGATTATTTATTATTATCGTGCATTATCGTAGTGCAGAATCCAAGAATTGTTCTCCCACAAATCTGGCCTTTTCCGGTGAACATTCTCTCTCAAACGCCTAGATAATATTGCTTGTTAACTGTTTACCCCTCCGAAAGGAATTCCGAATGGACAATACCACAATAGTCAAAGAAAGCAGTCACATGACTTTGATTTTCGATCGAATTTGACGTGGCTTCTTCGACTTTGGCTCGTTATCGAAATAAACAAACCGATTCCAAAATAGCGTCAAAAATCTACGTGCCAATTAGATACATTGGAACCAGCTTACAACTGATTGTTTCCTGATACCTTTTACGCGCTTTTTAAGTGAGAAATTCCCGGTACTGATTAGATCGAATCATAAGTAACTTTCGTTTTTTTCTATCAAACATTCATTTTGCTCTCATGGAATAATAAAATTATATTCATTTATTATGTATTCGCCACTATTATGTATGACCTTCTCCCATCTTTCTGGAAGTTTATCAATTCCTTCCTCGTAAAATGTGGTTGGTTTGGACTGGAAGAAATTTTCGACAGCCTGACTGACTTGTTCTTCAGAATTGAAAAGATTGTGAGGTACCCATACTCCGAACTTGCTGACTTTCCCTAATTTCTCCAGGTGGCGGTTAACACTTGATTGTGAAGTATTCGTTAGTTCGTCTTTTAAGGTCGTATCTCCAGAACGGAATTTTACAAACCAATTTCTAACTGCCCGATCAGTTATCAGTCCTTCACCGTATACGCTGCATATTTTTTCAGCTGTCGCCTTAGCGCTACTGCCTTGTTTAAATTCCCAAAGCATTACATGTCGAATATGCACTTTTTGACTCTCCATTTCAGAGGTTAAGAAAAACAGTTGAATGTAACACGCACCACATAAAACAGGTGACAGAAGACAAACTGAATCCTCATCTGTATAGTGAAAAAAAACTCGTTAATTTACTTATTAAACGGAAGTTACTTATGACTCGGCCTTATATTTGACAGAATGTATACGCCGTAGCATCTGCTTTCTTTGCAAATTTAGCGTAATACGTTGCATGTGTTCGCTTGTGCATATATAAACGCTTACTACGGTTAAGTTTAAAAAACCCACGCTAACGCCCATGCTTTTGTAAATCTATTAAGGTCAAGTTTTACATAATACGTTGCACACATCTCCTTGTAAACTTTGAACACTATTGCGGTCAAGTTGGGCAAATCCAGGCAGTGGCCCGTGCTTTTCTTGGAGATTTTACGTAATACATTTCTCGTATCCACTTGTACACACAGAAACGCCACTGCGGCCAAGTTGGAAACATTCACGCCATGGCACGTGCTATTTTTGCAAGTTTTACGTAGCCCGTGCGCACTTGACACGTATAAACTGTATTAGATAATTCACACAAAGCATTCGATATAAATGTCGCATGTAGGTAACATGTCACGGGGAAAAGATTTAAAATGGTTTTTTAAAAACTTTAGGATTGCCGTGGCAATCACTTCGTGACTTTTATTCTTACAATAGGCTTAATACAATTATAATGGAGTGACCGTGGTCACTCTAGGAACGTAAAAAAAAGTCAAAGGATGAAAACTGAGTAACTAGCTCCTGGGTCGTGTGGGCGTGAGCCTTTATACTGCCAGGACCCTTAGTTTTGGGTCCTATGGAGGGGATTGCATCGGCTGTCGTTACATAACACATGGTAGAGAATGTGTTAATTCATTAAAGCACATGAGTTGATTATTTAATTTAAGGGGGTATATCAATATAAACGCCTGAAAAAGGCAACTTTTCAACATTTTTTTCTCAGAAACTGTTGCATATAACTAAGCAAACTATTTTTCCTGAAAAGGTATGGCCTAGGAAAATTTTTTAACCGTTTGAAAATATTTGTGTATTTAATTATATTGGTGATTATATGCTCATCAAACAAATTTTTGTTGTGCTAGCGTAGACAATTCCAGCCCTTTTGGACATCTGAGACAGAGAATTGAAAGAAATTCTTAATCTATATGAATGTGGTTATCGCATGAACCTCAGGTTTCAAATGTCCATGAAAATTAACAAAATGGCGGCGTTTCGACAAAAATTGGAAAATAAGACATTTTTTTTGCGCTACTTGCAAAAACCTCGTTGATTCTAGGATATTAATTCTATGACTATAAACTATCAAAAAATGGAAAAAAACCGATGTTTTAGACCCGTCACATTGGAATACCCCCTTCATATCGTTGTACTTCTGATCTTACCTCATTGCTCTTCAGCCAATCTTTATACACCACCACAATTGCGTCGAAGATTATGTGCACAATTTATGCGTTTTGCTACTATTACAAACTTATATAAGTGTTGAAAACTCTCGCAAATTATCCGTAAAGTTGTAATACTTACGTTAAAAATTGACCATTTCCGTAATGGGTCCCATGGAAATTTTTCTGTCGCTCATATGTGACTGATATGGCGTTCAACGTGCTAATGAATTTCAAATATTTTTCGGTAAATATGCATTTTATTTTACTACTCTTTATTAATTTTAAATTTCGTCAGCCTGTTAATATCCCCGTCTTTTTAAATAAATGTAGGAATTAAACACGTGAAACTAGAGACTATAATATTTGTAAACAGTAGCAACACAAACAAAGTACTTTAATTTTATTTCCTTATCTTTCGTCGTTTCGCCTTTTCGTCTTTACGCCGTTTCGTCTTTACGTCTTATCATCTCTACGTTTCGTCGTCAATTGACTACTAAGCAACTAAATTCAACAAACTCATCACCTATGATACATCAATATAATAATTGAGAATCATAAGTGACCTTTCCTCGCCAATTAGAGGACCCTGTATTTGGGATCCTACATAAATATTTTCGCATTATCCCAATTATTACTATTTGCATCACATTTAATTTCGCACAATATAAATTGTTATCTTGAACATACTATTTTTAGGCATAAGCAGCTGACAATGGTATGTAGCTCTGATCGAAACGTCCGACATCGTTTACGCATTTGTGATGAAACACTGAAATGTTAAGGCCGAACAGTATTTTACTCATACCTATAAACCTTTCTTAGTGATATTCGAGTATGTCAGAGAATGTGAAGCAACCTTTCCAAGGCATTTTTTGTAAGCACAAGTTTGGTATGACCATTTTTAAATTCACCGTTGACCTTTTCGGGTATTCCACTTTTGCGGTGCTTCGTTTCGTGGCCGTCCAGATGAAAACAAATATCGGATTCTCCATTGAAAACGAAAAATGGACCTGTAGTGTATCGATTAAGACAATTGATTGGGATATCCGAATGCGAAACAGAGCCAGGACTCGCGTGCTGTCAGTTCTATCTGTATGTGGCCCTCGAGTTGGAGAGTATAGAGAAAAAATTGAGTTTTTAGTACATCGTCCAATGACTTTGACAATAGAAAATTATAAAGCCTTTCTAGATTAGACATTTTCCCAATTTGTGTGCTCACCTAATTTAAGTATTATTACTCGATTTCAGCTTATACGTCGTTTCTTTTCCTACCTAAGAGTTGTGTATTTTTCCGCTTACACTTATCGCCCGCGAAAATTCCTTAATTTCTCATTCCACCCCTTTATTCTCGAGTACGCAGGCATCGAACCCAGCTATTGGAATTTTACATTTTTTACGCAGTCCTGTACAGTACGTTAACCTATCCACATACCAGGTTGTTCAATAAGTTTTGTTTTGTTTTGTTGAGGGCGTTGCTACTAGTCCAAATTTGTTTTTGTTTTGTTGGTTCACTCTTCTTATCAACGTATGTGAAGTTATTTCAATCAGTCAATTCATTCTTTGTTTACAAGCCATTTAGTGTCGCCGTGTCACAGTATTTTCGACAATGGAAAAAATTGAATATCGTGCAGTGATAAAATTCTTATTTTTCGAAGGTGTAGCACCAAAAGAAATTCACAAACGAATGTTAAGAGTGTATAATGAACGTTCACCTTCAATTAGAACAGTAGAAAGATGGGTTGCTGAATTTAAACGTGGTCGTACAAGCCTTGAAGATGATCCACGTGAAGGACGTCCAAAAACCGCATCAACACCAGAAATCGTAGCCAAAGTACAGGATATGGTTTTGGAAGATCGTCGATTGACTGAGAGGGATTTAGTAGAGGCTCTACACATCTCATTAGGCAGTGTGAGTCATATTTTAAATGAAATTTTCAGTTTTAAAAAGCTGTGTGCACAATGGGTGCCTCATTCGCTAACAATTGAACAAAAACACATTCGAATGCGACTTTCTCAACAACATTTGGAGCGTTTTAAAAAGGATAAAGTGGATTTTGTGCGTCGATTCATCACTATGGATGAGACTTGGGTCTATCACCATGATCCTAAATCAAAACAAGAGGCTAAAGAGTGGTGTGAACCTGGTTGTTCGGCTTCGAAACGAGTTCGTGTCCAGAAATCGGCCAAGAAGGTTCTGGCATCAGTTTTTTGGGATGCGAAAGGAATTTTATTTGTGGATTACTTGCAAACTGGTAAAACAATTAATTCTGAATATTATTGCAACCTTTTGGACCAGTTGAAGGAGAAAATTCGTGAAAAAAGACCCGGTTTGCAGAAGAAAAAAATCCTTTTTCATCAGGACAACGCACCGTGTCACAAGAGCATTTTGACAATGGCTAAAATCCATGAATTAAAGTTCGAATTGTTGGAGCATCCGCCGTATTCACCAGATTTGGCCCCCAGCGACTTCCATTTGTTTCCAGAACTCAAAAAATGTATGCGTGGCAAGCGTTTTTCGTCAAATGAAGAGGTCATAACGGCTGTTGAAGCGTATTTTGCAGACCTTCCGGAATCTCACTTCAGGGATGGGATCCACAGATTGGAGGATCGTTGGAGCAAGTGCATTAATGTTCAGGGAGATTATACTGAATATTAAAGTGTATTTTGAACCATAACATTGTGTTTTTCTTATCGAACGACAAAACTTATTGGGCAACCTGGTATATTCCATCCACCGTTTGATTCAAAGAAAAAACAAAGTGCAGTGACCGTAAGGAACTAGGCTGACATTATCTTGGCATCCCCGGAGATCATAAGAAACAGAATACTTTTTCAGAAGTAATAGAGTGCTCAAGGGTGCGAGACGAATAATTTCGCTGCAGCCGACACCTACAACACAGAGAATAAGGATATTACATATGGCGACTAGGATAATAAAGTGTGGAAAGTGCAACAATTTATAGTAGCAATAGTTTACCAGCGTTTCACCCAAATGAATATGAGAGGAATACATACATAAAATGGACACAAGATAGAGCCTTTGAATTGTTTGCGGAAAGCACGAACGTAAAATACCTCAAAAGAAAGAAAGCAATGGTTTTGCATTATGGAGGTTTGGAGGTGCAAAATGTATTTTATACTTTACCGGATGCGGATGCTGTCGAGGAAGGAGTAAAACTGTACTAGAATGCAGTGAATGCTTTTACGACACATTTTAAACCAAAGGTAAATCCGGCATCCAAACGACACATGTTTCAGGAAACACGACAAAGGAGAATGAGACAATGAGTCAATATATCACGAGGCTAAGACAAGAGACGAAAAATCGTGACTTTGCTGTGATTTAGAAATTTGTAGGCATCTAAAAAGCGTGCATTAACCCCTTGACTGCTATGGGCGTATATATGCGTCCGCTGAAATCTATCGGGCGCATGTATGCGTTCTCAATCGTTTCGATTTCTTATCTATTGCAGCCACAATTATCAATGTACGCGAGGAATACAGATGTGTTCCATATCAAATAATTTTTTTGCAGTATTTAATTTAGCGTAAATGAAGAAATATCATTAGAATTTAGTTGTGCCTTACATAATCAATCAATAGAGTTCATACTAGCGAAAAGTGCTTCGTCCTCAGCGAGCGCTTTGGCCGGAACTATTCAGCTCTCAAAAAGTTAAAGCGAAAAATTGAATAATCGGATGATATAATAATTTACAGAAAGTGAAATAAGCGAAAGAAATAACAATAAATGTACGATTTTAAAATAAATTTTGAAAGGGGTCATCTGACCTATCTATTCTTACCATGAGGGGTGATTTCACCCCTTATGAAATAACCGTTGATTTTCAGATAGAAATTCCTAATTTATTAACCTTTTGACTGCTATGGGCGCATATATGCGTCCATCGAAATCTATCGGTGTCAACTATGGGCGCATGTATGCGTTTTCAATCGTTTCGATTTCTTATCCATTGCAGTCACAATTATCAATGTACGAGATGAATATAGATGCATTCTTTATCAAATCATTTTTTTGCGTTATTTAATTTAACGTAAATGAAGAATTGTCATTAGAAGTTCGTTACGCTTTACATAATAAATGAATAGATTTCACACTACCAAAAAGTGCTTCGTCCTCAGCGAGCGCTTTGGCCGGAACTATTGAGCTCTCAAAGAGTTAAAGCGAAAAATTGAATAATTAGATGATGTAAGAATTTTCAGAAAGTCAAATGAGCGAAAGCAAAAAACAATAAATGTACGATTTTAAAGTAAATTTTGAAAGGGATCATTTGACCTATCTATTCTTACCATGACGGGTCATTTGACCCCTTATGAAGTAAACGTTGATTTTCAGATAGAAATCCCTAATTTATTAACCTTTTGACTGCTATGGGCGCATATATGCGTCCGCCGAAATCTATCGGTGTCAACTATGGGCGCATGTATGCGTACTCAATCGTTTCGATTTCTTATCTATTGCAGCCACAATTATCAATGTACGAGATGAATATAGATGCGTTCTTTATCAAATCATTTTTTGCGTTATTTAATTTAGCGTAAATGAAGAATTATCATTAGAAGTTCGTTACGCCTTACATAATCAATGAACTTTCATTTGATTTCACACTAACGAAAAGTGCTTTGTCCTCAGCGAGTGCTTTGACCAGAAGTATTCAGCGGTTAAAGGGTTAAACTAAGTACGGCAACGTTTGTTAGAAAAGAGAGAGGTGAAGTTGAATGCCGAAATGGAAGTTTCGAGAAGATTCGAAGCGTTTCAGATGCGAATAAAAGAGATAGAGGATCAAACGGTAGTGGCAATAAAAAGCATGAACAGAAATAAAAGGTATGAAGTAACCCACAAGAAAAAAGACGGTCAATATTTTTGTTAGGGATGTATGGGACACGTGTAAAGACGAGAAATGCCCCGCAAAAACAAGAGAGTACAGTAAATGCGGACATAGGGGTCATTTTGCGATAGTGTGCAGATCGCAGCTGACAATAAACTATAATAACAGAACGGTAAATACTACATGAGACACTAAAGGCCAGGGGACTGGACGACATGGACGATTCAAAAGAGTCAAGGTACACTTTTGGATTGCAAGTAGACTACAGAACTAACGTAGTGGAAAAGAGACAGTTAGGTAGGGATATAAGATGTTAGGTGATGTCGAAGTGTGATGCGGAATTATATTGAGTAGAATAATTTATTTAAAGATAAATAGTAACACTAATATATACATATAAATACAAAATGAAAGTAAGACTATGGCAATCCGACTTCTATTCGGTAAACGGCAAGAAAACGTATCTATACTGGACTGAACTACACTCTGAACTTGACTGACTGACAACTCAACTTAAACTGAACGACAACTTGAAACTCTGATCTATTACTGAACCATAACTGAACTAAGACTGAACTGAACTCGCGTCGCAAATGGGTCAGCCTTTTATACGGACCTCTACCGCCTTATCTTAATCCGGTAGGGCCCGATGGCCGAACGACAGTTTTATGCGACGCATCTACGGGCGTTTTTCTGATGCTACAGTTATGAACATTAAATTATTCAGAGTGATTTTAACCGTTTGAGTACGGGAGCATTTTCTTATGCATATGGTAAAAGTCCGGGATGAAATGCCTAGTATTTTTTTGGGGGAAACAATGAAAATGGTTATAATTAACACTAATTCTTATTTAACAAGTAATTATGATAAAAAAATTTTTATTTTCACTTATTACAAAAATGTTTTGCTGCACAAATTCCATGAATTCCTTTTTTACATATAGCGCAAATTAGGTTAGATCATTTAATTCCATTACCATTTTTATTACTGCATACATCACACTATCGAAAATTTCGCCCAGGCAATTTTTCTAAAGAAAACTTTTTACTTATTGGTGACGTTTCTGTGGCATTTTTGCTTGCTAACCATTCCTCTTCTATAGTATCAATAATGTTCGAAGTAAATTGCAGTCTATTTAATTCTTATATTCTTAAAAGCCACAACTGAGTTAAATGAATAAAAACTGCTACTGATATTACTGCAACTGCTCTCAATAATTGCGTAAAGTACTACCAACAGCAGCGTCTTCGCATTCTCGATACAAAACAAGAGCAGCGCTATCGCGCTGCGCCGTATTTTTGGCATACAAGTGAAGTGCGATAGCGCTTCCCCGGACTCAAACGGTTAAATATGATTTATTCACGTGTACAATGCAATATTATCGGTGAGGAAACGTGGAAGTGGTGCAAAAATGAAAAGATTGTGTGCAAAACTAATAAGGTTGTGCGTATGGATATATATCTTATGTGGGATGTGTGATTTTGTGCGAATGGGCAATGACAGAGTGTGCGTATGAGACAGAGAGTGAAAAAGAATGCATGTGTACGTATGTGCTGTTAGGAAGATTCTGGAACAAGTTCATTGTCATGGGAACGAGACAGAATAAAAGGGTCGAGCGCGATGTCGAGACAAGCGAGTCTTCCAGCGAATCTTTAGAGAATACAAGCGAGTCTTTGCGAACCCTTTGAGAATACCAGTGAGTGCGTCTTAGCGAGTCTTAGTGAATTTTCAAGCGTGTTTCAGCGAGTCTTAACAAGTGCGTCCACGAGTGAGTTTAGCGAGTCTTCGCGAATCTTTTGAAAGAGTGAGCGTGTCAGCGTTTAATATAGAGTATAGTGCATGTAACGTTATAGAAGTTCAAATATAGCTACTACTTTTGTAACCAAGGCCGTTCAGTAATATCATTCCAGTCTAAATCCTACGCTTATTATAACGACACGGTGCTAGAATTATTAAGATAGTTCGAATGCAATGTCTCAGTGGGGAGTCCGAAGATGCAGGCAAATTTTGTAGTGTTAACCCTTTCGCTACTACGGGTGACTATAGTCACCCGCTACAAAATGATTGCTCAGTATTATGTTATAATTATATATTTTGTTGTGTAATGTAAAAATATCAATTATATTGTTGAATTAAAAATACGTTCATGAGAAAATTATGAACACAAATCATTTTCCTTCTAAAAGTAATATCACAAAGTCGTTTTTGAGACAAAAGTCGTGGCCCCAAATGCGTGCGTTTAATGTTCCCATTTTCGGCGAGGAACTCCGCGGAGAGACCCGCCGTAGCGAAAGGGTTAAAAAAAGGTGTAGGTAGAGGGGGGAGGGGGCGTATTAGAATATAAAACGGTAAAGAATATGGAATTTGGAAAATAAGATTAGGTATAAGTGAGAGATGTAAAGTGAGACACGCATATATTTTTCGAAGAATAGGATAATTGTAAGATTAAAAATGAATAAATATAGATATAGTGAAATAATCGATAGTAATGAAATAATGCGAAGATTATCATCCGAACTGCGTGAGCAAATTAATAAATACATAAATTATTTATTAGAACGAGTTATCGAATCGATTGAATATCCGACATTGTGGATTTCGCCTTGACATTTGAAGGGCAAATGAAACGATTATGCGCAAAAAGGTACTCATTACCGGTGATAGAAGAAATTTTAGATGCATTACGCAGATGTAAATGCTTTAATACGTTGGGTGTGGAATTTGCATATTACCATATGGATATACACCAAGAATGAAGGGTTTTTTACGGCTTTTATAACTGACGCAGGTTTATTTTAATACGGGCGATTAGTGTTTGGTATAAGATGCGAACTGGAAATATTTTAGGGAATAATGCGGTCAGTATTGGTAGAATGCGGAGCAGTAATGAATTTTTTATATGATATAGTGTGTGGAAGAATGAAAGAGGAACGCGATAACGCGTTAACATTGAATAAGGAAAAATGCGTTTTTAAAGAAAGGGAGATCGGGTTTATATGATCTCGAATTTAGGGTAGAGAGTATCAACTGTTGGAATCGAAAGGGGAGGTCGTTCATAAATTTAGCACCCCAAGAACGACCGACGAAGCGCGTAGATTCTGAGGATTAATACATTTTTGTGGTGTATTTATTCAAATAGTATACAATAGTCTACAATAAGTGAACCACTGAGATTATTAATGAGAAGAAGCGTTGTATTTCCATACGGACCAGCAAATAAGCACGCGTTTAAATGATTAAAACCGAAGCTCTCAAATGCGAAGACACTCCACATATTTAATGTTCATGTGAGAGCTGTAGGTTTAGCTTTGCTTACTTATGAAAATAGATAAAACATAGCGATGGCGAATTTGCGAATGGATGTTTAACACTAGATTGCCCGAGATTTCTTGTATACCTATATTGCCCAAAAACAATCAAAATGACTGCATTGTGAAAAAATAACAAATATGTAAAGAAATTTGTTTAAAATTAATTTTTAATATTTTTTATGTTATTTACAGTTATATAACAGGTTATTAGTAAATATTAACTGTACATATTGACTGTTTTCAATGAACTTAACCCATATTTCCGAAAGCAAGGCAAATTTATTTGATTGTAGGTGCCTACTGCATTCGGTTCTTTTGTCAAAATGAATAAATCGTAGGATTTGCTTGAACTTTTCTCTGGCCATAGGTTTTCTAAAAGATTCGGGACCCCACTTCGCTGACCATAAATAACTCAATTTAAAATTTGTTGCCTCGTAAGCTCCACGAGCATATAGAATCCCAATAAATGCACGTATTTCCGGTAATGATATTGTCCAACCGTTCCGCAAAATTCGGCGACATTCTTCTGTGCACTTTCTTATATGTTTGATAATATAGTTATCTATTATCAACGATAATGCACTGATAAGATTATCTGCCACAATGTTCCTTTTTGCGTAGCCTGTTGGCCCTTTCACACTCTTGAAAATACAAGCAGATGGTATCCTTCCAGGAATACCACCTTTGTCAATTTTTGTCCACACAGTACCATCAGCAGCTGTTTCGACCTCCTGAAACGTATTTTCAGTTTCTTCATCAGAATCTGAACTAGTTAGCACCCTACACCTTTTCCTGGGCATATTGATGACACTTTCATTTTCATCATTGGTGATCGACTCTTCATCACTATCTTCAGCGTCAGATGTTTCACTTTGAATATAATCCGCTTCATCTTCAGATGATAGTTCAGAATTTGTTGCATTTGATTCTATATCGGAGCACTCTTCACTTATGTTCGTTAGCTTTTCCAAGAACTCATTTCTGTTCGACATTTTTTTCATAAAGTCAGGGCGCAAAAGAAATAAAATAAACAACTTGTTAGAACAACACTTTATAAAGATTCGAATAACTAGTACTACTTTAGCTTATTGAGCAACTGACACTTATCAAGTATACATCCAAATCGACAATTTATCATGCATCATATTTCAATACAAAGCCGGACAGGTCATATAAGAAATTTACTCAATTCAATAAATAAAAATCTTTTGATTATTTAAAATTTATCAAGCAGTCAAAATGACTGCTTCTGGGCAATATAGGTATAACACACATATATACGGAAATAAAGGAGGGCGGAAGTAACTACAATTATTCATAAACCCATTTATATGTTATAGAAAAAGTCACCAAATTCTAAGAAATTGTGTCATCAATTTCATAATTGTTTTTCTAATTGAAATTAAAAAACAGTCAAAATGACTGCCTTGGACAATCTAGTGTTAACAGCCTCCGAAACCCCTACTTACGTACAGAAAAGGAAGCATCAGCGTTTGTGTACCTATGCGGACGATTTTATAATTGGTTGTATGGCATTGAATTTTAATTAGTAACTGGTCATAAGGCACTGGAATGTATGTTTGCGCCTTAATCAAAGCCAAACACGGGAATAAATAGTTAGGTATTACGATTGCAAGCATTTACATATAAAGTTATTTGCGAACAAGGCGGATCTAATATTGCAAACGGTTTGTCATGTCTGCACATGGGAAAAGTAGGAAAAGCAGAAGGTCAACAGAGCTGAAAATATCGCGGAGTTAGTGACTGAGCAACTCCATGTGCAATTACAACGGAGAAAACAAACATTAAGTCGGGAAAGGAAAAGATATTAACGGTAGTAAAAAGAGCACTTAAAACGGACGATTTAGGGGTTGCTAAAAAGTTCAAGGTTTAAAATATGCGTAAGCGATAGTATTATATAATTTTAAGAGGAACGTGGATAGTAATTCCAGAATCATTAAAAACGAGAACGCTGGTAGGTATTAGTCCACGAAGGTCGTTTCAGGAGTTTGTCTATAAAGCACCAATTGGATTACAATGTATGGTGGGAAGGAATAGATGAAGATGCGGAAGAAGCGATGTAATTGTATGGGGTGTCTCATTTAGTACAGAAACCTGTAAAACCATCACCACTGTAGCCTAGTCCATTGCCATGTAAACCATGGGAGTCAGCAGCAATGGATTGCATTACACAGTTCCAACGGCTGAAATTATATTCGTGGTCACGAATTATTCCTATTGGAGATACTTTGAGAACGCAGTTTTAAAAAGTACCGGCGCGGATATAATAAACGAATATTTGTCCTTTGCCATATAAACCATGGGAGGTAGTAGTAATGAATCTAATCAAACCAGTTCCAATGGCTAAAACTATATTCGTGGTCACGAATTATTACTATTGCAGATACTTTGAGAACGCTGTTTTAAAATGTACTGGTGTGAGTATAAGAAAAGCATATTTGTCCATTGCCATATAAACCATAGGAGGCAGTAGTAATGGATCTAGTCAAACCAATTTCAACGACTAAAACTATATTCGTGATCACGAATTATTACTATTGTAGATACTTTGAGAACGCAATTTTTAAATGTACCGGTGTGAGTAAAAGAAAAGAATATTTGTCCATTGCCATATAAACCATGGGAGGCAGTAGCAATGGATCTAGTTAAATCAATTCCAACGGCTAAAACTATATTCGTGGTCAGGAATTATTACTATCGCAGATACTTTGAGGACGCAGTTTTAAAAAGTACCGGCACGGATATAATAATGGAATATTTGTCCACTGCCATACAAACTATGGGAGGCAGTAGCAATGGATTTAATCAAACCAATTCCAACGGCTAAAACTATATCCATGGTCACGAATTATTACCATTGCAAATACTCTGAGAATGCAGTTTTAAAAAGTACCGGCGTGGATGCAATAAAGGAATATTTGTCCATTGCCATATAAATCATGGGAGGCAGTAGCAATCGATTTAATCAAAACAGTTTGAACGCTAAAACTATATTCGTGGTCACAAATTATTACCATTGAAAATACTTTGAGAACGCAGTTTTAAGGCAGCCGCAATGGATCTAATCAAATCAGTTCTAATATCTAAAACAATATTCGTAGACACGAATTATTACTATTGCAGATGCTTTGAGAATGCTGTTTCAAAAAGTACCGGTGCAGATATAATAATTAAATATTTGTCCGTTGCCATATAAACCATGGGAGACAATAGCAATGGATCTAATCAAAACAGTTCCAACGGCTAAAAGGATATTTGTGATCACGAATTATTACTATTGTAGATACTTTGAGAACGCAGTCTTAAAAAGTACCGGCAGCGATAAAGTAAAGGAATATTTGTTCGAAATGTTTGGGAGATTTGTATTTCCGAAGATAATTGTGTACGACAATGGACGCCAATTTATTGAAGCAAAATTCAAAGCATGGCTAAATGAAAATAATGTGAAATTATCAGATGTAGCCCCATACAGGCCTCAGGCAAATGGCGAAGCGGAAAGGCAAACAGAAGCATTCTTATAAGAATAAAAACTGCAAACACAGAATGAAAAGTCTGGAGGGAGGAGTTATTTAAATACTTACTGACGAAACAATCAACATTGGATACCAAAGTGTTCCACCAGCAAAATGAATGCTTCGTTGGAAAATGAGGAAAAAATGATCAGAGATAAGAAAGAGTAATTTTCTAGCGGAAGCAGTACGAAAAGAAGATGCGTCGGAGAAGTAGAAAGGAAAAAAAATATTCTGATAAACTACACGGTGCTAAAGAATGAAATAAAAGCGAGAGATGAAGCAGCAGTCAAGGAGCTAATGAGAAACAAACTGAGTACGAATTTAGGAATAATAGAGTTTCCCATCATGGGAGAAAGGGGGATTATGATAACGATATAGTCAAAAGAGGAAAGCAAGTACAGAAGGAATTTAGCTGATGTTTGGAAAATTATAGATTTTGATAAAGAAAATTAAGTAGTACGGGGGGAATGGGGTAAGACTAAGATTACATATTTTCCCAATCCGTGTGCTCACTTAATTTAAGTATTATTCCTCAGTCTCAGCCTATACGTCGTTTCTTTGTCAACTCAAGCATTGTGTATTTTTCCGTTTACACTTAACATCCCCGAAATTTCCTTAATTTCTGTTTCCACCCCTCCCTTCTCGAGCACGCAGGTATCGAAGCCAGCTATTCGAATTTTACATTTTCACGCAGTCTTATAGAGCGTGTTAACCTACTCACATTTATTGTATCCACCGTTTGATTCAAAGCAAAAATAAAATGTAGTGACCGTAAGGAACTAGACTGATATTGTTCGATGTCACCACGCGCACTGTTGCTGATATTGTGCTACAAGGTGTCACTCACGAATTAGGCTTCGGGAGTGCAATAGTTAGGATTGGATTCACTGGTTGGACATCCGAATAACTTGAGAAACTGTCTCTAATAAATGAATATATTTCTTTGGTCTAGAATACAGTTCTTTGCGCACTCGAATACAAACTGAAACTGCTGCTTATTGCTAATGTGTCGACCTTTTATAGGGGTAGTACCTGAGCCAGTCCGTGTAAGCTATGGCTACAGTTTTTCCCTATGTATTAGGTGTACAACTTTGCTTCCGCCGTTTTTTTCCGAAATTCGAGGCTTTATTGTAAAAAACTGGTTATACGTTTATGATTCAAAGTATTGTCCATCGCTGGCCACTACTTTCTCCCATCTTTCGGGCAGCGTACGAATCCCGCGTTGAAAAAACTGGTCATCTTTTGAAGCGATCCACGAATCGATCCAATTTTTTACTTCTTCATAAGACCGGAAGTGCTGGTCAGCCAGGCCGTGTGCCATTGATCGAAACAAGTGATAGTCCGAGGGAGCAACGTCTGGAGAATACGGCGGGTGGGGTAGGACTTCCCATTTCAACGTTTCCAAGTATGTCTTGACCACTTTCGCAACATGGGGTCGAGCATTGTCGTGCTGTAAAATCACTTTATCATGTCTCTCGTTGTATTGCGGCCGTTTGTCTTTTAATGCTCGGCTCAAACGCATTAATTGCGTTCGATAACGATCGCCTGTGATTGTTTCAGTCGGTTTTAACAACTCATAATGCACTACGCCGAGATGGTCCCACCAAATACAGAGCATGACCTTGGAACCGTGAATATTCGGTTTGGCCGTCGACGTGGAAGCATGGCCGGGATATCCCCATGATTTTCTGCGCTTGGGATTATCGTAATGAACCCATTTTTCGTCCCCAGTCACAATGCGATGCAGAAATCCTTTCCGTCTTTGCCTTGCGAGCAGCTGTTCACAAGCAAACAAACGCCGTTCAACATCTCTCGGCTTCAACTCGTACGGCACCCAATTTCCTTGTTTCTGAATCATTCCCATGATTTTCAGGCGTTTTGAAATGGCTTGTTGCGTCACTCCCAATGATACTGCCAATTCTTGTTGCGTTTGACACGAGTCTTGATCAAGTAATGCCTCCAATTCTGCATCTTCGAAAACCTTCTCTCTTCCACCGCCTTGCCGGTCTTCGACGTCAAAATCACCGTTCTTGAAGCGTTGAAACCACTCTCGGCACGTTCTTTCACTAATAGCGGCCTCACCATAGGTATTTGAGAGCATTCGATGAGCCTCAGCCGCAGATTTCTTCATATTAAAGCAGAAAATTAAAACCTCCCGCAAATGACGAGAATTTGGCTCGTAAGCTGACATGTTTAATCGAGAATGACTTTATGATGCAGACACAAATCGACTAATATTTCGATGGCGTTATGTTTACAAATGCCTAAGCTTATTGTATGACATCTACGATCTATTTATTTCGACTACCACTTACCGCTACAGCCATCTATTGCAAAACGGCGGAAGCAAAGTTGTACACCTATGACTGGTGGGGTGTGAACAGATATTGTCTCGGATTTTGATAAAGAAAATCAAGTAGTACGGGGGAAATAGAGTAAGACGTAAATTGTAGTAGGAAATTAATCGGATGTACTGAAGGAAAACCAAACTGATGGAGAAACCTGGATAGTAGATGCAAGTTGCATAGGGATGCCAAAACGAAATAGGAAAATTCCAGAATGTTACGGCGAATATGGAGTTTTTAGGATTAAGTGAATACAAAAACGAATTTGTCACGTCTGGTTATAAAAAAAAATATATTAGGAAGAAAGACAATGTAGTTATCGATTGAGACGAATAACTGCGAAACAGAACGAGCAGACAGTCGTACGTGAGCCTGGAGCTGAAAAGTATAGAAAATAAATAGGGTTTTTAACACATCGTTTAGTGACTTTGACTATAGGGCATAAGCATGTTACAGGACTTAGCACGTTGACTACTTTGCGTATTTTACTATATTAAAACCGCAACGTGATGAAGTACTATACAATATGATTGAATTGTGCAAAATGAAAATAATGCGAAGGTATCGAAGACCAAAGATTTAAATCACTATTTAATATTAATTGCATTTACAAAATTATAAATGCTACCGATTGGGTATGTAGGGATATAAGATGTTAGGTGATGTCGAAGTGTGATGCGGAATTATATTGAGTTGAATAATTTATTTAAAGATAAATAAAAGCACTAATTATACATATAAATACAAAATGAAAGTAAAACTATGGCAATCCGACTACGATTCGGTAAACGGCAAGAAAACGTATCAATACTGGACTGAACTACACTCTGAACTCGACTGATCTAAATTGACTGACAACTCAACTTAAACTGAACGACAACTTAAAACTCTGATCTATTACTGAACCATAACTGAACTAAGACTGAAGTATAACTGAGACATAACTGAACTCGCGTCGCAAATCGGTCCGCCTTTTATACGGACCTCTACCTCCTTATCTTAATCCGGTAGGGCCCGATGGCCCAACGACAGTTTTACGCGACGCATCTACGGCCGTTTTTCTGATGCTACAGGTATTTTTTTAATTTTTCGTGAGACCTTTTGCGCCAGTCACCGATGACCGCCATGGCAGTCAATGTGTTAAACGGCTTTGTCCGAAAAAGAAGATCGATTTCGCTCTCCTTCTGTTAGTGACGGTTACTGTGCAACTACAGTGGGCTCTCGATTTTCGCACACAATTGGTTCCTAAAAGTGTGTGCGAATGTTGAATGTTCGAAAGTAGAGGGATGTAAAAAAATATGTAGCAAAAACTGTGGTTTAAAGTAATAGGTACACAACTTTGCTCCCGCCGTTTTTTCCCTTTCGTCCAATGCAAAAAACGGCGGGAGCAAAGTTGTACACCTAATATTTATTTATCAATGTATATATACATAATGAAGTTAAAGAGACGTGTTTAAATGCTTTTAGGTGTTTTCTTTATAAACTTGTCAAGAGTTAGTTAAACACCTCCCTTTGTTTTCATTTCTTGATAAAGATTCCTATAACATCCTATGTCTTTCTGAATTGCCCTACGTGCTTGACATATACGTTCTCCATTGGGATGACATTCTTCCATTATAGTCAAAAAGTCATCAAGATGCATGAAGGGTTCGTTCATATTGTTAATTGTTAAAGTCTTGACGTTTTAATTAGCTCCTTCTTCTTCACTTTCATTGTGTATTTCATTCTTAGTCAATTGTTGCTCAATTAAGTATCAATTTGACAGCGGTGCTGAGTGAGATTCAATCAATTCATTAACATCTTCATTGTTGACGTTCAAGTTTAGTTCATTCATTAGGCTAACTATTTTATCTGCAACGGTTTCCAGTGTTCCTTGAATTTTTGAGAATGTGCGAAAAAGCGAACTGTGCAAAAGTAGAATGTGCGAAAGTCGAGGGCCGCCTGTAATTCACTCTAAAATGCCATAAATTTTGAACCGTATGGTTGGCTTTAAACCGAATATATTCTTGACGAAAATACATATAAGCAGCTATAAATCAAGCAGCGTTCCTTCTAAAAAAAAGCTGGCGTTAAATCTCACGGTGTGTACATGACTTCGTCAAACTAGCCAGCCGCCACCGCAGAATTTATTGCACTTGGCATGTGTTCAGTAATATATTTTCGTTGAGGATCTACTGCTGAACTAATATTTTCCAAATTTCTGCCTCGTAGATCAGCATTAGTTATTCTGATTCTAACTAATCGCATTTGTACAGCATACATTCATTGCAACAAAACTCACTGGGATTAGATGCGAGTGGACTATTACATTTTTTCCTCGTCATACGTTATTTAAATGTGATTATTTCACAATTATTGCATTTATCACATTTAACACATTGTCGATGGTATATGTACTGCGAAACGGATTCAGCGTCAGTTCCTGCACATTAAGTAATGTAAATTTATTAAACGAAATCTTCTGTCAGCAATTGATGATGTTCGAAGGGTTTTTTAGCGTGAAAGGTATTGAAATATTGACCATTGCTAAGAAACACTAAACAGAATGTCTTAATATTTCGCAGTATGTCTCTTTATTATCTTTATAGCCTGATAATTTCGGCATGCATTTTTCTGGTTTCCGTTCCCAATATTAATTTTTTTTTTATGTTATTATTGCAGCATCAGAAAAACGGCCGTAGATGTGTCGCATAAATGTAGGAAGTGTGTGTGTGTGTGTGTGAGTGCGAAATATAATTCCGCATCACACTTCGACATCACCTAACATCTTATATCGCTACATTATTATTTAACGTATCCGTCTGATTGATGCACCATTCTGGACTAGTTGTTCAAAACTTTATTGAGCGTCTACAATACTGTTTCGTTACAACCACAAAAGCAATTAAATACGATGATTATTATCGATTATTGTGATATATATATATGATATATTAAATCTACCGAAAAGTTCTGTCCGATAATGTCATCTTTAATTCCAGCACGTATGAACGTGTTAATTTGAAACATATTAAGGCTGCCTTTGATTACCATTACATGCCAACATATATGCGCTTATAAATCTATTGAAACAATTTTCTCATCATCTCACTATCATGCATTGAGAATTGATTATTTTGTTTTAATTCAAAAACCGACAAAACTTCCCGGTAGACCCAATATATATGATTATTATTGATTATTATTTACACAACAACTGGTTTGCACACACAAAATCTGATCTGTTGCATCGCATTTTCACTCTCTCAAAACTCAGAACCGTTGCCTTGCATTTTACGTCTTCTGCGCTTGAGAAATTAAAAATGCCGATTGACGTCGCCAGGCGCCAATGCTTGGCAAATGAAAAGCACCGATTCACAACTGCGGTCGACAATACGTTACTGAAGTGTGGTTCAATGTTTTGACCATTTCGACAGGCTTACTAAAACATTCTCGCTGACAGAAAGTTTCATGATTCCCAGCGGATGTCGCGATTGAACTTCTGCTGTATGCCAGGCGTCCTATGAATCAAAGTCTGTCGTAACAGAAAGGTAAATTGGACATAAAGACCGACCGAGTTATTCGACTAACTTAACTCTCAATTAAAGCCTTAACACGTTGACTGCCGTGCGTATTTTACTATATTGAAACTGCAACGTGATGAAGTACTTCAGAATATGATTGAATTGTGCAAAATGAAAATAATGCGAAGATGTCGGAGACCAAAGAATTTATTCACAACTTAACACTTGGCATGCGGGCATACTTCGCCGCCGAATTTCGCGTGCAGCGGGCGTTTCTTCTTGAATCGCGTGGAAGTTTGGTTATTCAGAAAAATTGCAGTAAATCGAAAACTACTTCGTTTTTAGGAACGAAACTTTTTTTATTTCACACTTAAATATATACTGTATGATTATTTAACAAAAAACAAACGATATTTTCACGCAATCATAAAAATAAGCGATTTTTAAAGTTTTCCACACTATCATACGAAAAGTCCGATAATTTGTCAGCGCATATTTCTTCATCACTATCTTTGTCACAACGGCTCATTTGATCAATTTTGTAATCAATAATAAAAAATCAAGCTTCAAATTGATAAAACACGTTCTGGAGCTAAGAATTCGATTGAAGACGAAATAACTCAGCAAAAGATCGAGTAACTCAACAATCATAACTTATGGGAAAAAAAATGCAAAGCGTTGCCTAGCAACGCAAATAACACGCATGTAATGTCACACATTCATGTAATTATACGTATTTAGTAGATTTGTGGTGGATATCCACTAACAACACCAAATCAACTAAATACGTATTTTTACGTGACCCGCGCTCCAGTGACAGACTACAAAAAACGTAAAAATACGTTGCCCGCATGCCAAGTGTTAATATTAACACTTTAACGACCGCTAGCCGATTAATCGGCTTTTGGGTTCCAACTACTATTTACCGGTAGCCGATTAATCGACTTTTCAGTGGTCAACGGTTGCATTAGATAAAATAAATATCAGATGATATTATGACAATTTTAAATGACAATAAAATTACACTGCTTTGAAACCAAAGGATTCTCAACAACACATTCAGTATTTTTCGGTTATAAAGCTTTACAAATAGGCACATACACAATTCCTGCACGATATCCAAAGCAGAGTCGGTCGTTAATGAGTGGCATCTTCAGTCAATAGCGGTCGGTAAAGTGTTAATTGCATTTACGGAATTATAAATGCTACCGATTGGGTATCTTTTTATTTTTTCATGAGGTCTTTTGCGCCGGTCACCGATGACCATCACGGCAGTCAACGTGTTAATGCCCAGGCATGTTTCTCCATGAATTAGTGAATATCGCATTATTTCGTATAAAATGGTATAGTTTGGAAAATAATTACTCTCTTCAGATATGCTCTGCATGAAACTTTATGGATAAATATTTTATGAAATAAAGGTGAAATTTTATAGCTTATACTGTGCGATGATGTGATAATGTTCAAAACAATGACCAATAAGCATTATGGATTTGGTTGAACAAGTAACGCAATAATAAGTTGTTTGATGTGTTTCACTGATGTTTTGCTTTCGCAAATAACATACATTCTTGTTTACTTTCTCTAAACAATATGTAATTTGTTGGTTACCCTATTGTTTAAATATCTTCTAAAAGGATATTTTCGCAGTGGTTTACATTCACCACTCAGTTGGTCGACGAAAAATCGTTTAACACATCGACTGCCACGGTGCAAAAGATTTTGCTAAAAAGGCAAAAAATTCGCAAAGCAGCCTATTTGCAATCTTGTAAACGCAATTTATATTGGAACGGTGCTTCAATACTTTGGCTTCTAAGAACTTTGTGTTACTTTCATTTTGCACGATTTAATCATACTCTGCAGTATTTCATTGCATCGCGGTTCTAACATAGCAAAACACGATTGGCAGTCAATCTGTTAAATCTTAAATCGGACCGCGCCTTTACGTTTTTTTTCCATTACTCGTACTTATAATGGATCGAAAATTTCTCAAGCGAACAGAAAGGCAAGCATACGTTTTCACAGTAATAACATTCGATCTGTCGGTGTCCCCTTAGAAGAGGCATTTCGGTGCATATGTTCAAAGGGAAAGCAAAGTGGTAATTTCAGCAATCCTGCGTATCGCGGAAAAACCGTCAAATACCGAACGCGCTCAAGTCGCACACAATAATTCCGAAGACGGAATAAATTCGCGCAATACACTTTCAATGATAGCAATTTGAATCCGGCAAACAATCGTCCTCGTTTAAGTCATGGTGCAGCTATTCATCGATAATCCCGTGCTCAGTCTTAATTATAACTTCGCCAGGAGCGAAGGTAAGAAGTTTCGAGTGTCCTCTAGCGAGAAATCTTTCCGTTCCGCCCCCGCTCCGGCTGCCTGAAGAAGGTAGGAAAATGCGCGAGTTCTGCAACGGCGTTTTATGCAACGTATAACAATATAACCCATCGTTCCGGTATGTGCACGCGCCCGGATATCTTTCAAACCAGACCAATGCAATTTCAGACCATAATCCCTTCGGAGTGCTAGCTTACCCTCTCTACTTTTTATGCACTGCCTGTCTCGCAAAGCTACATTATCTGCCATTACTGAGCGACACGACGTTCCACGAATACGTGTAGCCGCGCCTCGGAAATTGAACAACTTAATCAGTATACCGGATTCTAATTCTGCCTTTACTGCGGAACCAAGGAGCCAGGAGAAAAAGACGACGGGCGAAAGGATCTCTTGAATACGTATCTCCTTGTTTGATAAGAAGGAGAGGGGCACGCCGTTCCTCAGTCTGCTCGAGCTTCCTTGCGAGGTGCAGCTCGTTAGCAGCGAGAAGACGAAGAAAAAGTGCGAATCAGTTAATTAAGCGATAAACCATTTAACGGTATTATCGCTTTGATATACTACCTAGGGTAAAGTAGGCAGTGATTGACCGGTATACGGTGATTGACTGGTATACAGTGATTGATCGTTCTGCGTTCATGAACGCATTGAAATTTTCATTAATTTTATCATGTAACGAATTATATATGTCACCGGCTTCAATAAACAATAATTAACACTAGATTGCAAGAGTCATTTTGACTGTTTTTTAATTTCAATTAGAAAAACAATTATGAAATTGATGACACAATTTCTTAGAATTTCGACTTTTTCGTCATATAAATGGGTATCGTTTTGTTACTATACGCCTTATCGTATATATACATGTGTTATACCTATATTGTCGCAGTCAATTTGACTATTTATAAAAATAATCAAAAGATTTTTATTTATTGAATTGAGTAAATTTCTTATATGACCTGTCTTTGTATTGAAATTGATGCATGATAAATTGTCGATTTGGGCGTATACTTGATAAGTGTCAGTCATAAGGTAAAGTCTTTATTCGAATCTTATAAAGTCTTTGTTTATTTTATTTCTTTTGCGTCAACTTTATGAAAAAAATGTCGAACAGAAATGAGTTCTTGGAAAAGCTAACGAACATAAGTGAGGAGTGCTCCGATATAGAATCAAATGCAACAAATTCTGAACTATCATCTGAAGTTAATATTTACTAATAACCTGTTATATAACTGTAAATAACATAAAAAATATTAAAAATTAATTTTAAACAAATTTCTTTACATATTTGTTATTTTTTCACAATGCAGCCATTTTGACTGTTTTTGGGCAATATAAGTATACAAGAAATCTCGGGCAATCTAGTGTTAATAACGTGCTGTGAAAGAATTTTTAGATTTCTTAAGAAAAAGAGATAAGTGCTTAACGATATCTTTTAGAAAAGACTGGTGAATTTGTAATCATTTTGCGGTCTATATAGTGTTTCTGAAAAAATATATGATTTGTATATGATGGAGTAAACTCACTAAAGGTTTTGTTTCCTAATATCGTAATTATCTGATAGTACTAGGGTGATCAATCACCATATTCGTAGCAATGGATTTTGACAGTAATTGACCACTGATAGATTTAATCAGTTTAATCGCGTGAAAATCATTGTAATTCAATACCCGTATGCTGCATGGAAATCGTCTTGCTTGCGGTTGTCATGATGTGCAAAGGCTTCTGTCTTTAGCATTTCTTTCTTATTTTTTATGAGCATAACTAAAGGGCGCACCGTGTCGCATTGGTTGCGTACCTGAAGGTACTACGCCATGTGTTCGAAGCGGTGTATTTCATTTTTGCGCTTTTATTTCAATATGCTGATACGTTTCAGCGTGGTGCTACCGTCGAAAGGGTATTTAAATATAATACAGTAAAACTAACCGCTTAAATATTTCTCATTTCTCACAAGTTTACAAGGTGGTCAATAACTGTAAATAACACGGTCAATGACTGTCATTTCTACGGTCAGTCACTATTAATTGGCAATATTAAACTTATCGTTGTGTTATTTATAAATAAAATTTTGTTTCTATTTCGTTGCAGGCTGAACATGTTCTTACAATATTTTTCTGTCCTAATATGTTAAAAAATAAAGAATGCAACATTACACGTTTAAGTTATACACCTTTCATTCAATCAGTATTCTTAAGCGGTCAATCACTATATATTTTACCCTATTTAAACGGAGGACATACCTCGCGTAAGAGTGAGTGATGGTTTACTGACATTGCTGGTGTAGGAGGGAAGACACAGGGAAAAATATTTTAAAGTCTTTATCAACCCTTGTACTATTTTCAAGAGTCTGACTCGTGATGAAAATTTTAGGCCAAACTTAAATATCACGAGTCGAATTGGGTGTTTAATTTCATGTCAAACGTGAATATCACGAGCCGCACTCATGGTCTTAATCGCGGGCCAAACATCTGAATGGGCTCTTATCTCTTGTTTTCTCTTTTTCATATGAATGGGTATTTTAATTTCGTGTCCCAATGCAGTTTACATTAGGTTTTTTTAATAAATCTTTTAGTCTCTCTTTACATTGTCGTTGTCCAGATAACATTTGAAAACTAGTAAACATATGCATTCGGTGAGACCGAGAAATCTTCAGACGTTCTTCAGTTCTTACTATTCCATTACAGGAGGTACACACGTTTCGTACAATCTTCTTCACGAAAAGTAATATTCTTGATGATTTTTAACCCTTATCGGTCGGTAGCTTTTCGTACGTAATTCTCTTCAGTATTATCAGAATACCATTTTTATTAGAAATTATTTCTTTTTTGAAGGTGTATTACAAATATATGACTTTAAAATAATTATTTATAAGTATTTAACGTATAATATTTTTTTAAACAATCTCCAATATGAAGGAATGGTTTTCTGTTGCACGTTTCACGGAAGTATACTCTCCCTTTTCTTCCTTCAGTCAATTTACGATTAGAACATACTAAGCAATCGTTATGTTTTCCTTCAACATCAGATTGCAAGATATGTAGTTTTCCATTTAATCTATCCTCATTGTCTGTTGTTGATGGCGTTCCACATCACGGAGTCTTACTTTCACGGAAATTCCCAATTAGGGACATAACTAATTCCTGAATAAACTTTATGTGAGACATTGATTTATTGTTGTTATGTTTACAATCAGCTTTATACAGAATATAAGACTTAATTCACAGGTCAATCGTGCCCGCATTTCATAAAACGCGAATTTTGACTGTTTCACTCGTTGTCACCTCCCACGTGACGTACGACCGCAGCGATAAAGTACTGTTGTCACGTGAGAGGTGACTTACGACCGTTAAGGGTTAATTTTGTCAAACTCTCCAGCATGTATAAAAAAAGGTGCAAAATGACTAAAAAAGCAAGTAGTTTGTGTACAAGTAAGAGTAGTGCAAAGGCT
Organism: Cryptocheilus praepositus; assembly: GCA_033815515.1. Classification (NCBI taxonomy): domain Eukaryota; kingdom Metazoa; phylum Arthropoda; class Insecta; order Hymenoptera; family Pompilidae; genus Cryptocheilus; species Cryptocheilus praepositus. Next base: position 24,997 of record JAWWQZ010000132.1, on the reverse strand, counting down.
TCTAATGTTTCAAGCAATCAATCGATAGATATTGTAAGAGTTATAAATAGTGATGAAAATTCTAGTGACAGCAGTGTCATTATGTCAGTGATTAATCGCGCAAGGTCAGTTATATATGACAGTAGTGAAGAACATGAGCGCGGCTATCTCGCACTCAGCCGTAAGATATCGTGTTTAAAGTTCGCGACCATTCGGCTGCATATGTTAGGCACGGCTTCTTCCAAATTTCAGCGTAGTGTAAGGGGTTATGAAAAAAAGTAAGTCTTGACAATATAAAAATTAAAAAAAAAACACGAAGACTGTTTTAACCGAAAACGACATCCGTTTCGTGTAATCGTCCCGACTAAACTGAGGACCGTCTTGCCGTGATCCAACAAGCACACGCACGCATCGCATCATACACGGCATACACTGTCGCGCGTTAATCTTTACTTCTATGAAACGTCATTAAACGTTCGACGCAGTTTTAACACGTTCAGTGCCACGGTGGTCACTGGTGACCGGCGCAAAAGATTTTACTAAAAATGCAAGAAACTCGCCATGAAGCCCATCTGCGATCTTGTGAAAGCAATTGATATTGGAACGGTGCTTCAATACTTTGGCTTCTAACAACTCTGCGTTATCTTCATTTTGCACTACTTAATCATATTCTTCAGTATTTCATTGAATCGCGGTTCTAATATAACAAAATACGCGGTGACCGGCGCAAAAGATTTTACTAAAAATGCAAAAAATTGGTAATGAAGCCTATTTGCACTCTTGTAAAAGCAATTGATTTTGGAACGATGGTTTGAATACTTTGGTTTCTAACAACTCTGCGTTATCTTCATTTCGCACTACTTAATCATACTCTTCAGTATTTCATCGAATTGCGGTTCTAATATAGCAAAATACGCGGTGACCGGCGCAAAAGATTTTACTAAAAACGCAAAAAATTTGCAATGGAGTCTATTTGCACTCTTGTAAAAGCAATTGATATTGAAACGGTGCTTCAATACTTTGGCTTCTAACAACTCTGCGTTATCTTCATTTTGCACTACTTAATCATACTCTGCAATATTTCATCGCATCGCTGTTCTAAAATAGCAAAATACGCCGTGACCGGCGCAAAATATTTTACTAGAAATGCAAAAAATTCGCAATGAAGACTATTTGTAATCTTGTAAAAGCAATTGATATTGGAACGGTGCTTCAATACTTTGGCTTCTAACAACTCTGCGTTACCTTCATTTTGCATGATATAATCATACTCTACAGTATTTCATTGCATCGCGGTTCTAATCTAGCAAAATACACTTGGCAGTCAACGTGTTAAAACGTTCTTGAAAGTTCCCGACGCAAACATACACGAATATCCTACACTTGTTGTGCGTGTAAATGAAATTGCCGCTAGTACTTCGGTTCAAAAATTCATTAATTACTAAGTGTGCTGATGATGCAAAACTTGTTAAATCGACCTTTCGGCGCTTTAATGCTCTCATTACCAGGAAATATATTCTTTAATTATCATACTAAATTGAAAAGAAAACATAGGAAGTTGAAATAAATTTGATGAAAAGAATATAGAAAATTAAGAAAATGTGAATATTGTGAGTTTAAAGTAAAGGCTAATAAAACCTAGTTGACTGAGAAGAAAAGTTTTTTAAAAGTTTGAATCTACCAACCGCTTCCCTTTTCAGTTTAATTTAATAATAAAAATAAGCTTAATTTAATAATAAAAAAGTCAGTTTAATTTAATAATAAAAAAATTACCTCTTGATAATGACACGCTCAAAGTACCACAACATCGAGTTAAAAGGCTGTGCATAATCGGTGCATTTAAAAGTGGATTCATTTTTACCCCGAGGTACTAACCGCAATTTCATTTACCCAGTAAATTTGGAGGGTCATTATCATAGTTGTTATATTATTGTTTACTCTCTGTGCAAGTTCAGCTTCGAGAATAATTTGTAACTTTGGAGCGGCCATTATCATAGTTATCGCATATTATTGTTTACTCTCTATGCAAGTTCAGCTTTGAGAATAATTTGAAGTAACAGCTAGCGAAAAAATATAACATGCCCGTTCTGAAGCTATACAATAAAACGCCGTGTTATGCCGAGCATCAAATAACAAATTTACACGCCCCGCGGGTACTGACCGATGGACGCTCTACATGCTTCCTCTCGGACACGAAAACGTGCAGAAAAACTCATATTTACCAGAGTGACATCCCTTTAAGCCTGTCCACGTAATCATATCGATATGTCCCGCAAAACTGCGAATGTGCGCCTTATCAGGCCAATCGACGGCCCAATGTATACATACTGCTTTATCGGTCCTGTCACCCAGCTCGAGCTGATTAAACTTTGTCGCACCATATCGACATTTAGAACGGCCTCTGATGAACGTTTAGCGCCATGATGGATTCGGATAACAAGGGTGGCGGCGAGTATTAATATGATGGGTGATGATGTTGCTCAAGCGGCATCGATACCTAGCGGTAAAATGTGAACACGTGTACAACGAGTGTGAAAACGTAGGTGACAAAATAGATCGATAGTAAAATTTACGGCTTTATTGGTTCGAGTCGAAAGGGCTTAGGTGTTATATATAATTAAGCACATAATATGTGCAATACATACAATTATATTCAATGTGATCTATACGATTGAATATATATATATATTTATTTATATATTTATTAGGTTGGCAACTAAGTGATTGCGCATTTCAAATAAGAAGGAAAACTCTGAATTTTTATTTAAAAATGTAACTTTATTCAATTAGATACTGTCCGTTTTTGTCGATGACCTTTTGCCATCGTTCTGGCAGTGTCAAAATTCCACGTTCGTAACATTTCTGATCTTTACCATCAAAAAACTGAATTAAATGTGATCTGACATCATCAGCGTTATTAAACATTTTACCATTTAAAGAGTTCTGCATGGAACGAAACAAATGGTAGTCTGAAGGCGCAAGATCAGGGCTATATGGTGGATGTGATAAAACATTCCAACCCAGTTCCAATAATTTTTGGCGAGTGATCAAAGAGGTGTGGGGCTTTGCATTATCATGGTGGAAAACGACACCCTTACGTTTTGACAATACCGACCGCTTTTCTTGAATTGCATCGCTCAGTTTGGCGAGTTGTTGAACGTACACGTTTGAATTGATCGTTTGGTTTTATGGTATAAGTTCAAAGTACAAAATTCCTGTATAATCCCACCAGACTGACAGCATAATCTTTTTTTGGTAAATCTCTGCTTTTGATGTCGTTTGGGCTGGTTCATCTTTCATCAGCTACGATCTCTTCTGATTTACGTTGTTATAAACTATCCACTTTTCGTCGCCAGTAATTAGGCTTTTCAGAAATCGATCAGTTTCGTTGCGTTTCAGAAGCGAATCGCAGATGCTAATGCGTTGCGTCAAATGAATTTCCTTAAGCTGGTGAGGGATTCATAAATTGAGTTTCTTGACATAACCAAGCATTTTTAATTTTTTTTTTTTAATGCATGTATGCGATACATTGAGCTTCTCCGCAATATCGCGTGTTATACTATGACAATCTGAATCGATAATGGCCTTGATATGGATCTCATCGACTTCAACTGGACGGCCAGATCAGTGAGCATTTTTCAGTGAAAAATCACCAGAACGAAATCTGGCAAACTAATTTTGACACTGCCTTTCTTTCAACGCTTCATTTCCATATACGGCACATAACTTCTTTTGTGCTTGCGATGCGTTCTTGCCTTTTCGGAAGTAATACAATAAAATATGTCTGAAGTGCACGTCTTGTTCTTCCATTTTTAAATTGGGATAAAAACAAAACTAAAGCACTAATCGATAATATTTTTTTTTGCTAAATTAAACGTAGAAGTCCAAATAATAAGAAAAAAATATAGGTTAAATGCAATGACCACGTTAACAAAAAAAAAAAGTGTAAAGTCCATTTATCGACAAAATACGCAGTCACTTAGTTGCCAACCCAATATATATTTTATATTTGATTAGATGTTCACATTTGATTAGATTTATATATGTAGGATTTTTTTATTGGAATGATATATTAAACGGTTTTAAACACAAAAGTAATGGTTGTAATGTTTCTCGCACTTCACTCTGTATTAAACGCTAATAAAGGTTCGCTCAAAACTCACTAAACGCATTCGCTGATAATCTCTAAATATTCGCTAAGATGCACACACTGTTACGCTTGAAGGTTTCGCAAAGACTCACTTATTTTAATATCGCGCTCAACACTTTTATACTGCTTGGTTTCTAGAACATTCTTAATAACAAATATAGATAGATGCATTCTTACTCACTCTCTCACTCTCGCTTTCTCTCTCTCATACGCACACTTTCTCATTGTTCGTTCATATAAAATCACACATCCTACATATATTTTACATATTATTAGATGTTTAATCGTTATTATTTAATTGTTATTATTAGTGTGATTCTAAGCATGCGTGTGTGTGTGTGTAAATGCGCGTGCGCGCCAGTGTGACATAAATAGATAAATAAAAGGATAGATAGAGAATAATTAGAAGCTGACAGTTGTTTGGTAACTGTATGACATGCGGAAGTATGCGTATGTGTATATTGTGCGATTGTAAGGGGGCGATTTTATTTGACCGACTATAAATAATATATTTTTTAAATATTAACCCTTAACGGACGACGACTTTTTCGACCGGGTGAGGTAGCAGGACGAAGCGATTTTTGCGAATGCGTTGAGTGACTTACATAATATAATAAAATGATCTTACATATAAATTATCTCATAAAAACGTTATATTTCGATTGTTTATCTATATTTACACCTTTAAAACTTTATTTTTACAAAAATTATGTTCTGTACTTTCGCTGTGTGCTAAGTTGTATTATCCCCATATTTACAATTACCGCAATAAACGTCCAAAATTCATTCTTTGTGACATTGTACCAAGTTTGCCAGAGCGACCTTGATAATAGCGCGTTTCCCTCTAATTTTTTTGTCGCATAGTTGTTTGTATCGATTATTATTCAATCGACTAGCTCGGTAAAGAACAACTTAAAAAAATCCAAAGGTTCTCTCACATTGGACGGTACGTGTGGTCCTGCAACTCTTTTTGTGAATTTTATTCTGGGTGGTAGTTCCTTGGAATCGTCACACTCTGTCCATTCTGATTTATCGGAATCAGTATCACTCTCGGATTCGCTATCTATCACTCTGATTTTTCGAGTTCTTACGCCTGTTACTATATCGTCATCTTCATGCGTTATGTCACTTTCCATCTCACTAACTTCTTTATGAATACGTCGGATTTCGTCATGAACCGTATCAAAACAAAATTCATCTTCACTAAAGCTGAGTTCATTTGTGGAATCCATTTTTGCAGGGGTTCACACAATATCACGTTAAAAAAATTCTTCTAATGCTTTTGCCACGCTTGCCAAGTCTCAACTGATGTCGGAACCACTGTCAGAGCTACACTCATCGAAGAATGTTTCAATATCTTATCTCTGCTATGGTATGTCATTTCATACATTGTACAAAAGACCATTGATAGCTAAGGAACCTTTCCCAGAACCAATAGTGCGACCCTGTTGTTTGGAGATAACATATATCGACGTTAAATTATAGTAATTTGCACACATTTAGTTCATTCTCCTCTTGTACCCGCCGTCCGATATATCGAAGACTTTGCTGTCATTCTTTGATTGCAGAATATTAAGATAAAAAAATAGGGCATCCTGACTATACAGACATTCCGCTGTTACAGTCATTATAAGTGGGATAACAAACTCACCCATATCCAGATGTCAGAGTCTCATCGGAACATTTCCGTCAGCCACCTGCGCTTAACGTGTTAACAACGCGCTTAAGGGGCTTTAGTTTCGTTAATTTAATTTAGTTATACTTTGTCCATGCGGTATATTATCGTTTGTGCAAAGTTAAACATAGTTAATATATATCGAAGTTAAATTACAGCAATTTGCACACGTTTATCCTGTTGTTTGGAGATAACAGAATCTAACATATACACCGTTAAGAACACCGTGATAAAAAATATTTAATGTAAGATAAAAATTTTAATGTAAGAAAAAGAGAAAGAGAGAGCCTAGCGAGCAAAGGTCATCTATGATCCTCAATTATTATATTGCTGTATCATAGGTGACGAATTTGTTGAATAATTGTGTTGTGTGGTTGCGTGGATGCCAGTTGAAAACGAAACGCCAGAATGAAAAGACGCAAAGATTAAAAGACTAAAAGACGAAAAGACGGAAATACGAAAGTTTAAGAATCAAGACTAGAGTGTGTTGCTTGTGTTACTATTATTTATAAATATTATAGTGACAGTTCAGTTTCTAGTTTCACCTATCGAAATCCTACATTAATAATACATATAAAGCGGACCAAAGTCAAACAGAGTAAAAAAAGCGTTTTGAACGGGCGTATGCGTCACATGAAAAGGCGTTATATCATATTTCATTTTTGTGGATATTTGTTCCATCGTATTTTTGTTACGTACATGTTTACGGTTTAGTGTACTTAAATGATAAAAAGTAATATAGTCGTGGTACAATAGTCCAACCCCGTAGCCAGCAAACGCTTTACGATGAGACGTCTCTGCACAAAGTGCGTCTCAAGTGGCGCCCTAAACGAAATTCGGGCACTGCGTAAACTTTTCGAGACTAACGTTTTATAACAGAATTATCTTCAGTGGCGGGCAACATTCCTTCAGCTTTTTCTTCATCACTCTTTATATTGGAATACGACTTTAACGTAAAAACCAACTATAAATTGATCTTCTATGTATTTTACCATAAATTGTACACCTGTAATTGTATCACTTTCCTTATTGCTATCTAATAATCGAAATATTGGTTTCGTAACAGACAGACGATGCCTACTAAGAGGTTTAAATCCACTGATACGTACGAACAGGGTTGGAACTGGTTCCGTTTATTATTTATCAGGCGAAATGACCTTTGGGAGATAGAGTGACCGAGCTAAACAAGCTTCGTAATAATATTTAATTGTAATTTCGATTTTAATTGAATTCGTAATAATTTTTTAGGAATAGATACAGTGTCATAAAGGATCTGGTCATAAAGTTGGGAAGACCGCAATTTCTTGTAGCAAAAGAACTGTGTGAAACAACACGATACCTCAGGACCATTGCTTAGGACTTTCCTGTTATGGTATTAATATCTAAACTCACCATAGCAACACAACTACTTAATTTTCCGCCACGTATTAAACTTCCGAAATTCTCTAATTCATTCGCTGCCACGAGTGTTGCTGCTTGGTCCCCGTATGCATTCACTATAATTAGAAGCACGAAATCGTGGTACTATATCAATCATTTGATTACGCTCTGTGGTCTTTCAGGTCTGTGCGACCATACTAGATCCACAAATCCAACCTATTCTAACCGCTAAAACAATACTATTCATCATTCCACCCTATTCGAAGTTCCACCACAATAATATTCATCACCCCTACCTATTCCAACCTCTACTACAATATTCATAATTCTAAGCTGCTACTTTAAGGACTTATTCTACTTTAGACGCTCGAAAAATTAACGATTAATCGTTTTCACGTTTTTTTTTTGACGTTGCTATTATAGATATTAATATAAAAATGATTGAGCTCAATAAATACCCTCTTAAAATACATGAAATAAAATTTTTTAATTTATTTTACACAATATTTATACGCAGAAAAGGTAGATAAAGATAACTCTCCAAAAAGTAGACCGGTGAGTCATGTTGTGGTTTTCTCCGGAACAAATTGTCTCAAACATAAAAATCAAACAGCATTAGATAAAGTCCCTCCGTGGGTTCACCCTGAACTACACAATTAATTTCTATGTATAATTAATAAAATGGCACACTTTTTTCGAAAAAAAAAAGAAAGTCTGAAAAAAAGAAAAAGTAAAAGTCTGAAATTTTGTTAATTACACATAAAAATGAATAATTGTAATTCGGGATGAACCCACGGATATACTTTATCTAATGCTGTTTGATTTTTATGTTTCAGATAATTCGTTCCAGAGAAATCGACAACGTAGGTCACCTGTCTACTTTTTGGAGAGTTATCCTTGTCTACCTTTTCTACATATAAATATTAAGTAAAATAAACAAAAAATTTTGTTTCGTATATTTTAAGAGTGTATTTATTGAGCAATCATTTTCATATTAACACTTTAACCTCTTAGGCACGGCTGGATTTTGCGTGCGGCTGTTTCTCTGTACGACAGAATTCGATGTGAATTACGCGTAAACGATACGAACGATTGGAATGAAGTTTTTGATGATAAAATTTTAATTTTCATTAAAAATATGATACATGTGCTTTAAGTTTAATAATTTACTAAATATTTATTTTAATACTTAAATAAATAATATTTAATTTTATTTAATACTTAAAAGTATGTTACATATGTTTTATCTTTAATAATACAGTTGAGTATGACATATTTAAAGCACGGTACGACATATAGATACAGAATGATACGGATCGGCACATTAAAAAGGGTCCCTGGTATATTAAGAGCAAATAGTATATTTATTTAAACGGAAAGCAACAATTCATACTTGACGCTGGCGTATCAGAAACAAAGACTGTATATTCTGTCTGTATATTGTTAACACTGTTATAAAACGTTGTGAAACAAAAAAGTGTGAAACAAGACGTTTGAAAACGATCAGTTAATTCAAACGTGAGCGAGTGTCATTAGAGTGAGCCACTATACTGGCACGTCGTAAAATAAGATGACATCTACGAAAACTACTATAGTGGTGCGTCGTTCAAAAACATGGCATTCGCGAAAGCCACTATAGAGGCGCATCGTTTCTAAGAGGTTACAACTTATTCACGAATTTTCTCGTGTTTCGTGTCTCACACACGCACACACGAACACACACGTTTTCACACACACACACACACCCTTTACACACACACACACACACTATTTTGCGCGCGCGCGCGCACACACACACAATGTATTACTCTATTGGCTTGTTTTTGTCACTCATGTGGTTCTTCTTCATAGAGAAAAATGCTTCACGCAATATCATATTTTAAAAAACTATTAGAAACCCTGATAAAATTGACTTTTAAACACAATTTTATGATTATTCCTTTAAATAATTTTTTGAAATAATACAACTTTTTAAATAATACCTAAAATACTTCCAATTATACAATTTCTGAAAGTTTAATAAATCTTCATGAATAATAGAAAATATGATTTTTTGTAACGTAATAATTTCCCAAAAAGTGTAATCCCAGGCGTATTTAAAAATAGATTTCTTAGCGGTCCTTAAAGTATTAATATCTATAATAGAAACGTCAAAAGGAATTCGTGAAGACAGCATTTTTCGAGCGTCTAAAGTAGAATAATCCCTTAAAACTCACGTTCCCAGTTCCATTACGCGGAAGTCATGAAGGTACCGCGCCCATCACCGTTGAGGACGTTAAGCGCGCAGCGTAAATTGCCAGGCAAAAATGATCTTGGCACGTGTCATCTTCATTGCGAACGAGATGCGTCGTCGAACGTTTTCAGGGCAACGTTTTCGCGCGATGAAGGCACGTTCGTCCTACCGCTCTGTTTGCTGTTGGACTCCGCGCGTGAGGAAAATGAGAAGCGCTCTGCGCGCAGGATAAGGAAGGAGTGTGTACTCATTATACCGTTCTCATTATCCGGCAAGCCGCCGTGTTCGTTAAATCGCGTCGCTTTTTCGGCGCAATATCTCGCAAGCTCACAACGAATCCCGGCAACGTACCTGTTTTGACGAGACGCGAAACTGCCTAACGAAGCGCCGTATACCTGAAAGCGGGCGAATGTTCGTCTTCGTTATTACGAAAATGAGGCAACGATCGAAATGGATCGTCTTCCGATTTTCTCGGGTTTCTGCGCTTTTGTATAAGCGCTCTGTGACGGTAGTAAGAAACTACTTGTTCTGTACATGTTACTACTGTATTCAAGAGCCACTTACCCTTTCTTAAAACGTTGAGTACCACGCGTATTTTTAAGAAAATCTCTGTCAGGCCATGCGCGCTGCTTAGAAGTAGTATATCGAAAGTATAAGATGTATTGCGGTATAATAATGCAAAACGCACTACAAACAAATTGAAATTTACACAACACCGGTATGTAAATATATTAGGGCCATAGTTTCTTATCGTAATAGAAGATGTTTACGTTTAGAATGAAATACTGATGGGCATTCATTCAAACTGCCTAACGAAGCGCCGTATACCTGAAAGCGGGCGAATGCTCGTCTTCGTTATTACGAAAATGAGGAAACGATCGACATGGATCGTCTTCCGATTTTCACGTAGCAACTGCGTGATTCTCGTCATAAGCGCTCTGTGACGGTAGTAAGACACTACTTGTTCTGTACATGTTACTACTGTATTCAAGAGCCACTTACCCTTTCTTAACACGTTCAGTACCACGCGTATTTTTACGAAAATCCCCGTCAGGCCACGCGCGCTGCTTAGAGTAGTATATCGAAAGTATAAGATGTATTACGGTATAACAATGCAAAGCGTACTATAAACAGTTTGAAATTTACACGGCACCCTTTCTTAACACGTTGAGTGCCACGCGTATTTTTAAGGAAATCCCCGTCACGCCACGCGCGCTGCTTAGAAGTATATTAGTATATCGAAAGTATAAGATGTATTGCGGTATAATACTGCAAAGCGCACTACAAACAAATTGAAATTTACACGACACCGGTATCAAAACATATTAGGGCCATTGTTTCTTATCGTAATAGAAGATGTTTACGTTTAGAATGAAATGCTTATGGGCATTCATTCAACACATTATGCGCCAAATCTGTTTCGTCTTATTTATCGTTTGGCCCGCTAGGTAAGATTTTATCAAAATCGGCTTGCGGTCGGCTTCATGTTTAGGTCATAACAACGTAATACGTACATTTTAGAAATACAACAGAATCTAGTAGAGCAATGCCCAGAAAATGACTAAACATGTTGTCACATTTTGTGATACATGCGAAGAACAACCGTTTTTATGTTTACCGTGTTTCAATAAAATCCATTAAGCTTTTTGATAAGAAACATATAAGTGCATTAATGGTACAATCCTCTAATAAATAGAAATTAAGTGAAGTTTAAATAAATTTTCAGTAATCACTTAAAAATAATGTAAATTTTTTAGTTTTACATCATATCTTACACTGTCAGCCACCGGTGGCTGACGCGACCAAATCGAAAAGTTCAGTGTCAGCCATCGATGGCTGACGTGGCATTCAACGTGTTAAGGCTTAGTCAGTCGTGTATTTTTCGCAAGTAGCGGAGACTAATCTTCGGTACGTGAAAGACAGAAAGACGAGATAAAAGTTATGTTAACACGTTAACACTTTGACTGCCATGGTGGTCATCGGTGACCGGCGCAAAAAGTCTCACGAAAAATTCAAAAAATACCAAATCGGGAGCATTTATGATTTTGTAAATGCAATTAATGTTAAATAGTGTTTCAATTCTTTGTTTTCCGATGCCTTCGCATTATTTTCATTTTGCGCAATTCCATCATATTCTGTAGTACTTCATCACGTTGCGGCTTTAATATAGTAAAATCGCAACGTGATGAAATACTATAGAATATGATTGAATTGTGCAAATTGAAAATAATGTGAAGGTATCGGAGACCAAATAATTGAATCACTATTTGATATTAATTGCATTTACAAAGTTATAAATGCTACCAATTGGGTATTTTTTGAATTTTTCGTGGATCTTTTGCGCCGGTCACTGATGACCACCATGGCAATCAATGTGTTAACGAATAAATAATTATCACATTAGTGGCAACAGTGCTATTGAATGGTTATAGTTAATATTGGGGATAATTATATCCTACGTACCGACGATGACATCGCAAAACGACAGAGAGAAGGGAAATAAGAGAAAAGTTAAAAATAAAAGATTGATCAGATCAGATAGGATCGCCTAACAAGACGGACGTGTCAAAAAGATAAAATAATGAATTATTAATTTTAAAACCGTTATATTTCTTGAGACTTTATTCGTATTAACTGTATTTTAAACTTCGGTTTGTTCAATAATTAAACTTGGTTTAAAGAAACTACAACAGTTGATTCGAGTCGCAATCGATTATTTCGATATAAAGTTGTGAGAACATAACTAAGACTGCACGTAATCAGTTTTTTGTTATTGTGTAGATCGTTGTTTTTAACGTTGACGGAAATGGTCACGGCCGACGCAAGAGATCTTTGAAGATCCACAACATTTATTATGTTATACGAGTTTAACATTATTTTGAATATTCAGTCGAACGCTGTAGTTCGTTTTCAATATAGTAAAATACGTCGTGTTAATTTATTTTATTCCGTTTTCGTCAGTTAATTTATTTGCCCGAATTCCGAACATTCTGTCTCATAATCAGTTTTGTTATTATGCATTTCGTTGTTTTTCGCTGTGGGGACGGGCAAGTCTTTGTACGCATTAATGTTATACGAGTTTGAAATAGAATATTCACTTAATTTTGTTCGGTTAATTTATTTGCCCGAAATGCAAGAATTTTGTCAGATACTGTGTTGTTTGTAGCTTAAAAAATATGAAAATTAAAGTAATTAGAATAATTAAGTATTTTTCGTACTTTATCCAAAACGGAAAGTTAAACATAACGCATAACTTTTTTTTTAACACTTGGCATGCGGGCAACGTATTTTTACGTTTTTTGTAGTCTGTCACTGGAGCGCGAGAATAAAAATTAATTTGTATTTTTCCCCATAAGTTATGATTGTTGAGTTACTCGATCTTTTGCTGAGTTATTTCGTCTTCAATCGAATTCTTAGCTCCAGAACGTGTTTTATAAATTTGAAGCTTGATTTTTTATTATTGATTACAAAATTGATCAAATGAGCCGTTGTGACAAAGATAGTGATGAAGAAATATGCGCTGACAAATTATCGGACTTTTCGTATGATAGTGTGGAAAACTTCAAAAATCGCTTATTTTTATGATTTCGTGAAAATATCGTTTACAGTATATATTTAAGTGTGAAATAAAAAAAGTTTCGTTCATAAAAACGAAGTAGTTTTCGATTTTTTTCAAGAAGAAACGCCCGCTGCACGCGAAATTCGGCGGCGAAGTGTGGCAGCGCTCAACTGAAAAATTTGAATTGGGTGCTACAACTTCTTTAATGAACTTCAACTGAATTTTTTACTGATTTTATTAAAAATGATGTTTTAAAAAAGCAGGAAAGTATTTAATGAATTGCAAAGAACTTCAGTTCAGGACTAGCTAAATAACAATAGCAAAGATGAATAAAATAAAAGGCAATTCGTTGCTAAGTACATAGTGTGGGTCTCTCCATTCGGTTGGCTGAGTGTTATCAATTACAATATTGTTTAGTATGATTCTGAGCTTGTATGTATTTGTGAATGTGAATGCATGAAAGAGAAAGAAGAAGAGAAGGTGAGAGATCTTGTGTGTCTTTTTCTATTGTTGCCACTTTCTCAATCAATTTTATCTTACAATATAGGGGCTAGAACGAGAACATTTCAATAACCCAAGATTGCAACTAGATGCCAGAAATTCTCCTCTGTATCTACACCAGAGTATCCCGATCAGTTTCTCATTATTTCCATACCCTATTCCCAAATTATTCCACCTATCGGTCTCTTCCTTTCCATGGTACAGTCTCTCCTTTGCAACCCCACCATCCTGAAACCATTCCTGACTGGTTACATATCAGAAACTCTTATAAAACTATTTTTATAATATCTCAGGAGAATGTCCGCAGTTAGCAAAATATGCACAAGCTTGTAAACTGTTACTGTGAATAACGTCTGAAAATATCAACATTTTAAACCGGTCGTTAGCGTTTGATAAAATCTAACATTCGACTTTGCCGATTCAGCTCACGCGAAAATATAACAATATACATAATGAGCGAAGGGCAAATCATTATACATATATAACGCCTCACTCCGAATTAGCTGGAATTTACGGCATTATTAGACTTTTAATCATTTTCGCTTAGCTATTATAAAGCGAGAAAACATACCTTTAAAAGTAAAGAAGAAAAAAAAACAGGAACATAATAGTGTACGATAAAATGTATTAATTACGCGATAACAATACAATACAATACATATAATAATACATAAGACAAGAACAAATGTTAATATAAACGATTTAAAAATAATGCTTTCTCATCTAACAAACATAAATTTTCGCTGAGAACGTTCCTTTAAATTCGGTTCTGGCTTGCTTCGCTTTTTGCTGTTACCTCGTAAGCAAAATGCATTCTGGCAACCAGACAACAGACATTTTCTCTCACGAATAACATAGTTATCAAATAACCTGTTTTCCGCTGGCCATTCTCTCTCTCTCTCTCTCTCTTTCATATATTCACGTTTATGTAGTCACGCAAAACTCAGAATTATATTTCACAATAGTGACCATCGAGTTTTGCTCTTTAAATAGCTGTGCATACATAAAATATTTCCTTATCATACTATACATGGAATAATTTGCAGTTTAAAATTAAAAAAAAATACGAGTGTAAGTTAAGAAAAGCAATAAAAAGTATTCCACGAAGCACAGGTCTAAATCAACTACGCATGCTTATTACAAAGAGTGAAAATAGGTTTCAAAAGCACATAAGGCTACGTTCCCGGATCTCAACCAGAAATGTTTAAATCCCACAGAATTACGATAGCTATTAAAACGGAATTAACACGTTGACTGCCTTGATGGTCACCGGTGACCGGAGCAAAAGATTTTACTGAAAATGCAAAAAATTCGCAATGAAGCCTATTTCCAATCTTGTAAAAGCAATTGATTTTGGAACGGTGCTTCGATACTTCGGCTTCCAACAACTCTGCGTTACCTTCATTTTGCACTACTTAATCATACTCTTCAGTATTTCATCGAATCGCGGTTCTAATATAACAAAATATGCGATGACCAGCGTAAAATATTTTACTAGAAATGCATAAAATTCGTAATGAAGCATACTTGCAATCGTGTAAAAGCAATTGATATTAGAAAAGTGCTTCAATACTTTGGCTTCTAACAACTCTGCCTTACTTTTATTTTGCACGATTTAATCGTACTCTGCAGTATTTCATCGCATCGCGGTGCTAACGAAGCAAAATACGCGGTAACCAGGGCAAAATATTTTACTCCAGATGCAAAAAATTCGAAATGAAGCCTATTTGCAATCTTGTAAAATCAATTGATATTGGAACGATGCTTCAATACTTTGGCTTCCAACAACTCTGCGTTACCTTTATTTTGCACGATTTAATCGTACTCTGCATTATTTCATCGCATCCCGGTTCTAACGTAGCAAAACACGCGGTGACCGGCACAAAAGATTTGACTAAAAATGCAAAAAATTCCCACTGAAGCCTATATACACTCTTGTAAAAGCAATTGATTTTGGAACGGTGCTTCAATACTTTGGCTTCCAACAACTCTGCGTTACCTTCATTTTGCATTACTTAATTATATTCTGCAGTATTTCATCGCATCGCGGTTGTGACATAGCAAAATACGCGGTGACCGGCGGAAAAGATTTGACTAAAAATGCAAAAAATTCGCAATGAAGCTTATTTGTAATCTTGTAAAACCAGTTGATATTGGAACAGTGCTTCAATACGTTGGCTTCCAACAACTCTGTGTTATCTTCATTTTACACTACTTAATCATATTCTGCAGTATTTCATCGCATCGCTGTTCTAAAATAGCAAAATACGCGGTGACCAGTGCAAAATATTTTACTAGAAATGCAAAAAATTCGCAATGAAGACTATTTGCAATCTTGTAAAAGCAATTGATACTGGAACTGTGCTTGAATACTTTGGCTTCTAACACCTCTGCGTTACCTTTATTTTGCACTACTTAATCATACTTTTCAGTATTTCATCGAATCGCTGTTCTAAAATAGCAAAATACGCGGTGACCGGCACAAAAATTTTGACTAAAAATGCAAAAAATTGGTAATGAAGCCTATTTGCACTCTTGTAAAAGCAATTAATATTGGAACGGTGCTTCAATACTTTGGCTTCCAACAACTCTGCGTTACCTTCATTTTGCACTACTTAATCATACTCTGCAATATTTCATCGCATCGCTGTTCTAAAATAGCAAAATACGCGGTGACCAGTGTAAAATATTTTACTAGAAATGCAAAAAATTCGCAATGAAGCCTATTTGCAATCTTGTAAAATCAATTGATATTGGAACGATGCTTCAATACTTTGGCTTCCAACAACTCTGCGGTACCTTCATTTTGCATTACTTAATTATATTCTGCAGTATTTCATCGCATCGCGGTTCTAAAATAGCAAAATACGCGGTGATCGGCGCAGAAGATTTTACTAAAAATGTAAAAAATTCGCAATGAAGTCTATTTATAATCTTGTAAAAGCAATTGATATTGGAACGATGGTTTGAATACTTTGGTTTCTAACAACTCTGCGTTACCTTTATTTTGCACGATTTAATCGTAGTCTGCAGTATTTCATTGCCGGTTCATCGCATCGCTGTTCTAAAATAACAAAATTTGCAATCTTGTAAAAGCAATTGATATTGGAACGGTGGCCGCGACCGCATCCCGCTAAAATATTTTTTACTAAAAATGCAAAAAATTCGCAATGAAGCCTATTTGTAATCTTGTAAACGCAATTGACATTGGAACGGTTCCTCAATACTTTGGCTTCCAACAACTCTGCGTTACCTTCATTTTGCACTACTTAATCACACTCTGCAGTATTTCATCGCATTGCGATTCTAACGTAGTAAAATACGCTTGACAGTGAACGTGTTAAAACATCTCAAGGAATAATTTCTCGTAACACATTTCCGTTTCGCAACGTTCATGCGTTTGTAACACTTGTGTCGCGCGCGTGCCTAAACGTTGACACGCGCCACGTCGTTACATGCTTCACTATTTTCAGACAGGACGGATGCGGGTAAACTCCATGGATAACTGTCGCGACACGCGTGAGTGCAAAGTCTCACGATGGTTATTTTCGGAAGCATCGCGGTACCACGAGGTTTGTTGTAATTTCCGATCATTGCATAATTCAATGAACGCGTACAAACAGGCTATTTGCCGGGAGAACGGGTGGGCAAATGAGCGATGTTAAAACAGCGTGATTCGAGCCGGTGGATGGATTAGACGACGGGCAGATAATTAGCGCAAGCCGATACACATATACGGATATTTCGCGAGGGTATTAACGACGTCACTCCTACCGGTCTGTAAAATCGTAACGCCCACCATTCAGCCGACTCCTGTACATGTACACAGGTTGACCGAGGCGGGGGCAGCTGGGCAAATCGTTTATTTGTTGTCCGCCCAATCTGACCGACGGTCAACGCGGAATAAAGGCTACGCATTTGCGCTGGGAGTTTGTTAGTTATCGGGCTTGCTTCCCAATAAACGTCGCTTCGAACAATGTCGATACGACGGACGCGATTGTTTGGTCACAATGGTCGCCTGGCAGAACAATGAACCGTATAATAATCAATTGCGTAATATCGGTCCCCGTCGCCAACAAGTTAAAAGTCTTTTGATCGTGCCAAGCCGGGAGAACAAATAAGGACCTTCTGACATGAACGCGTACATATAGACGCGGTCCGGCGTATTTTCAGCGTGGCACGCGTACCAGCATAGAAATTTCCCGTAGATTCTGTGCCCTTTCACGGTGCCTTTTACCATACGTAGAGGAATGCCCACGATGCTAGTTCGCCCTTTCATATTGCAGCAATTTCGCTCGCGGTTAGACTATTAATTTACATCATTAATGGTCCGATACTACGTCACGCTAGAGTTAAAGGTGACTTGAGATCGCGGACAACCGCGAGGAGGCAATTCATTGGCAATATCGACAGGTAATAGATACTCTCAAACGTTTCAACATCAATGCGAAGTGTAACACAGATAAACTTGCCTCTAGTCTTTGGAGACCTTTGCCGCGTTCACGCTGATGCATCCTTCATGCACTATACGACGCGAATGTGTTCTTGCAAATTGCAAAAGGAGACAGACATTCTCAATTTATCATTACTGACTGAGTAATGTGTGACAGATCATTGCCTTTTTATGGATTAAAGGCAACCGTCGTGGGCGGAGAATCTTTGGCTGTTTCGAACTTTAATTTGCACTCTCTTGGAAATGTGATTCGATGCACGGAGCTCGAGTTATTGAACTATTTCGGGATTAATCTGAACTCCACTGATTAGTCTCAGCCGGCGAACGTGGGAGCAAGGTTTCCTGATCCGTATTAACGACGTCGCATTTATTCCAGAGAATACACTTTAGCCGCCTTTCTTATCAAAGTTAAAGATATCCCCTGATTAATGAGTGTTGCGTGGGTCGCGGAGGATTTCTTGCACTGTCGAACCGTGATAGAAATCGTAAAAGGAGCGCCGGAATAACGAAGAACAATCTAAACACGTCATGAAACAGATGGATTTCCTGACCTTTTCACGGAGACACCGCAAGGACAACGTATAACCGCAGCTTCTCCGTGCGCTTGGTAATAGAGAGGAGGCGTTTTTTTTTCATCCCCTGGCCCATTCGTTCGCGGGACAGGATGAGCCGGCGCATATCCCTAACAGCAGGATTAGGAGTCGCAGGGAGAGAGGAAATCAAATTTTATCGCAAATCGATGCGTCTGCGATGCCGGCAAAGGGGACTTTTGCATGCGATTATGCGCAGTTTGCCGATACAAACGGCCTCGCCGGTTATGCGGCGTATGTTTTCGTAGTTGCGAATGTACAATGTGGGCGGCCGACGTAAAGGTCAGATACATCGGGAAAGCCCCCTGTGAACGTGCGACGTGCAATGAATTTGCGGTGAGAGCCTAATGCCCAGAGCTCCAGCTGAATTTCCTTCCTGCATTATATGCGGCACTATTAAGTGCTGCAGTGAAATTATTGTTTGTTTTTGGTACTGCGACAGCCATTATTACGACCGTCCGGCCACAAACTCGCTCTGCGAGAAATTATCGTCTCCTGTCGATTTATCGGTATACAGGTGATAAACGAACTTTGTTTCGGCTGGTACTTTAGACGTGTCTCAGTCAAGGTAGCTTAAATGAAATTTGGTGATATATGCCTTTGTGCGTGTATGTATTGTACGTATTGTGATCAAGGAATTACCTGTATAATAAGTGAAGGCACCTGGGCTATGTATCAAATAGATCCTTCCGTTATTATTATTTTAATTGTTGTTACTTGACTACGGTCAATGAGAAAAAGATTTGTGTCTAATACACCTTGTGACAGTATTAACACTTTGACTGCCATGGTGGTCATCGGTGACCGGCGCAAAAGGTCTCACAAAAAATTCAAAAAATACCCAATCGGCCGCATTTATAATTTTGAAAATGCAATTAATATTAAATAGTGATTCAATTCTTTGGTCTTCGATACCTTCGCATTATTTTCATTTTGCACAATTCAACCATATTCTGTAGTACTTTGTCCCGTTGAGTTTGTAATATAGTAAAATACGCGTGGCAGTCAACGTGTTAAAAGGAAAATAAAATAATGGCCGATCGTCGCGGCAATCTAACATTTTCTTTTTGAAACCTCGCGTGAAATAATTTCCCGTAGCAGAATGCATGAGAAATTAACGGTGAGACCGCAAATGGGATACTACGAAATGTGCTCTCCGTGAGGTTAGCCTGATTTTATTGAAAATCAGCGCAGAGTATCGAGTGTGCTCGCCGCGGGGCTCTACTACTATAGGAAGTTGGCTACACACCGGCGCTACGTTTAAACAATTGAATATCAATACGTTTATACAGTACATATGCATATATACAATACATATACAATACAATACATATATACAATACATATGTATATATGTTAGTGTACAAGGATTCGGACATGGATCAGTGTCAAACAATACATATTCTGCGAGATTCTAGTTTATTAACTATTTTTCGACAGACATCAAATTTGCACATATTTTCAAAAATTTCTGTAATAGACATAGTACCATAAAAATGACTAGTCCAAACAAATTACGAAGTCAATAAAAAAACGCAACAATACAATTTACATCACATTCCGCTGTTTAATATGATTGTCGCCGCCAGTTTGTTTGAAAACTGTGTCGCTCCGTTATACCTACCGTCATAACTTTACCGTAAATAAAATTCAAGTTTTTGCACTATAATAAATCATACTTGATAAATAGAAGTAAAGCAACGGACATTACATCAGAAGTAAAAAAAAATGTGAGTTATTTACAGCCATGCATTCTTTGTTACTATGTCTACTACAGAGATTGCCAAGAATATATACAAACTCGTTATTTATAAAAAATGCGTTAATAAACTACAAGTCCGCGAAGTATGTATAATTTCAAACTCATCGGTGTACGAGTACCTTCTACGCTATCTATAAGCAGGACCACCTGCATGCATGTGTTAAATATACACATCACATAACCCCTATGATCTACAATGAGTAAATTCATGCATACACGTACCGGGCATGGGCATATCTTTCACAAAACAATATTACTGGTGCGTATGAACGGATAAGGCGAGACAATCTCCGCCGTGAGCTAATTACGACGACAGATATTTTTGAGAGCTCAATTAGTTACGCGTCTACGCGCTGGATTATTAATCCCGGTCGAATGTAAATTCGGACAAGCAGGTACGTGTAGCCGGTTAATAAATGAGCGAGATCGAGTGCGCTCGAGCAGCTGACGTAGCAGAGCAAGGTAGCTTTATTAAATGCCAGGCGAGTTACGAATGTAGAGAGAGCAGTATGAACGAGTAACAATTTAATCAGCGGATCGAACATTGTTGAATTCCCTATAAAGCGTTCGGCGATCGTCGACGCTTTGGCACGCGCACGGCGAACCCTGACACCTTCGTCATTTCGACATAAAATTTAATTTCCTCATGGCGCTACAAAAACATTGTAAAACGAGATCAACGTTGATTGGAACTCCGCCGCCGGCGAAACATTCGCGCTGCACGCTGGCGATAATTTTCCATCTCTGTCGTCTGCTCGCACTGTAAGTTACCTTTTATATTGACATCGGCCGCCGGCACAATGCGTCGCCATTTCAAAGGACCATTTATCGTATTGCGCTGTCACGCGCGGCTCGCGAAAAAAAGGAACAATGACGCTGATTGTGGACGCGCGATAGCAAAACAGTCTTTGTCGCTCCGCGCGCTAATGCATTTCGAAGGGTGCGTGCACGGCGAAAGTTTTCCCGCGCGCGGAACCGGGGGTGTATAGCGTTTGTTACGAAAAGTCGGCCATTTTCGGTTGCATAACGCCCTTGAAGATATCGGGAGGCGTCTTCCATTCTGGGAGAAATATGCGCGTGTTAGACTCAAGAGAAGAGGTAAATCGCGAAATCTTTGTTTTTCAGTAACCAGTCCGAACTCTTTACAATTCTCCGGTGGAACGCCGAGGTGCCAAGGAATGCGATAATTTACCAGCCCTTCATTCCCCTTCCCTTTTCCAAATAAAAATTCGTAGCGAAGGAGGCCTCTCGCGACAGGTGCGCATCACAGGCATTTTGATTATGTCTCATCGCATTCTGCACAACAATGACTACTTCAGTGCCGGACAATCACCTAAGACCTCTTTCAATTTCGCGGCAAATTTATTTTCCACTAACACGCGTGTTAGAATCAAGAGAAGAGATAAATTGCCGAATCTTTATTTTCCAATAACCAGTCCGAACTCTTCACAATTCTCCGGTGGAATGCCGAGGTGCCAAGGAACGCAACACTCTACCACTCCTTCATTTCCCTTCCTTTTTCCAAACAAAAATTCGTAGCGAAGGAGACCTCTCGCGACGCATTCCGTACAATAATGTTTACTTCAGTGTCGGACATCATCTAAGACCCCTTTGACATTAGCCGCAAATTTATTTTCCGCTAACACGCGCTTCTCGAAATTCGCAGAACTCGCGCGGAATTGCTTAACCCATTCGAGACCGATTGCACACCGTCTGCGCAATTGATTTCCGAAGCTATAAGACCGGTTGCACAGCAGGTGTGCAATAGTAATAATGAACCATTATCAGGAATTCTGAATAAAGTAGTCGTCGAGGTAAATTTTTTTTATATTAATAGTATCTGTAAAGTATAGAAAAATAAAATTTCGCATTGGCATTGTTAATGATTTATTTTTATTTTATCTTACATTGCACACATTGTGTTCAATCCGCTCCTCGCAATAAAAGTATTCTGCGGAGTGAGGTGCACACACGGTGTGCAATCATCTTATTTATGGGAATTCACTTAGGCATTGGGTGATTTCCATAGTAAGCAAGTTTCTTTTTTAAAAATGAACGATATAAAGAAAAAAAAATCGCTCCTGGGGACCGTATTCGAAAAAGATCGCCGTCTCGAATGGGTTAACAACTGTTCCTGGATTGTATCGACCTTTAACCCTTTAGTTACTATCGGCGACTATAGTCGCCCTCCACGATACACTACTTATATACGACGAGCGACTATACTCCCCCATAGTCCGTCTTGACATATTTACCGTGGACCTCCTGTTCCGTATGTTGCTTTTTTTGTTAGTAAGCATAGCGTTATTGCATGTGCCTATTTTCATTCAGCCGTACCTTTCGTCATTAATGTTCTTTTCCTAAAAAATTCATAATTGTGACATTTTTAAGAGTGAGCATAAAGTCAAATTGTGGAAAAGACCGCCGTAGCGAAAGGGTTAAGCAATGTACACGAAATTTTAGTAGATTGATAATTAGAATCTACGATTAAACTGGACAGGGATATATATGTGCCAATAGTCTCGAAAGAGTTAATACGCTCGTAAGGAATCGTCGTCTTTTTCTGCCGTGTACATTCTCACCCCAACCGACATGGCTGTCATTTTAACTGTTCCGGGCCCGGCGTCTTATAACAGAACTACCCTCAGTAGCGGGAAAATTTTATGCGATTCACCTGCTTCAGTGCTCATATTTTCATACGATTTGAAAATACGGCCAAATTAAGGAGCAGGTATGTCATACCTGGAGGTTTTATGGCGGGCCATTATATGTGCATATCGCGAAGGGAACAATAGCGTAATTTGGCTATACAGTCGCACATGTACTATTAGGATATTCCATCGTTTCCCAGAATATTTTCTTCTTTCGATATATTTTCCCCATTCTATACAGCTATAGAGGGAGATTTCGGTAGCCAACCATGTTGATTTTTGTGCAATACTTTTGGCCAATGAAATACGTTTTTGATTTGTGGGAAGAGCAACCCTTTCCTACAAATTCGTTATCGAAACACTTTTAAGCATAAACATAAAGCCAAATTGTGGGCAAGACCACCGTAGCGAAAGGGTTAATGACCTGTCGGCACGTGATAGTCTCGGCGTCTTACGGATGAGTGGATCTAGTTTTCACTTAATAACTGTCGTACAAGTCTTTAGTCGACGTTATATTTTAGAAACAAAACTAAAATTACAAGGTACTTGATATGTGTTTTTGATTTGTCATATGCTGAATCCGTTGTGTGCCGAGCAAGATCTCGTGATGTACTAACTCGACAAGAACCAGGTGCCGGTAGACTTGCTAGTGTGGGATGTCTGATTTTGTGCGAGTGGGCAATGACAGAGAGAGAGAGAGAGAGAGAGAGTAGGGATGCATGAGTATGTATGTGCTATCAGGAACATTCTGGAACAAATTCATTGTCATGGAAACGAAGCACAATAAAAGGGTCAAGCATGTGGTCGAGACAAGCGAGTCTTTGCGAATCTTTAGAGAATACCAGTGAATGCGTCTAAGCGAGTCCTTTAACACTTGGCATGCGGGCAACGTATTTTTACGTTTTTTGTAGTCTGTCACTCGAGCGCGGGTCACGTAAAAATACATATTTAGTTGATTTGGTGGTGTTAGTGGATATCCACCACAAATCTACTAGATACGTATAATTACATGAATGTGTGACATTATATGCGTGTTATTTGCGTTGCTAGGCAACGCTTTGCATTTTTTTCCCATAAGTTATGATCATTGAGTTACTCGATCTTTTGCTGAGTTATTTCGTCTTCAATCGAATTCTTAGCTCCAGAACGTGTTTTATCAATTTGAAGCTTGATTTTTTATTATTGATTACAAAATTGATCAAATGAGCCGTTGTGACAAAGATAGTGATGAAGAAATATGCGCTGACAAATTATCGGACTTTTCGTATGATAGTGTGGAAAACTTTAAAAATCGCTTATTTTTATGATTTCGTGAAAATATCGTTTGTTTTTTGTTAAATAATCATACAGTATATATTTAAGTGTGAAATAAAAAAAGTTTCGTTCATAAAAACGAAGTAGTTTTCGATTTACTGCGATTTTTCTGAATAACCAAACTTCCGCGCGATTCAAGAAGAAACGCCCGCTGCACGCGAAATTCGGCGGCGAAGTATGCCCGCATGCCAAGTGTTAAAGTCTATCAGCGAGGCTTAGTAAATCTACCAGCGTGTCTCAGCGAGTCTTAATGAATCTACCAACGTGTCTAAGCGAGTTTTAGCGAGTCTGAAGAATATCAGCAAGTGCGTCCGCGAGTGAATTTAGCGAGTCTTGGCGAATCTGTCAAAAGCGTCAGCGTTTTATATAGAGTATAGTGCGAGTAACATTATAGACGTTCAAATATAGCTACTACTTTTGTAACCAAGGCCGTTCACTAATATCATTTCAGTCTAAATCCACTAGTGTGGTTGAAGAATCGCGTCTGCCTTTCCCGGTTGGCAAGAAAAGTGCGGTCCCGAGGACAAATGATAAGCGTTTGCCAGCCCTGATGTTGCTAGGTGTACCTAACAGTTCCGAAACGGCCATTGCGAGGCTGCGTATGCATATTTATGCGGAGCCGGCAGCGGAATTTATGCGTTCGCGGCACGAAAGACGTTTCCGAAGTTGGCCGAAAGTTTCGCCCGCTCGTTATTGTTCTTGCCCGGTCTTTTCCACCCGGCAATAACGTCCGTGTTATCAGCTACGTGT